>JAXQQM020081769.1:0-191802 GCA_034641835.2 Pinus albicaulis
GGAGTACAAATAAGGAGGACTCTTGTGGGATCTTCTAGCTATCTGGCATTTCTATCCACAATTGAACCACACAATGTCAATCAAGCTAGCAAAGATGAATGTTGGATTCAAGCCATGAATGAAGAGCTTGATCAAATTGAAAAGAATCACACTTGGGAATTGGTACCAACACCACATAACAAAAATGTCATTGGAACCAAATGGATATTAAAGAACAAGTTAAATGAGAATGGGGACGTTATAAGAAACAAAGCTAGACTAGTTTGCAAAGGGTATACTCAACAAGAAGGTATAGACTTTGAAGAAACTTTTGCTCCTGTAGCTAGACTTGAAGCCATAAGAATGTTTCTTTCTTTTTCAAGTTTTCAACAAATCAAAGTTTATCAAATGGATGTTAAATCTGCTTTTCTCAATGGTGATCTAGAAGAAGAAGTTTATATAGAACAACCAGAAGGATTCATTTTGGGAAATGATGAAAATCTTGTTTGTAGACTTAAAGAGGCTCTATATGGTCTCAAACAAGCTCCAAGGGCATGGTATTATCGTCTTGACAAATATCTTCATCAACAAGGATTTTCAAAGGGGTCTGCTGATAGCAACTTATACACAAAAATTGAAAATAATAAACTATTGATTGTGGTGGTTTATGTTGATGATATCATTTTTGGGAGTAATAAAGAATCTGAGTCAGAAATTTGCTTCTGTCATGCAACAAGAATTTGAAATGTTCTTACATGGGGAACTAACATTCTTTCTTGGCTTGCAAGTGCATCAAACTACAGATGGTATATTCCTATCACAAGCAAAATATCTTAAGCAAATTTTGAAGAAGTATGGAATGGAAGAATGCAAACCTGTAAGTACACCAATGATAACCGGATGCAATCTCAGTTCTCATGATGATTCTCCCACGGTGAATCAACCAGAATACAGATCAATGATAGGAAGTCTACTTTATCTCACTGGGACTAGACTGAACATTATGCATGCAGTTGGGATTGTCAAACGATTCCAAGCTAATCCAAAAGAGTCTCACCTTCAGGCTGTCAAAAGAATATTCAAATATCTACAAGGAACTCAAGATTTTGGACTATGGTATCCAAAGAATGCTGATCTTACTATTCATGCTTACACTGATGCAGATTGGGCTGGAAATGTTGATGATCGAAAAAGAACTAGTGGTGGTGCATTCTATATGGGGCCCCGATTAGTATCTTGGTTCAGCAAGAAGCAAAATTCTATTGCTTTATCTACAGCAGAAGCAGAATATGTGGCTGCTGCATCTTGTTGCACTCAACTCCTTTGGATGATGCAAACCTTGCAAGATTTTCAAATCAAATGTACACCTCCTATCTCCATTATGTGTGAAAATACAAGTGCCATCAGTATCTCAAAGAATCCTATTATGCATTCGAAGACCAAGCACATTCCCATCAATTATCACTTCCTACGTGAACAAGTGCTTGAACAAAAGGTGAAGTTGGAGTATGTTCCCTCCAAGGAACAAATTGCTGATATATTTACCAAACCTCTGCCCAGGGAAACGTTCAAATATCTCAGGCAGAAGTTGGGTGTTGTCTCTGCCTCTCAGAAGATCAGATCTGATTAAATTCAGAAGATTAAATTGGATACGCGGGTTTCTTGAAAGACAGTCGCATATATACGCGAGTTTAAACACATAAAGCTGCGTATGGTTGGTTGCTGGCAATTTTTGTTTAGGGTCAGCATTTTTTAGCACAACTGCAGTGTTGTTTGGTATCTTTGATGCTATTTGGAGTCACTGGTGGTATTTCAGCTCGTATATTTCTGTTTCATTCTTTGTTTTTGGGTGAAGATGCCTTGATGATTTGCTGTTGAAAGTATTCAGGATGCATAAGCAAAGGGGGAGCTTTTGTCATATAGAAAGGATGCATTGGATGCACAGTTTTAGGGGGAGCAGTAGTCTTGCCGAGTATAATGCATTGTTGGCATTATGATATTTCTAAAATGTGATCTCTCTTGAGGTCCTTCTGGTATTGGTCATGAAAAGTCATTTTTGTAATTTGATGAAAAGGTCATGTTGAGACCCATGATGTAAAAATTGTAATATTCAGTAATGTAAGGACTTGTTCAAATTTGTAAACCCACTTGGTTGGGTACTTGAGTCACTTATGTAAATCCACTTGGTTGGATTATTTGATGTAAGTATGAGTCCTTGGTGATAGGAAGGTCATAGAGTCAGGGGGAGCATGATATCTTCAGTGCACATCAGATCTACAGCGCTCTTCCTTCTACATAAGGAGAAAAACCTTGTGTTGGTTTTGATCCACCCTTTGCCGTTGATGTCAAAGGGGGAGAGTGACATGGTGTTTGACTAGGGGGAGAATATCATTCTGCTTAATGTATTTATCTGTTTTGGTGATCAAACACCATCATGGTTGCCATCAAGTCCAAAGGGGGAGATTGTTGGCAATATGATGCTAAATGTTGTCCTTGATGGCAACCCACTTGATGAAGATGATGGAAACCTCTTATTAAAGATGTTCTTGATGCTTGATGATTTTATTAATGATGTAAATCTGATTTTCTACAAGTAGCTCAGAAGTACCAGAGAAGGAAATATCAGTGAGGGCCAAAGCAATGATGAAAAATGTGTGTTACAAGGCATACGCGGGTTTGTCAAGGAGAAAGCGCGTATGCATGCAGAAAAGTACGTGCCAAGTCGCGTATGGTCTTTTGCGCTCCAAAATTAGAATACCAAGGGGCATTACCATGGTATTGACCCATTGTATTGAGCGTTGGATTTTCTATTTGATCTCGTCCAGGAAAACCATCGGAAGTAATGTGGTTTTGACTCATGGTATTGAAAAAGGCTAAATCTATATAAGAAGAAGAATTTCATGGTGCAAAGTGTGTGCATGTGTCTAGACTTTAATGAATACTTCACTCTGAAGTATATCTACATGGTTGAACTCTGCTCTTTAATTGATAGATCTGATTCTATGATGCATCTATGAACATAATGAAGGTTCAAGATCTCTAGATCTTGAAATGGTGAATCTCGTGGATGATCTGAAAAGAAGTGATGAAGACCTGGCGCAAATCTGTTGAATAAGTTGAAGAAATTTGGTAAGTTCATAGATCTGGTATGATCTGCAAAATTTATCTTTTATAGATCTATACGCAGGTTTGTTTCGTGAAAAGCGCGTGTATACGCAGCTCTATTTAGACAAAAGTGCGTATGGGCTATTAGGGTTTTTCTAATAAGTTGCACAAATGTATACGTGGGTTCTCTTCAGTAAAAGTGCGTGTATACGTGGGTCTGTTTAAGGAAAAGTGCGTATGGTATTTGAGTTGATGGTTGCTCAAAAGATAATTGAGGTTCTGCATATCTGTTCTGAAGTCTGGGCTATATCTGATATTCTGGTTACAGTGGTTTCACTGTTTTGACTGATGAAATGAAAAGGGATGTTTGTTGATAAGTGAAGAATTGTGTTGAAGCTGTTTGATCCAGAGAGAAAATTAATGAAACGTGGTCTCTGGCAGCGGATCCGCTGAGTTTCGCCTCCGGGAGGTAGTTTTCCGTCACAGAGGTCGAAGACATCGTGGGTAGTAGCTCCCTTCCAGGTGAGGCCAGAACGAGCAGGGGTCAGCTCCCTTCCGTGAGGCCGGTAAATGAGAGAAGGTTGTGTTTTCAGTAGGTGGGGTGCTTTCCGCGTAAGCCGGTGCTAAGTCTCAGACTAGCATGATTTGCAGTTTTCTTTATAATAAATATTGAAGACTGAAACGACGGCAGCGGTGGTTTTCTCCCGAATTGGGTTTCCACCTAAAAATCCTGGTGTTCATGTGTTTTGCCTATGTGTGATGATTATTCTGTTCTTTCTGCACCTGTTTGTTGTTTCCTGAAATATCTGATAAATGAATAATGCAATGATCTGAGTTAAGAATTGAATGCATAATTATATCTCTGTGCATACGCGAGTTCTGTAAAGGATATCTACGTATATACGCTAGTTGGCTTCTGAAAAGTCGCGTATGGGTTTTTAGAAAGGAAAAGTAAAAAGTTTTATTGTCTGCATTAAATACTGATTCAATTACTCTCCTTGCAAGATTTTTTAACAAAAAATTAAAATTATTAATTTGTAATGCGTTAGGTTTACCGTTTTACTATTTAGAAATACATTGTTTTATTTTTATTTTTATTTAAAATTTTACATTTATTGTTTTATAAAAATGATGTTTAAACTTTTTTTTTTTTTTTTAAATTGATTTTATTTTTGTCTATAATGTTTTAAAATTTTATATTTATTATTTTATAAAAATTATGTTTTAAAAAAAAAAACGAAATATTTGATTTTTTTAATTCATAATGTTTCATTTTTTTGGGGAGGTCCAAGTCCCCGATTTATCAGGACGTCTTGGAAGTCCAAAAGAAAAAAAAAAAAAAAAAAACAACCCCGAAATATTTGATTTTTTTTAATTCATAATGTTTCATTTTTTTTGGGGACGTCCAGAAGTCCCCGATTTATTGAGGGACGTCTTGGAAGTCCCCGAAAAGTCCCCGAATTTTCGAGGGACGGCTAGGGGACGACCTTGAAGTCCCCAAGTCCCCGGGGACGTCCCCGAGAAATCTGGAATGTTTCCGAGGAGTTCCAAAGTCCCCGGAACGCCGGAACGGAGGGAACGACATGAAATATAGGTGGGGACAGGTCCCCGTGCAACATAGCCCATTATCCTCTCATGTGATTGCTACAAATAGGGCTTGTCTTCACCTCACCTCTGATACCATGTAAATTTATGTAGATGTTCTATGCTTGATGCAACTTTACCTTTTATTACAACAATCACATAAATAGTCAAGTAAAACGCTGATAGAACATACCAGTGGATCTATAGAAGACAAACCAGAAACAGAAGAATGTGTTGGTGCGTTACGGCGGTCAGCAGGATGCTTCAACCAGCAAAGTCTTCTTGGTCGAGCAACCCAGCTTGTGTCACAACAGCCCTCAAATCAATCACCTAGTCAACTCAAAGTCAACCCCAGAAAAGTCAACATTGTCCAAAAAAAGTCAACGCAATGCAATAGCAATAAAGTCAACGTAGCTCAGTCTTTGGTCAACCTTTTGACCTCGATTTTTGTGCCAATGAGTACGGCCTTCCAAAATCGAACTCTCCAAATTTCAGCCCTTTTGGACCATGCGTTGACCAAAGTCAACGCTAGTCAAACTAGCGTGGAAACCCTAGCTACGGTGAGCTGTAGTAAATTTCGGTCAACCCTTGCTGCAGTAAATCGTCCTCTTTCCCACGTGTGAACCGAATTTGCCTCCAAGGAGCTCGTACTAAATCAGAAGAGAAGATGTGTGTGATGAGAGTGAGTGAAATGATCTCCAACGTTGTCTGTATATATATCCATCATTGAGGTGTGTGACACATCTGTTGGGGGTGTAAAACCTTAAGGCTGACTTGCACATATTTGAAATTATTCAAAATAAATGTTTCGCTCATCAGATTAAGATCAACTTTATATCGATCTTACACCTCTCCGAAAGAGGAACCCAATAAAAATATTGGTATCTTCATCTGAGCATCACAACATGGAGTTTGGACCTAGTTGTCCAATTTTAACAATAATACATATATTACATGTGGAAAATTTCTGAATGTTACACTTATGCAAAAATCTACTGTTGGATCTGGTTATGCTCCTCCTACTTAATTAAGTTATTAAGTTGAAAATTCAGATTAATATCGAAGCAAAACACATAACAGACTTTCACCAATTTAGATCTAGAAAAAGTACATGCACACATAGACAAAGTGACACAATGGTTTTTTGGACAAATAGTCCCTGGAAAAACCCAATGCGGGAAAACCGGTCTGCTGGCTGCTCGAGGGTTTTATTATTAAGAATTTTATGAATACAACAAATTTGGGTTCCAGATTTGGAAAACCCGACAGAGAAATAATAGATCTGCAGCTCACTAGCTGTTCTGAAGCCAAAATAATGACTGATCCACACCCTCAAATGGGATTTACAAGACTCAGCCAGAATTAGACCCTAGAAACCCCAACGCTGCCCTTGCGTCAGCCTCTGAAGCCCCTGCGTCCCTCAGCGCTGGCCTGGAAAGGGCTGTGTTACCCTAGACTGGGTGACGCAGTCCTTACGTTGCCCCTTAGGGTCTCTGCGTAACCCTTGAGGGCTTCTAGCTGAATCACGCTGTCCTGGGAGGGACTGCGCAACACTTGCGTAGCACAATTGCTGCCCTCTTTGCTCTTGCTCTGCTACTTCTCTATGCTACCTCTCTGAGCTGATCGCTGCCTCTTGCTGATTCTAGACCCTGGGATCAGATCATGCCCTTGGCCTAAATTCCCTTCTCTGCAGCTGAAACACTTCTGAGAATTCTTAGCAAACTCGCCCTAGAATCTCAACTTAGCTTCAGTGCTCTGCCTCTATGTGTCTTTACAAATGACCCCAAGCCTTTCGTTTATACTTTTATGGTTGGGAAACCAACGACCATGATCAACTCTTGAATCAATGCTAAGATTAAAAGAAAGCTTGATCCGTGTGACTTAAGAGTCAAGACCATTTCGTCACATGTTTAATTTAATTCACTTTAATTATTTCATTTTCCTAAGTTTAGATTGAGGAAATACATTAAAATAATTAATTAATTAAATATCTTGCAAACCAGATGAAATTTCCGAAATCCCTTTCTGTGTCTTATAGATCAAGTGTACTCTAGTACCCCCACAAAATTTGGGAGCTAGAGCACAACTGATGCTACCCCAAATATACAAAATCTCAACACTCCCTCTTAGCATCAGGAGTGTGCTCTAGCAATACATCACACTATGCATTACAAGATTTTGGGCACTAGTTCTATGCTGCTGATGCTTGGCCTGCTGCCACTCAACTCTGCACTGCTACAACCATTTTGTACTGCTGCTCATGACTCTGCCACTGCCACTGCAACATCTGTACTGCAACTCCCTCTTAATTTGTTGCATCTGTGCTGCTCATAGCACTGCCACTGCTGATCTGTTGCACTGCAACTTCAGTTGTTGAGAGAAACAACTGAATCTCCTGCCCAATCTTTGACAGACAAGTCAGTTGGGCTGCATCCTCATCACTGAAGCTCCATAGGTTGCTGATTTGTGCTGGAATCTGAAGGATGATGCACAACAACAACTCTGCACTGCATAAGCAGACTCCCTCTGCACTGTTGAAGTCACATCAGTCCCTTCTGCTGAAATCCCTCACGCTGCTGCTGTGTTGCACTGTCCTCTTGAAGCCTCCACGCTGCTGCAACTCTGCTCTCCGTAAGCAGCTCTACTCTGCGCTGCTGAAGTCACATCACCCCCTGCGCTGCTGCTTCTACGCTGTTGCTGCATCTGCACTGCGCTGCTTCTTCCAGCCTTGAGATCTGCCTCTGCTTCATCCGTGATCTATGCACCCACTGCTCCATTTATCTTGCTACTGTCTTAAGGCTGCTATAGCTTGCATGTGATCCAAGAGATGAGCTGCTCAAGGATCTCGCCCCTCATTCTGTAGCTCCTTTATAGATCCATGTCGCCCCACTTTCGTGGTTCATGAGCGCTCATGGCTTCATCATCTTTCGACCCATCATTCACCACAACAGCCTTGAAAGAAGAAGCTTCCTTGTCTCTTTTCTTCTGAGGAGAATTGCTGATAAAATGTCCCAAATCACCACACTGGAAGCACTTGATCTTAGATAGATCCTTCTTATTCTTTCCCTGCTGCCTCTTTGATGCCAAGGCTGCATCTTCATCATCTTCCTTCTTCACTTTGCTCGATCCAGAGCTGTACTGCTTCTTGGTGATTTTGCGGAGTTCTTCTTGACTTATGATTGCCCACAAGTTGTCCCAATCTGGGAGGTCCACTCTGCCCAAGATGCTTTGGACAAAGGTTTCCCACTCATCTGTGACTGCGTTGAGAGCAATCCTGATCATCACATCATCCTCCACTTTAGCACCCATTGCAGTCAACTGATCTCTGATCGACTGCAATCTGAAGAGGAAATGTTCCATGTCTTCTCCCTTGGTCACCATGAATGACCTCATCTGAGGCTCCAACAACATCTTCCTTTGGACAGACTTTCCCTCATATAGGGAAGTTAAGCCCTTCCACATCTCATTAGATGTCTTCTTTTCAGCTATGTGTGGGAATATATGGTCCTTAATTCCATCCATGATCAACCGCTTGGCATGTCCAACAGCTTCATTATGCTTCCTTAGGAGATCCGCATCGGTCGGTGTGGCCAAAGTTTGCTTTGCATGGTCTCTTAGATGATATGCCTCAAGGACTATCAAGATCCTAGCTTTCCAAACTAAGAAGTTGGAAAGGCCATCCTATCTGTCCTGATCACGCAGTCCATGAGGAGCCATCTGCTCAGAAATGTGTCGGAACTTCCCTTTCTTTTTGCTAGAGAACTGGATCTAAGGCCCTTGGCGAAACATGCACCTTCTGCTCCCTTTGACAACTGATTTCCCTTCTTGGAAATCTGCCAAATCAATAATGATTTAGCTGTCTTTGATCCTCTGATCAATCTGCAAGTTTCCTTGGCTAGAAACTCTTTGAGAAGCTAATCTCCTCTCGCTCTTTGTCACTTGTGCTTAGGCTAAAAATCTGAAAACTTCAGCAATTTAACCCCACCAGCACCTTCTGAATTTCTGCAGCTATGCTTCAGCTTTTTTGGATCTGACAGATTCAAATCTGTGTTACACTGGCTGGCTTCTGATAATCCTAGCGTTGTCTTTGCGCAATAATTGCATGGGCTTGCTGTGAGATAGCGTTGGACTGCGTCACCCTGCCCTCTGCGTAACTTTTGCTGATCTGAAAACTGCGTTGTCCCTCCAGTTCTGCCCTTCTGCTGTCTTTTCCTACTGCTTTCTGCAGCAAGAACCTTCAATCTTCTGCTGGTGACCCTCCTAGATATGCAATTGCTCTAATACCATGTGAAAATTTTTGAATGTTACATTTATGCAGAAATCTACTGTTGGATCTGGTTATGCTCCTCCTACTTAATTAAGTTATTAAGTTGAAAATTCTGATTAATATCGAAGCAAAATACATAACAGACTTTCACCAATTCAGATCTATAAAAGGTAAATGCACACATAGGCAAAGTGACACAGTGGTTTTTTGGACAAATAGTCCCCGGAAAAACCCAATGCGGGAAAACCGGTTTGCTGGCTGCTGGAGGGTTTTATTATTAAGAATTTTCTAAATACAACAAATCTGGGTTCCAGATCTGGAAAACTCGATAGAGAAATAATAGCTCTGCAGCTCACTGGCTGTTCTGAAGCCAAAATAATGACTGATCCACACCCTCAAATGGGATTTACAAGATTCAGCCAAAATTAGGCCCTAGAAACCCCAGCGCTGCCCCTGAAGTCCCTACGTCAGCGTCTGAAGCCCCTGCGTCCCTCAACGCTAGCCTGGAAAGGACTGCGTTACCCCAGATTGGGTGATGCATTCCTTACGCTGCCCCTTAGGGTCTCTGCGTAACCCCTGAGGGCTTCCAGCTGAATCACACTGCCCTAGGAGGGACTGCGCAACACCTGCATAGCACAGTTGTTGCCCTCTCTACTGTTGCTCTCTTGCTTCTCTGCGCTGCCTCTCTGAGCCGATCTCTGCCTCTTGCTGATTCTAGACCCTGGGATCAGATCATCTCCTTGGCCTAAATTCCCCTTTTTGTAGTTGAAACATTTCTGAGAATTTTTAGCAAACCTGCCCTAGAATCTCAGCTTAGCTTCAGTGCTTTGCCTCTGTGTGTCTTTAAAAATGACCCCAAGCCTTTCCTTTATACTTTTATCGTTGGGAAACCAACGACCATGATCATATCTTGAATCAATGGCTAAGATTAAAAGAAAGCTTGAGCTGTGTGACTTAAGACAATTTTATCACATGTTTAATTTAATTCACTTTAATTATTTCATTTTCCTAAGTTTAGACTTAGGAAAAATTAATTAAATTTCTCCCAAACTAGATGAAATTTCCGAAATCCCTTTCTGGGTCTTGTAGATCAAGTGTACTCTGGCCCCTCCACAAAATTTGGGAGCTAGAGCACAACTGATGCTACCCCAAATACACAAAATCTCAACATTACATACGTCGTGTTTCCAATATTTCTCATTTTCCTGCGTTATGAGTGGTAGGATGTAAAGGCCGATAGTCTGTGTGTCCGTGATACATTTGGATGCTGTCTGTGCATTATAGTCTGCATTAACCGTGACCATGCTGGTTGTTCATTGAAAATGGTATGTGTTTTTTGTTGAAGGCTGTGTGATGGTGTCAAATATACTTTGAAACTGTGTATGTAATGTGATGGCATATAAAATGCATTGGCGTTGGTTGTATACGGATTATAAAAGATGCTATCACAAAATTAGACCTGATAGGCTGCTAATCAAATCAATCTCATGTAACTGTTTCAAATCAATCTTTCAATTGAGGCTTAGCCTCCTCAACTTGAGAGGGCTCTCTCAAGGGTTAATGATTTTTGATAGAAATGTAGATGGCTAACTCTATGTGGGGTATTAAGTAGATAAATGATAGATATTGGTTGCAAATCACATCAGCAAGTGCACATTGGGCTTATGGAGTCAAAATAGTTTCAGTAAAACCAAACAATCTACTTAGCGTGGAAGTCAAGGCATATCAGAGTTCTAGTTCAGAGATACACATGTGAAACAGTAAAAAACAGTCAGTTTGTCCATATAGGAAGCCAGAGCATCAAAGATGAATTCTGAGTAACATAAACAAACACCACTGCCATAGGATAGTATTAAGATGCAATTAGAACAAGAACACACTAGAACTATTTATGAATCTCAAGTTGGCTAAGTAGAAGACTCTGTATTAAGTTGAAAACCAGTCACTTACAATAAACACAGCCTCTTGCTAAAAATGTCCAATCCTGACCATATTCAACTTCTTGATTTTTTAAAGATCATTTACAACATAAGATAACCTTATCTATAGTTAGATACATCAAACTCTTGACTCTTGACACCTTGCCTAACCATATGACATGGTATTTATTACAAAATGACAGCTAATCCACTAAACAGTGCTATTACAAATAGGATTCAAACTCTTAATCACCTATCTATAACAACCTTATCTTAATTAGATTACATTGTTTGCCAAATGTATTAACACCTGGTCGAATCTAGATGATTGGCTCCAAATCTTAATGACTGTAATGTTGACCTCCATCAAAGTATGAAACAATCCCCTGTTTTCTAGGCATAGGGTCCTTAGCACTCTTGAGACACTCTGACCATCATAAACTCATCATTTCGAGATTATTTGCTGTTAGAAATTGAAGTAACACCTGCCCAAAATCCTCCCTAAGTTCTAGCTGTCCAAAACCATCATCAAACTGTTCAAATGCGCTGAAATAGACCTGTGCTACGAAAACAACACAGTTTCGTAGCGCTTTTCGTAGTGCAACTCTTTTACCTTTTTTCCTTCATAATTTTGATTTCTTTCGTCCAGGATTATCTTCATTATCATTTAATACATCCTCCCTGGCAATTTCAGGTCATAATTCATACTTTTGCCCTTCAAAAATTTATGAGAAAGAGTGAAAAAAGCTGCTACAGCAGTTTCGTAGCTCTTTTCACTCTTTTTACACTGTTTGCGCTACGAAACTGCTGAGTGAGTAGTTTTTTCCAATTTTTTTCAAAATAAAACCATAAATGTGCCAAAACTCAAAATAACATTGGTTTCATCAAATAAAAAAGTCATATGAACTGAAAAACACAGTTTTCATGAGGTTCCTTCTTAATTTTCACTTGATTTAGCTTTTGACTTTTTAATGATTGTCATTCTGCACCTTTGTTTTTTAACTCATCCTGAGTCAATTTCAGCTGCTGCTCCAAGTCCTCCACTTGATCTCTAAGTCTTCTATTACTGGCTCTCAAGTGAGTATTGATTACTCTGACAAATTTAGCTTCCTTGATCGCTGGAATTGTCCATGTGAAAAACTATTCTGCACTACTTGGGGTTTCAGACCTAGAACTTGTTTGACCTTCCCATAGTGCCTTCATTCTTTTAAACTCTGTTTTCTCAATACTGTGCTTTCTGGCCCTCTTTCTCATCACAACAATTTCTTGGTTTGCTAACCTCAATTTCT
Source organism: Pinus albicaulis (assembly GCA_034641835.2). Classification (NCBI taxonomy): domain Eukaryota; kingdom Viridiplantae; phylum Streptophyta; class Pinopsida; order Pinales; family Pinaceae; genus Pinus; species Pinus albicaulis. The sequence goes on from JAXQQM020081769.1 coordinate 12,144, forward strand.
CCTCAAAATGTTGACACTGTCATTTCTTCTTTTCCTTTCTTTGTTTTGCTGGCTGCATGCTCTACTGTAGGTGATGAGAGATCAACCACTTCTTCATGGGCTTTTGTTGTTTCAATAGTTTCTTGAACTTCCTTGCTTCCTTCCTTGAGTTTCTTAGCATGCCTAGTTAAAGGTTTCCTTTGTTGAAAGATAAAGGTTGCATTTTCACCCTCAAAATCAAGCTTCTTTGCAGACTTAGTCTTTTTCTGTTTGTGTTCATCTTCTCCAATGAAGCCAGCTTGCACAATGGGTGTCTCCTCTATATCAATTGCATGAAGGATGTCATCTAAATTTCCCTTAATTACTGGGCTGTCCTCTGAAACTGAAAAAACTATCTTTCCTTTTGATGCCACTGCTTGGCTTCTTGTCACTCTCTTGATTTCCTGCTTGCTGGCGACTTGTTTCTGTTTTGCCTCTTTGACACTTTTTAACTTCTGTTTTGCAGGTGATGGAGTTGATGTGTCAATCATTTGTGTCTGCTCTGTCCTTTTCTCAACTTGTTTCCTTGGCTTCAGTTTTACAAATTCCTTTGGTTTTGCAACCACAGGTTGACTAGACTCTGCTACTGGTGGTGAAGGAGTTCCTTTAGTTTTAGGGTTTCTAGCAGGAGTTAAGGTTTCCAACTCAAAACCATTCATAAACAAAAAGGATGACCAATCCCTGCCTATCTTCTGAAGCTCAATCAAAATCAACAACTTCATCAAACCATGATGAAACAAGGATGTTTCACAACCTCCAGATTTGGCTTGTACTTTATCAGCCATTTTGGCAAGACTCCTATGAAAATAAAAGGGCAAATCAAGTGAAACCTTACCAGTGAAATGCAGAAGCAACTTGAAATGATATGTGTAGACCTTATGATATCTGCCTTCACATGTAAAATACCTCTGAATGTTGAGCAGCAACTTTGCATAAGTGTCTTTGATGCAGTTTCTAGGGATTGCGTTATTGAGGTCCATATCTGCATACTCAGGTTTCATGAATTCCTTGCATGGCTCCATATCAAATTTGAAACCTTTGAACCAAGTTTCTTGACCCCATGGTATCTCTGTCACAGCAGCAATAATCTCTGGTGTAATTGGCACATTTAGCATTCCAACCTTGGTAGTTGTTCCATTGAAGTGCAAGGCAAATTCTTTGGAAACCTGTGTGTGGCAACCCTGCAATTTTTCACAAAACTGAAGACAACCTACTCTACTAAATGCCTCCATCACTGCTGGGTCTTCAATTATGGCCTTCATATTTTTAGGCTCATATCTTAAGCAATGTCCCCCTCTGTGAACTTTCTTTTCCTCTGCCATGCTTCTTAGAAAAACCTGTGAGCTTCACTTGAATATATGAAACAACCTCGCTTGATTAGGATGTATCTGCCTCGCTTGAGTATATGAAACAACCTCGCTTGATTAGGATGAAGATAACCTTTGTATGGAACAACCACAGGTTTGCCCTGACTACTTCAGAGCTCAGAAACTCGTATGGAGGCAAATGAAATGAGAATGACCAAATTAGGCAAGATTTTGAATTGGAAATGTCATCTCATAACTGAATGATGCCTCATTCATACCCTATCATGACAATGATGACTGTAAGACGAGTAAGTACATTGAATCTCATTATTAACTGACTCATCATACCACTAACCTATCATATCCCAACGGATTTCTGACAAATTTCAGCTCAATTGACAAGATGGTTAAGAAACCGCGCTTTCGTAGCGCCGACATTGTATTTTTCCCAGTTTCCGCTACGAAACTATTAGCGCTTTCGTAGCACAAATCAAATTTTTTGAACTAGCTGCGCTACGAAAACATGGATTCTTGGCTAATTGCAGAGTTTTGACCTGAAACTTTATGGAATGACTCCCAAATGGAAATTATGGATATTTTGACAATGAATGGACTTTTAAAAAACTTTATTTGAACTTAATGATGACCTTTGAACTTATAAAAATCTAACCTACCCTTAACCAAATCCTAAATTGACTTCTAAACCTAATTTGGACTATGACCAAAAACAAACATGAAACAATGATGTTTTGAAATTTTTTTGGATGATAACAAAAGACATATATGGTAAATATATGTGGAAATTTCTTTTTAATACCATGACTCATGTGCGTTGAGTTCCCTTAAAGAAAGTGGTAGTGTATTTAAAGTTTGTTGAGATATTTTTTGATGGTGGTATATAATGGATTTAAAAAAAAGGATGGTGGCATATATAATGGATTTAAAAAAAAATGATGGTGGTATATATAATGGATTTAAAAAAAAGGATGGTGGCATATATAATGGTTCATGCATAATGTAATGAGATATGAAATTCGTTGAGTGTTTTTTAATGGGTATATGTTATATGGTATGAAAATACATATACCATATATGGAAGCTATATGTTGGAACCATCATATAAGTCATATAATATATATTTGATCAGTGGAGGTTGATATACTCACGTTGAAGTATTAACTTTGTATAGTGAAGTGTGAAGTTGGTAGTGAAGTTTTTTTAAATTAGTTTTGTAAGAAGGCAAAAGTAAGTCTGCAATTATTTTGGAAATCAAAAGCACATAGCCTTTTTTGATGATGCATTCACTAATCTCCATTGTGGGAGTAGTTCTCTCTGGCAAAGAGAACTATCATGTGTGGTCCAGGAAGATCAAACACACCCTAATTTTCAATGAACTGTGGAAAAGAATTTGTGAAGGAGAAGGAAACAATGCACCTGAAAAGCCCACTTAAGACAAGGAACTTGCCATTTGGGAAAACAAGAACAACAAGGCCTATGCCTTGATCGCAGCGCCAGTAAATGAAGAGGTGAGTCGACATATTTCGCCATTTTCAAATGCTTTTGAAGCTTTAAAAAGTTGAAGAAATTATATGACTCACACTCTGAGCTTGAACTTGTTCAATTTGAGTTGAAAAATGATGACCCTCTTTCCTTGGCATAAAAAACAAGATCCATTATGCATGACATAAAAGCCACTAGTGTTGAAATAGATGTTCCTCTCACAACCTATGTCAAGGCACTATATCCCACTTATTCACTTTATCTTGAGTCATTGCAAGCAAGTGGCAAACTTAAGGAGATTTCCTTTGACTCCCTTGAGAAGAAGTTTTCTGAAAGAGAGAAGACTTTTGGGAAGAAGACAACTCCTTGGTCTTTTGAAAAAGCTGTTTGCCTTGCACAAGAAGGGAAGAATCATACACATGATTCTTCTAGAGGAAGAGGTGGCCGAAGAGGAAGAGGAAGGAAGAGTTTTAGAGGCGAGGAAGTAAACATTTTCAAGGATAAAGGTTTGATCTTCATTGCATACTGTGTAGTAGAAATGGACATGATGCTTCCACATGTAAGATGTCTTGGGACAAATTTGAGTTGGAAAGAAATGAAGAAAAAGGTAAAACGCTTGGTAAAGGGAAAGGAAAAGCATCGGAGTCAGCGCATTATGTTGTGGCACATTGCAATATTGGAGTAACTGAAGGCTTATTTAATGATTCACTTGCTTCATGGAAAGATGTTTGGTTGTTTGATTCGGGAGCAACTTTCCACATGAATTTCATAAGAGATTTCTTTGAAGAATTCACTGACAATGTTGATGGAGTAGTATACTTTGCAAACAAGTCAAAACTCAAGCTATTAGGGCTTGGCACCATCAGGCTCAAACTGCCTAGTCTTCCAGACTTTCTTCTACATGATGTTCTATACCTCCCGGAGTTGAGGAGAAACTTGTTGTCTTTGGTTCACATCTTGCCAACAAGGACACTCCATTCACATATTTGATGGCAAGCTTGAGTGAATTACTTAGTTCACAATTATGACATTTAGGATATGAAACTCACGAGAAACCAATATGTTAGTATTCTTATTAGCAATGCTACAACTTAACCAATAGTCAATTTACTTCTAAAATCCAAAGTTACCAATGCTAACAATTTTAGAAGCCTTTATGTAACTTATGCCCAAATAACATCAAATGAGCAATAGTGATTTTTTATGACAGCAGTATGCAGGCTATGACAGCAATAGCTAATCTTTTGCCAAATGTGTCAAAACAATCCCAACTACTTATGTCTTTCTCCTCATTCAAATGAGAGCACTTAAGATAAAATGCAAACAATGAGAAATGCCTTTGAGTGCAAATGCATGCAAGACTGCAAATGAGATGAATGAGGCAACCAAGGGAAACCTGGAAGGAAACCCTCTTAAACCACTTTGGAAAAACAAAATTATAACCAATGATGCAAGGGAAACCTGGAAGGAAACCCTCTTAAACCACTTTGGCAAAACAAAATTATAACCAATGATGCAAGGGAAACCTAGAGGGCAACCCTCTTAAACCACTTTGAAAAAGCAAAATTATAACCAATGACGCAAGGGAAACCAAGGGAAAAATATCCAATGAAGTTAAAATCCTTTTAGATGTCACTGCTATGTTAGATCAGACCTTAAGATGCTTCCCCAAACAGTATGACAATCATCAAAATTTATGAATTTATACCAAACAGTGATTACCGAATTGATGTAGGTGAGTTATCAATATGTTATGGTACTCATTAGTTAAATTGATGCCACTTTTATGAATTTTTTACCACTGCAAAAAAAATGATTGAACGATTCTAGTAAAACAGCAAGGAATCAGAGTTTGAGGAAGCAAACCAATAGGCCTTTTGGCTTAGAAGATGACTAGAAAACTTGCCCAAAATTCTTGTGATGGAATGACCTCCTGAAACCACCAATGTTAGCTCAAAATCTCATGAGTATTTGTTGCAACCACAAAGAATTAGTGACAAAATCAAACAATAACCCAATGCAATGACTGGATGAGGAAAAGAGGGTTAGGAGAGGGCAACAGTGAGGGCTGGAAGCCAACGCTAGGCCTAGGATGGGGCAACGGCTAGGATAAAAGCTTTGGAGAGGCTGCGGCTAGGGAAATAAGCCCTATTGAGGTAGGAGGAGAGGCCTTTAGGTTTGCAGTAGGAGCTTAGGAGGAGGAGAAGAGGGCAACGAGGCGCTACAAGCTTAGGGAAAGGCCTACGACCTAGGGTTTGAGCCCCCTATGGCTGTGTTACCCACCACTTCGTGGGTGATATCCCTAGGAGAAATTTTTCTCCACGATGGACCTCAGTCGGCAGCCAACAACCCCTTGCAACTTCCTACTAGCTTGTTGTGCCATTTCTCTGCCACCTGAGCAAGCCATGTGGTCCCTCACCCATCTATATTGATCGTATGTTTGAAGGTGGGCCTCCCGAATCTAAAAGTACGTCTTGTCATTTGGTAATTGAGTATTGGGTTTACTTATCATGGATATTTTTGGGCATGGATTGATGGGGGGATTTGGCGGAAAGAGTGGGTTTAGTTTGTGCTCCTGTCCCCTTGACCTCTTTTGGATGTTACCCTTGGATCTTAGTCCTGTGGGATCTCTTTTATTGACCATTTGGTTTTAGGGTGGTACTACTTAGGAAACCCTGACTTTGGGTGCGTGGTCCCGCTCCTTTATTCGCATATATTACTCCCTTTCCATTCATCATACCTCATTCATCATTTCTCCCACCTGGGTCCACATAGGGTCAACCTCCCTATCCCTTTGCCCGCACCTTGGGTCTGGCCTAAAATGATGCTGAGAGGTTGAAGTAGCTAAAGGAAAAAGAAAAAACATAATTGGCCACACTTAACAGGAAACTATACCACAAAATGCAAAAGATGCCCGGGACAAAAATAATCAGCACGTGGGCAAAAGCCAATACATGAGCTCTACCCCATACCCATGGCCATCACCCTGGCTCCATAGGCCCTAGATGAGCCTCCTTTGTCATTCAGGAACCCATGATTGTCGCAACCCCTGGAGGGAAATGAACCGCCCTACCTTAAAGGGGTATTCATTGCTATATTTGACACATCATGCTCTTATCCTTGAGCCCCAAGCAGTTAATAAAAAAAATTCATAAAAGGCGAAAGACATATAAAGAAAGGGTGGAAAAATCAAGGTTGGGACACCTCATGTACCACGATTGCTCCCTCCTACACATTATATACCCTGGTATGGGCTTCCCCTTATCTAGATGCCCCTATGCCCCAATATGTGGCCCAAGATTGCCTCTCTCATTCCCTACTCCATTTCACTTATTTATCACTTGCCACCCCCATTGGAGGGATGTACCTTGGACATACTATCCCTTTTAGGGGCTGAAACCACTTAATAAAATACTTGGCTAACCCCCTTTGGAGCATGGAGACACTAGCACATGCTAAAGCCCACTACGGAAGGGCATGCTATTGTGAAGTCCCCACTTTGTTATCCATGATTTGTAAGCTCTTTTACATGATTACTCTAATGACTGGTTCTACTGGAAGCCTAGGGGACGCATTGGATCTTATACAGGATTGTAGGTGGTTTCCATTTGGGTTTGACACATATAGGATGTGCGTAGAGAGCCATGGGCTTCCATAGCAACAGACAACACTCCACGGATCCCCATCGATGTTTAGAGACTACTAGCGATCCACTTTTGGGATGACGATGATGTACTTGATAGACTATGCCTAGCAAGCCCCACAAGAGCCCTACGCCCTTGGCAGGTGTCCCAGGACTTGTACGATGTCATGGTTGTGAAAATTTCTGAATACAAATTTTCAAAAACCCTACTGTAGTATCTTGATTTACTTCTCCTACTTGTGATTTAATTATACAAGTTATTTTCATAAATATTCAGAAAATATCGAAGTAAACACAACTAGTAACCTACACATATACAGATTATTTACTGATGAATAACGCACATATGACAAAGGACACACATGATTTTTCTGACAAATGTCCCTGGAAAAACCCAATGTGGGAAAACCGGTGCAACAACTCTTTGAGGGTTTTATTATTAAGCAGAATCTGAATACATCTAGGGCACCAGTAGTGGTTTGCCCCACAGAGAAATTTCACGTCTGTAGTACCTTATCACTCGGAGACAGAAAATATGGCTGATTTAAACCCTTCAGGAATTACTGAATATGTGCCCTTTCTAGCCCACTAGAACCCTCAACACAACTCCTCCTGCAACTGTGTCAACCCTCTAGCCCAACGCAGCCTCTGCGTCATTCTGAAGGCCTTTGCGCTGCCTTTGCGTCACCTAGAAGGGTCTGCGTCACCCTCTGCGTGGTCTCTACGTCAACTTGGTTGGACTGCGTCCCTCTTGCTGGCCTCTCCGCTGCCTGGTACAGTACTGCCTCTCTGATGTATGTATTCTCGGCCTCAGATCAGAACATCCCTTGTCGATCTGCCCCTCACTAGCACTACAAGCTCACTCGAAAATTCTCAGCAAACCAAGCCCCAAACTTTCGACTTAGCTCAAGTGCTGCTACTCTGTGTGTGTTCTCCAACTGACCCCAAGCCTTCCTTTAATACTTTTCTCGTTGAGAAATCAACGACCGTGATATAATCTCTAATCAACGGTTAAGATTAGAGAAAGCTTGATCCACGTCACTTAAAACATTCTCACATATGTAAATTAATTCACTTTAATTTTTCAATTTCCCTAAGTTAGACTTAGGGTCTCCATTAAAAAATTTAATTATCTGAATAACTTTTACACCATGTGGAATTTCTCCAAACTATTTTTGGGTCTTGGAGATCTCACGTGTCCTAGCCCTTCCACAAAGTTTCGGGGCTAGAGCACATCCGATGCTACCCATAATCTCAACAATGGTAGCATTCATTCCATCATTCGAGCCCTTACAGATGATCTACATGCATCTTCGACTCATAGGTAGTCCCATAGGGTCATTTATGTGCCCTCAGACCCACTGGGAACACCACAGGTCTACTACTTAGAGAACAAGGGGCCACCCCCTTGTCCATCATATTTTGAGTTTATTCATCATTATGGCAGTTCAGGATGTTATTAGGCCTTTGGAGGGCCCCATGACATGTACATATTATTATGTGACCTCCTGAGAGGCTTACTTTTCCATTTATGAGCTAGTTTGGTGAGCTTGTCACCAATGGGGGTTTTATTTGCACATAATTTTATTAGTAGGGGCTAATGTAGGCTCATAGGCTAATTCAAACTCCTAAAAGGGGTATAAATTGATGTTAGCTACATTCGTTTGTATCATCACTTCACTTGGGATCTCTCTATCTTTAGAGAATTTTGCATTTCTTCTTGGAGGATTATTTTGGATAAATGGATGAATTTTGATGTATGGATTTGGGCCATTTTTATCTTGGAGCTTCGTTTTTTGCAAATGTGATGTTGGTTGGATATACTCTCTAACACTGTAAGTAAATTTTAATGATATATTCTTGTTGATGAACACTGTTGAACTTCACTATAATTAGGCCTAGTTGCTACATCATTGGAATGTTGAATTGAGTGTCTATTTAGCTTGTTTAATGTATGATCCATTGTTAGATGAATGAAATGTCCTAGAGATTGTTTTATCTCGATGAGTTTGCACAATTTGCATGAAGTATAAATGCTTGAAGGTCACTTTTCTTTTTTACCCTTAACATTGGACAGAGTTGACTTTCTGAGCCTCCTTGATCAAGAAATCGAATTCTCAATCATAATCATCCTTAACTCCATATCCCCAAGGGAAATAGGCATTGGTCCCTCAAAAGGGTGGTCATTTTCCCCTTCCTTTTCACCTTTTTCCCCTTCTCCCAAGTCTAGCCCTGATAGGTCACCTAGGGCATCAATTTCCTGTGAATTCACCCACAGGAAAAAAATGATCTCTTGGAGGCTACTGCACTAGTAGGTCCGTCCCTCTCCTCCGAATTTGAGGTAATTCCAATGGTGGAATCTCCGGGAATCCCAAGCCTTAGCTCTAGGACCAAGTTTTGCCCAGGCATCCCCAAGGCTAGACCCTAGTAGAATCAATTTGACCTTTTGGAGCAAAATTTCTTGCCTAATCCTTTCCCCTCACATTGTTTAGGATAGGAACATCCTTGGTTGCTATATTCCATCCTCGAACCTGAGCTGGGTCCACTTGGTCCTATTTCCTATCAAAGACTAATCATCAAGGGCTATTTGGGAAACCAAGTTCATATAGGATTTTAGGGATTAGGAAATACGCCTTCAAGTTGTACCCCTCTCCTTTAACCTCACCCCCTCTCCCTTGGAAGGCAAGTCCCTTGCGTAAAGAGCAAGCAAGCACCTTCTCTTCACCTCCTCCTTAGGATAGCGTTACTGGGATCATTTCATACTTATTCATTGACATACCATTATAAGTGGCTTCCCAAACAACATTGAGACTCCTCCCATTGGTGAAAGTGAGTTAAGAGCAGGGAGTCTTAGCCGTGGTGACAGTGGGCTAAGCCTTCACCGTTGCCCTTAGTTTAGCAGTTTCCCTCTTAGGAACCCCTTTTAGGTCCCTTGCTATTTTGAGTGGTAACAGGATGAAGGAAAGGCAAAAGAGGGTCACGACAAGGCTAGGAGGCCACGATAGGGGTTGCAGCTCACCCAAATGGCCATGGAGGGCTGTGGTTAGGGTTGGAGAGGGCTACGCTAGGTCTATGAGGCCTAGGAAAATTTTGTACCTCAGCAAAATTGAGAAATTCAATCCCAAACCTCGAAATTCACCACAAGATGCCACGAAAATGCTTCCAAGGGCTAGTGGCTTCCTTCTTTGCTTGAGCGTTGGGTTTGGAGGGTAGCTGGAGGCCAGATCTTGCCTTCCTAGGCCTAAATCTGCCTCCAAAAATTCGAATGATTTTTTCCAAGAGCTAGAAACCCTTGAAACCCTTCCAAATTTTCAAATTTGGCTTGAGAAATCACCTGCACAAATGAAATAATTTTTTTTCCAAAACTCCAATATATACAAAATTCAAAATAAACGCGAAAACCTCAATTGCTGCAAACAAGGGTCATAAGTTATTTTACAAGAAATTATATACAAAATATTCACAAATATACAATACTTGTAAAATATTTTTTTTTAAGAAAATGAAATCTGAGTAATGGCAATGGATAATATATTTTTCGAAAAGTTAGAATATTGGCCACACTCTTTAGCGAAGTAATAACACCATATAAAAATTCCATGAGCCCAAAGAAGGTCGGCTCTTCCCCAAAGTCTGTGAACTTGGAGCCCAAGTGCTAGTGTACCTGCAAATCTCTATATATTTTCTCAAGTAGACTTGTTAGATCATATGGTGAATTAGACCACTTAAGATAAAACCAAATTTACCAATAGAATGTTCTTATCACCGACAAATGAAATAACAAGCTCATAAAAATATTAGCACAATATAGGAAAGCACATAACTAGCACATACCACATATCAATGGAACAAGAACACCATGAATCGAACCCCAAAGCCTTTTTATTATGATATTAGAACATTCCTAGCAGAGGAATGGCTCAACACCAGCATTACAAATTTACTTGATGAAAACCAAGGACGAAGTATTTACAAAATTCAAAAATTCAAAGCTGAAGTGGAAAACATTACAGAAAGAATAATCATGATACTAAGATTCGATAATGGAGGAGAGTCATCCAAAGAAATTATAGCCTTATGTAAGGAATTTGGGATTAAGAGGGAATTGATAGTCCCATACAATCTTGAACAAAATGGAGTTGTAGAACGAAAGAACCGATCCATTGAAGAAAGTGTAAAAGCGATGTTACATGATCAAGATCTCACAAAAATTTTGTGGGGAGAAGCCACAAAGACAACAATATATTCAAAATCGAAGTCCCCACAAGTCGGTACACAACAAGACTCCTAAAGAAGTATTCTCTAAGAAGAAACCAACTATAGACCATCTCCGTATCTTTGGGTGCCTTGTATATATTCATATACCAAAGGACAAAAGAAAGAAGCTGGATCCATCAGGCATGAGAGGAACATTTGTTGGCTACAACAACTCCTCTAAGGCCTATAGAATCTACAAAAAGGAAGGACACCATATAGAAGTAAGTCGAGATGTCATATTGGACGAAAGTATCGCATTTAAGAAATCTAAGGAACTTCCCATGGACACTGATGACGAAGAACTTCCAGTATTTGAAGTGGAAGTTAACAGGGAAGAAGAAGAATCTTTTCATGAAGATGAGGGTCCTAGTGAGCCTATTCAACCTGTGGTCCTCCCCGAATCAAGAAAGAGACCTAGCTGGTTGAAATCTACACTACTTGATGCATAAGGTCATGGAGCAACGAAAGGCACATTCAAAGAAAGCAAGAAACCCAAGCGATATTTTGGGTATGCAGCATACATGACAAAACTAATAGAAGCAGAGCCATCCACTTTTGAATAAGTTTTCAACCATCAGGAATGGAAGGATGCCATGAGTGAAGAATATCAATCTATAATGAAAAATGAAGATTGGGAGATCGTACCTAGGCCCAAAGACAAATCTGTGGTAGCGTCCAAATGGATCTATAAGATCAAACTTACAGCAGATGGAAGCATCGATAAGTATAAGGCAAGATTTGTGGCTAGGGGCTTCTCTCAACAAGAAGGCATCGACTATGAAGAGACATTTGCACCGACAACAAGGTATACAATGATTCGTTCATTGATTTCTTTGGCAACATCGATGGGATGGAACATCCACCAAATGGATGTCAAGGCTGCGTTTCTGAATGGTACAATTGATGAGGAAGTCTATATAGAGAAACCCTTGGGATTTGAAGTTAAATACAAGAAGGCATATGTTTGCAGATTGAAGAAATCATTATATGGCCTCAAGCAAGCACCAAGGGCATGGTATGCTAGAATGGATGCATACCTACAAAGAATAGGCTTCACAAAAAGTTCTGTTGATCTGAACTTTTATATCAAGGTTGTTAAGGGAGAACCTGTAATCATTCTTATGTATGTAGATGATCTTCTCTTGACAGGTGTAGAAGGTCGAATTGATGAATGTAAGAAGCTACTAGCAACAAAATTTGACATGAAGGATCTGACATGAAGGATCTAGGGATGATGCATTACTATTAGGGACTAGAAGTCTGGAAAGGACCTAATGAATTTTTTTTGGGTCAAGGGAAGTACATGATCAAGGTGTTGAAGAGGTTTGACATGATGGATTGCAGACCAATGACCACTTCGATGATGACGAACTTGAAAAGACATAGGAATTCCAAATCAAGCCCTGTGAATCCTTCCAACTATAGACCACTGATTCACTCACTAATGTACCTGGTGAACACTCGACCAAACATACGTTTTGCAGTAAACATTCTCAGTCAATTCCAAGTAGAGCCAAAGCATGATCATTGGATAGCAACGAAACATATATTGAGATATCTGCAAGGAACTATCCACCTTTGCCTGAAATATGATAGGAGGAATGATGTCCATCTGATTGGATATACAGATTCCGACTAGGGAGACAGTGAGCAGGATGGAAGAAGCACTACAGGAGGATGTTTCAGTCTAGGATCCTCCATGATCTCATGGATGAGTAGAAGGCAAGGCACAATTGCTTTTAGTGCTGTGGCTGAGTATGTTGCAACATGTAAAGTAAGCAGAGAAGCAATTTGGTTGAGGAAGCTGTTGTCTAACCTATTCAAAGGATCGATGGACCTTGTTGACCACTAGAGTGGCACTTGATGAGTACATGAAGACTCCATGCCCAAGGATGAACCAAAGGACACTTGTACCATCAGATATCATCAATTCAACAGAGTTTTTAAACTCTACTTCTACTTCTCATCATTTTCTTTTGTACCAAGATTCCACACCCTATGGGGAATTGTAATAAGTGATGCTAGTAATGATGAGTTTTGAGTCAGTATTGAGTCTGTAACAGGCCTAGGTAGCCTGGGACCTTGCTAACAAGTGAGTATTACTCTGGGAGTTTTTTTTTTAATTGGTTAAATATCATCTCCCTACCAGGAGTTAATAATTAATTGAGTTTTTTTCTCCAATTTTACTTCAAAGTCGGAGTACGGCTAGATGGTGAGGCCTTGGGTCGGTCCAAGTGTCTAGAGTCAATGTATATTACCATACTAGATCACACAAAAAATTTCGTGGAATTTGGTTAGGTCTAGGTAGTGTTTTTTTAATTTTTTAGAATTCTCACAAGTCGAAAATTGCAATAAAAATTGTAATTGAATTGTAATAAGTGTTGCCTAGAGAATTCATATGGGGTATGAGTAATCAAAATTACATCTCTCACCCTCAACTTTCTACTATGACACATTTTGAGGGATTAAAAATATGTTTTGAACCGTCAAAACCCACTTTTCCTAAGTATAATGAGAAATCTGGCAATTAATTAACCCAAAAATTAAATAAATGGAGAAAAATAAATATACACACATGCTAAATGAGGTGGAAATGTGGTGGAAATGAGGTGGAAAATTATGGAAGAGTTAAAGTGAAGTCCCAAAGTGATGTGGACTCCTAAAATCAAGAAAAAGACGTGCTCAAATAAAATTGAATTTTCGGCATTAAATGAAAGTTGCTTACTTGGAAATTCGAATTTGTGAAGTTAGTGCATATTTGGGAGGATTTTGGATAATATTTGGTGGAGATTTTTGTGGAAATTTGTCTCCACATGGCTTACCACCCATATATACTTGTCATTCCATCATAAAATTCGAATTTGGCACATAAGGGAAGAAGAAAATGATGTTCACATGCCAAAATCTGGTTTTTACACTTGGCAATGGAGCTCCACATATCAAATTCGAATTTTCCTTGTGATCTCCTCCCTCTCACCACTTGGCATATGGTTCTTCATTGGAATTTGCTCCCAACTTTTTATGTAATGGAGCCATGGACTCTCATATTGTATCATGTTATGAGTTATTGGGCTTGAGGAAACTCTGTCATTTTTGTATATCAATAAAATCAAGACTTTGGACTATTTAGCGGATGTTATCTTGGCGTTATGAGGTGATTTCTTTCCATACAATTGCTATTGTATTTGAATTCGTTTATATGCTTGATCAATATTAGTTTATATTTGCCATCTTGCTTGGATTGATGCGTGCAAGCTATCTTGCATGCATCATTGATTTAGAATATTATTATAGGAATTAACTTGCCAAGTCATTTTCGGAGGAATGTTTGGTTTATCTATTTCATTATGATGCTCTAATCCTTTTGCAGACTGATATTTGTTTAAGTGTGTAGGGAAGATCTATTCATATTGTGTGCAGGAAATCCATCTGGGCGTGGGAGAAGTCTCAAATAGATCAACTCACTCCTAGATTCAAAGCGATCCAAGACTCAGCTACTTTCAATCCCAAGTTTGGCATCAAAGGAAGACAAAGAGGGAGTTTCTTGTTCTCTAGCTACTTGATCATCTATTTCCACTTTTAAAATCTAAAATTTTCCATTTTTACTGCGTCTTAAAGTCATATTTGCTACTTCAAAAGCGTTTTTTTAAACTAGGCAAGAATAGGGGTTCGCTCCCATTCCTTGGGCTAGTGCCTTTGTACATTAATTTGTATTTTAGATCCTCTTTATTTCAGCCTAACGTTTGATTTTCTTTCACAGCCCGCAAACTTGAGCGTGAAAAGCGAGGAGCTTGAGGAAAAGACAACAACAGACAATTGATCCTCCTTGCATGCGAAGGCTTCCATTACTTCAAAATCTGATTTAGGGAGGTCATACGCACCTGTGGAACAGAAGCAAACTTGATCTTTGCAATGGGCCATGGAGCCTTGAAAAAATTATATTTTGAAGGTTTTCTCCATAAGATGTGTTGTCAATATTTGAGGAGGAGATTAAGCCTTTTTTCCAACCTCTTTATTCATGGAAGGATCTCATTTTGGGCAGCTCTCTCAAAGGTTGTTTTCTTCACTTGTAATCAATAATAAAATAATTTTATTTGCTTGAGAGAGCTTGGGATATTTTTTCCATGGTATCTCTCTTCCTTGGTTGAAGAGGAAGGCATTTTTTGGGTGGATTGATTCATTTTCTGATTTTCATTTTATGCATGCTAATGAATTAACAACTAATACACTCTACATCCATCTAACTAAATTTCAGCTAAATTGAACTTACATGCATGAGCCCCAATGCTACAAACTTGAACAAAATCCCTTTTTTTTGTATAAGCAATTCGCATGTTTGGCAAAATTCCATTTGATTTAATGATTATGCTTCATGCATGTTGAGGAACCATTGAAGCACCCATTTTATAAGAACTTATTTCATTTCACTTGCCATTAAAATGCTACAACACATAAGTTTATTCATTTCTCTCAAAGTTTGTTTTATTATTGAAGTAAGCACTATCTCATATCTTGTGGAAAATTTGCATGTATCATTTAAATGAGATTAATCAACATTCATTTTACGCAGGCAACTCATTAAAACTTACCTCCAACATAAGTTGGTTGTATAGACCTCTAGGGACCCTCTACTTCCCTATTCACTTGTCACTGTGAGATCCACATAATTTGGGCGAAGGTGAGGTCTGGGGATTGAATAGTTGATTTGAAATATTTGTTGTAGAGTAAGTTTAACTAAAATGAACCAAGAACACTTTTCATCACATTTCCCTTTTTATGGTTGCTATTCTCATGCAAGTAGTGTGATGCTTACTTTCTAATTTCGCAAAGTTTAATTTTATCTTCAACATCTAATTTTTTTGTTGTTTCGAACTATGACAAGATATGTCTAAATATTGAGATTTGGTTATCCTTTAATCATTTGATCCTACAAATATCTGTTGCTGACATCTTTTGTTTCCATTTCAGGATTATTATGTTCTCAACTTTTGAGCATTATTTTGGAGCACTTTATTTAAAGGCACTGGTTGAATGGTTTGATGTTATTATTGCAAAGCTGCTTATAAAATGCTCATAAATCTTTAAAAGTAATCCAATTTCACTCTAACAATTCTCCTAAAATCTCAAAATCTTTTACTTCGTTTTTCTATTAGGGACCACCCCCCATAGCTAACTTAGGAGATAGCTTAAACGGAGAGAGTCGGGAATAGGTGACAACCCCCTTCTCTGAATTCCTTGCCACCAACCACACCTTGTGGGGTTGAAGGATTTTTCCACTAACTTGTAGGTAGGTGCACGCAGCAAGGAGAGCGATAACATTTTTTGCGCCATTGTTAGGGACAAGCTTTCTTGTACCTGTGAAATTGACTAACTTTTGGTTTTTGCATGTTGGATTTTAGAGTTAGATTCTTGTTCAAGTGGCGATACTGCTAATATATATCTTTGGTAGGTGGATGCAGATTCCAGGTTCTTGCGTATTATCACTTCATATCTAGCATGCATCCCCATATGGAGCCAAATGTTGACCACTGGAGTGGGACTTGATGACTACATGCCCAAGGATGAACCAAAGGACACTTGTACCATCAGATATCATCAGTTCAACAAAGTTTTTAAAGTTTATTTTTACTGATCATCATTTTCTTTTATACCCAGATTCCATGCTCTACGGGGAATTGTAATAAGTGATGCTAGTAATGATGAGTTTTGAGTCAGTATTGAGTCTACAATAGGCGTAGGTAGCCTGGGACCTTGCCAACAAGTGAGTATTACTCTGGGAGGTTTTTTTTACTTGGTTAATTATCATCTCCCTACTAGGAGTTAATAATTAATTGAGTTTTTTTCTCCAATTTTACCCCAAAGCCGAAGTACAGCTTGATGGTGAGGCCTTGGGTGAGTCCTAGTGTCTAGAGTCAATGTATATTACCATTCTAGATCACACAAAAAATTTCATGGAATTTGGTTATGTCTAGTTTGTGATTTTTTAATTTTTTAGATTTCCTGCAAGTCGAAAATTGTAATAAAAATTGTAATTGAATTGTAATAAGTGTTGCCTAGAGAAGTTGTATGGGGTATGAGTAATCAAAATTACACCTCTCACTCTCAACTTTCTACTATGACACACTTTGAGGGGTTAAAAATGTGTCTTCAACCCTTAGAACCCACTTTTCCTAAGTATAGTGGGAAACCTGGCAATTAATTAAGCCAGAAATTAAATAAATGCAGAAAAATAAATATACACACATGCTTAAATGAGGTGGAAATGAGGTGGAAAATTATGGAGTTAAAGTGAAGTCCCAAAGTGATGTGCTCAAATAAAATTGAATTTTCGGCATTAAATGAGAGTTGCTTACTTGAAAATTCGAATTTGTGAAGTTAGTGCATATTTGGGAAGATTTGGGAGAATATTTGGTGGATATTTTTGTGGAAAATTGTCCCCACATGGCTTACCACCCATATACACTTGTCATTCCATCATAAAATTCGAATTTGGCACATAAGAGAAGAAGAAAATGATGTTCACTTGCTAGAATCCGATTTTTACACTTGGCAATAGAGCTCCACATATCAAATTCGAATGTGCCTTGTGATCTCCTCCCTCTCACCACTTGGCATATGGTTCTTCATTGGGATTTGCTTCCAACTTTCTATATACTGGAGCCATGGGCTCTCATATTGTATCATGTCAAGAGCTATTGGGCTTGAGGAAACTCTGTCATTTTTGTATATCAATAAAATCAAGACTTTGGGGATATTTAGCGGATGTTCTCTTCACATTATGAGGTGATTTCTTTCCATACTATTGCTATTGTATTTGAATTTGTTTATATGCTTGATCAATATTATTTTATATTTGCCATCTTGCTTGGATTGATGTGTGCAAACTATCTTGCATGCATCATTGATTTAGAGTATTATTCTAGGAATTAGCTTGCTAAGTCATTTTCGGAGGAATGTTTGATTTATTTATTTCATTATGATGCTCTAATCCTTTTGCATACTGATATGTGTTTAAGTGTGTAGGGAAGATCTATTCGTATTATGTGCAGGAAATCCATCCGGGCGTGGGAGAAGTCTCAAATAGATCAACTCACTCCTAGATTCAAAGCGATCCAAGACTTAGCTACTTTCAACCCCAAGTTTTGCATCAAAAGAAGACAAAGAGGGAGTTTCTCGTTCTCTAGCTACTTGATCATCTATTTCCACTTTTAAAATCTAAAATTTTCCATTTATAGAGTGTCTTAAAGTCATATTTGCTACTTCAAGAGCGTTTCTTTAAACTAGGCAAGAATGGGGGTTCGCTCTCATTCATTGGGCTAGTGCCTTTGTATATTAATATGTATTTTAGATCCTCTTTATTTCAGCTTAATGTTTGATTTTCTTTCGTAGCCCGCAAGCTTGAGCATGAAAAGCGTGGAGCTTGAGGAAAAGATGGCAAGTGACAATTGATCCTCCTTGCATGTGAATGCTTCTATTACTTCAAAATCTGATTTTAGGGAGGCTGTAAGCACCTTTGGGATAGCAGCAAGCTTGATCTTTGCCATGGGCCTTGGAGCCTTGAAAAATTTATATTTCGAAGGTTTTCTCTATAAGTTGTGTTGTCAATTTTTGAGGAGGAGATTGAGCCTTTTTTCCAAGCTCTTTATTCATGGAAGGACCTCATTTTGAGTAGTTTTCTTAAGGGTTGTTTTCTTCACTTGTAATCAATAATAAAATATTTTTTTGTTTGTTTGAGGGAGCTTGGGATATTTTTCCCATGGTATCTCCCTTTGGTTGAAGACGAAGGAATTTCTTGGGTGGATTGATTCATTTTCTGATTTTTGTTTTATGCATGCTAATGAATTAACAACTAATGCACTCTACATCCATCTAACTAAATTTCGGCTAAATTAAAGTTACGTGCATGAGCCCCAGTGCTACAAACTTGAACAAAATCTCTTTTTTTTTGTAAAAACAATTCACATGTTTGGCAAAATTCCATTTGATTTAATGATTATGTTTCATGCATGTTGAGGAACCATTGAAGCACCCATTTTATAAGAACTTATTCATTCCAGTCGCCATTAAAATGCTACAACACATATAAGTTTATTCATTTCTCTCAAAGTTTGTTTTATTATTGAAATAAACACCATCTCATCTCTTGTGGAAATTTTGTATGTATCATTTAAATGAGATTAATCAACATTCATTTCACAGAGACAATTCATTAAAACTTACCTCCAACATAAGTTGGTTGTATAGACCTCTAGGGACCCTCTACTCCCCTATTGACTCCTCACTGTGAGATCCACATAATTTGGGTGAAGGTGAGGTCTGGGGATTGAAGAGTTGATTTGAAATATTTGTTGTAGAGTAAGTTTAACTAAAATGAACCAGGAGCACTCTTCATCACATTTCCCTTCTTATGGTTGTTAATTTCATGCAAGTAGTGTGATGCTTACTTTCCAATTTCGCAAAGTTTAATTTCATCTTCAACATCTAATTTTGTTGTTGTTTCGAACTATGACAAAATATATCTAAATATTGAGATTTGGTTATCCTTTAATCATTTTATCCTGCAAATATCTCGTGCTGACATCTTTTGTTTTCATTTCAGGATTATTGTGTTTTCATCTTTTGAGTATTATTCTTGAGCACTTTATTTAAAGGCACTGGTTGAATGGTTTGATGTTATTATTGCAAAGCTACTTATCAAATGCTCGTAAATCTTTAAAAGTAATTCAATTTCACTCTAACAATTCTCCTAAAAACTCAAAATTTTTGATTTCGTTTTTCTATTAGATACCACCCCCCATAGATAACTTAGGATATAGCTTAAACGGAGAGAGTTGGGAGTAGGTGACAACCCCTTCTCTGAATTCCTTGCCACCAGCCACACCTTGTGGGGTTGAAGGCTTTTTCCACTAACTTGTAGGTAGGTGCAGGCGGCAAGGAGAGTTAACAAACCCTACAGTGATACATTGTGACAACACGAATTTTATACGATTGTATGAAGACCATGTATTTCGTGGAAAGATAAAGCATACAAACAACAAGTATCACTATATTCGGGGTTTAGTACAAAATAGTGTGTTGCAGCTACAATATATCTCCATTGATGAGCAAGTAGCTGACATATTGACGAAATCTCTTCCTAACAAAAAGCTTGTGTACTTAAGAGACAAACTTGGTTTAATTGATATATCCTCCCTAGTTGAGAGGGAGAGATGGACACATCATTCTTGTCTTCACCTAGGAAGACAAAATGGAGGATTGGATAACCAGCTAACATCCGATACTCTTTGAGGATGAGGTAGGGCATCCAAGATAAGAATAGTCATGGACTGATATTCTTTGAGGACTGGCTATCCAAGACAAGAATAGACCAAAGAAGGTCATACTTGGTGAACACCTTGAGAGACAATGATGATGGTGTTTATAAATCATTGGTCTCGCCAGCATTGTGCTTTGATCTTGTGGAGAGATAGAGTTGTTAGTCAAGGCCTTGCTATGTAACAATGTTGGTTGATATGATGCTAGACAAATGGTTTACCAATTCGACTCTTCTTATGATCTCTCTTCAGATATATAATGTCCATGTAGCTGTTATGAATACTTCCCTAGTTAAGAGGGAGTGTTGAAAAATTTGTAACTAGGTTCAGTCTTTATAAGTGTGAAATATACTTTTGATGCTTGTAAATTGTAAAATGAAGACCAAACCTAATTACTTTTCAACATAAATGATGCAAGATGCCAAAGATAAGCTAGAAAATCAATACATTAAACCTTCCAATGATATCCAATTGATTGTACGACTGCCTAGAAACTATAAATCAAACTTTTAAATTTCAGATCAGACCTCAAAATTATGTATATCGGATTTGAAATGACACAAAAAATTAGTGATTCAGTCCTTCATAAACCAACAAGGTGCCAAATTATCAATGCCCAAGTAGCTCCAACGATTAGCTAGTCAAGTTGAGAGATTATTGGATAATTTTTGGTCACTTTTAATGAAGTTGTTAGAGTTATATGACTGCATAAAATGGATTTAGCAAAACAGAGAAAATAATGAAGGGAAGAGCGGCAAACCAAGAGGCCTAAAGGCCTAGTTGAGGGCTAGTTTGACTTCCAATGAGCTTGGCTACCTGCAACCACAAAGTTAGCTCTAATATTGTTGCAAAACCACAATGTTTTCCCACTCAAATAATATTAAAATCAGAGATGACTGAAAACAAGGGTAGGGCAAGGCTTCAAGGCTAGAAAAACCCTAAGACTAGGGCTAGAAAAAG
Organism: Pinus albicaulis; assembly: GCA_034641835.2. Classification (NCBI taxonomy): domain Eukaryota; kingdom Viridiplantae; phylum Streptophyta; class Pinopsida; order Pinales; family Pinaceae; genus Pinus; species Pinus albicaulis. Next base: position 33,143 of record JAXQQM020081769.1, read on the forward strand.
CAAGGAAAGACAAACAAGGGCAAAGGATTGCCCAAAAGGCCCGGAAAAGGTCACAGCTATGGGAGATAAACCCACAAGGGCTGACATCAAGCCTAGAAAGGCTAACGTTGGGGTTGAAAAAGCCCTAAAAGGGATAGCAGCCAAGGGAACAACTATTAAAGGGCTGCGACTAGGGCCTAAAGGGAGGTCGAGGGGCAAAATAGGCTCCCCAAGTCCACGACAAAGGGAGAGAGGGAGGGTCGAGGCCCTGGTCATGTTGGAGGCTTGCGACTAGACCAAGGAAGGGGGTCGAAGGAGAGAGGGAGGTCGAGGCCCTTGGAGGCTTGCGACTAGACCAAGGAAGGGGGTCGAGCCCCTGGGAGGGCCTCTAAGGGCTGCGACTAGCCCTTAGAGGGCTAGCGGCTCAAGGTGGAGGAGGCTAAGGGCCTAAAAGGCCCTCTAGGGCCCACAACTAGGAGGAAAAATGTTGGACGCCTAGGCCTTAGGGTAAAAAAAATTGAAAACCCTTGCAAATAAAAATTTCTCCACAAATTTGCTGCAACAAGATTAAACGACTTCTTCTTCAGGCTGGACGTTGAGCTTGGAGGCTAGATCTTGCCTTCCTAGGCCTAGATTTTCCTTAAAACCCAAATTTTTTTTTCTTGAACAACTTGAAGTCCACTTGCACAAATGCATCAAAGAATGCAAAAAATCCAAATATATATACAAAATTTAAAACCCCAAAAAATATAAAACCCCAAGTGCTGCAAAACAAATGGGTTAGAAATAATCTACAAATTATTTACAAGTGTACAATATTTACAATTTTTTTTTTTTTTTGGGAGAAATAATTTTGGATAAATAACAATGGAATTTGGATGAATATATTCCGAAAAATAAATATTGGCCAAAACCCTCTTGCAAAATCAAGTACCATAAAGAAATATTAGAGCCTAAACATAATCAGCTCTTCCCTAAAGTCTATGAACTTCGAGCCCAAGGGCTTGCGTACCTGTAAATCTCTATAATATTCTCAAAGAAAATTGTTAGATCCTATGGTGAATTAGATCACGTAAGATAACACGTACCAATAAAATGTTCTTATTATTGACAAATGAAATAACAATTATTTAGCAATATTCAACACAATATATTATCACACATAGCTAACACATACAACAGTTCAACAAAAGAAAAACACCATGAACCTAACCCAAAGTCTTTCTATTATGATACAAAATGTTCCCAATAGAGCAACAACTCCTTAGTAGTGTTCAAGAATTACATCCTTCCACAGATATCAAATAGAAGCTCAATAACTTCTTTTTATAGAGAAACCCCTCCAAGTGGAAAATAACGGCTAGTTGGCGTGATCCTCATCAAAATAATCTCGACCGTCGAAAATAACTTGATCATCTTTTAATCTCCATTGTCGAATTTTTAATTTTGACGAAAAATTCTAATTTTTCTTGAAACCCACTTTTAATTAATCCAAAAATTAATCTTTTGGATTAATTTCGTCAAAAAATTGACTTTGACTTAACCACCAAGGTCCAAGGGCTCAAATTCTCTTAAAATATCAATTTTTACTTTGGTGGGGGATCTCAAAAAATTGACTTTCCTTTGACCACGAATTTTTTATTATGTAACACTTTGAGAGAAATTACCTTTTTCTATAATTATTTTTTCCTCAAAATTAATTAATTTTTTGGCTTAGGATTTTAATTTAATTTAGCTAGAAAAACTAATTAATTAACACTAGAGGGGATTAAAAATTTTTCCATTCTCAAATATTTTAGCCATGGTGTCTAAATATGAGGGACTATGCACTAAAATATTTTTTACATCAAATTATTACAATATCAACCCTTAAAACAAGAATACACATTTAGACTCATACCCTCAATAATTTACTCAATTCTGTGACACAATATGATCTAGTATAGACCAAGTGTGTTTGTAGTACAATAATTTAGCCAAATGCACTTAAATTATTTCCAAACACACTTTTATAAAAGACTCGATATAACACTATGACTCAGTTAAGACCTTGTAAAGAGATTCCACCCTAGCTTTGGGGTTTAAGCTAGAAGAAAAACTCTGTCGATTATCTGTGTTTAGAAATACACATAATTCAGTGAGGTTAAAAAACTTCCTAGGATGAAATCTGTTGCCAACATTAGAGGCTTACTTAGGTGTTGTTACATAATTAAACGATCATACTAGCATCATTTACAATACAACTTGCAAAAATTGGGTTTACAATGATACAATGGTGTTGGCTGATGACTTTGAACTTTGAAAAGATTTCTTCATGTCTTTGTATTCTGCTTCCTGGGACTGTTGACAAAGTGTGGTCAGCAATCAATATGTAGAAGAGTTCAAGGCACATTGTCTACATGCCTTCATGCATCATTCTAATGGAAGAGATCCTTCTTCTTCAATCATGCTCATGAGATAGAGCAATTCAACCGTGATATCAACAATTATATGATGATATGACTTTATCTATTAAATATATACATACCTTTTCCTTCTTTTGGTCATCTAGACTTCCTTCTAACAACTTCCTTTTCTTGCATGAAGATGAGGGTACTTCAACCAACTTGACATGTTGCACATCTTTGTCATCATACCATCTTCCTTCTAATTGTGGATCCCACACAGGTGGAATGTAGACCATCTGCAAGGCACTTGTTTCTTCTAAGTAGAGGTGAACCTTCTTAATGAATATTCCAATGGGGGATCTTGATGATCCTCATTCTGCAGATGCTCATGATGATTTCTTTATCTTCTATCATGCTAGATGACTTTCCTCCAACCATATATACTACTATTTTGGTTGTCTTTTATGCTTTCAATGAAGATACTATTAGCTACTTCCTTTCTATCATGATGGCTGCTACAACCATGTAGACTTCTACTTCAGCTATCCTTCCAAGCTTTTATGATAATGTCATCTCTATTTCAGCTCTAATGCATCTTGATGCTTCGTATCATTTTCTATTACTGAAAAGAACTAAGTGAAGGAGATTATCTTAGTCATAGTAGAGATCTTTCACTTCCTCCTTTGATTTCTTCTTTTATGATTCTGCCATTTCCTCGGTAACATGGGCTTCATTTCTTTCCTTTCTCTTCTTATTGTCCTTTTTGAGTTTGGGACAATTCCTTTTAAAATGCCCATATTCATTGCACTCATAACATTGTATTTTTCACATATTGATCTTCTTTTTCTGAGGACCAAACTTTCCAAACTTTCTTTTTGTCCTATCCATGCAGCATATGCTTGAACTTGTTCATTTGATCCAACATTGGTTTTAGCCTTCAACCTAGTTTCTTCAATTTTACATAATGACCAAAGTTTACTGAATGGAGTAGGTTCCTTCTTTATCGGACATTATTTCCCCTAACTCTTGTAGTTGGTATCTTATTTGTGATACCCTCATAAGATATGAGGCTATCCCTTCTTCCTTTGATACCTTCATCTTGTATAGCTTGGCTCTCAATGATATAACTTCTCCTACAGTACTTACAGAAAACAATTCTACCAACTTATCATAGATTTCTTTCGATTTCTCCAACTTTGCTACACAAGGAACCCTTTCATAGACTTTGATCTTCCTCTTGTGATGGTTTGGAGATTGAACCCTTAACATGTCCAATAACTTCATTCTCTATGAGGATCAAATCTATCCTCTTCTTCCATGCAAGGAAATTTGATGACCCAACTGGTTTGTTGCTTTCCTTGTAGAATGAAGTTATGTTGATAGTAGATTCAAACATAAATATAAAGATACTTACTTGTGAAGTGAAGATGCTCCTAGATGATGATATCTTCAACTTGATGCCTTATTGATGATGATGCTTCCTTGATGATCTTCTTAGAGATGTGATCTTTGCTTCAATGTGATGAAGATCACTTTGATTTCTTTGATGATAATGCTTCTTCTTGTTTTCTTGGATGATGATATAGAATGTCGATGCTTCCTAAGGTGCTTCAAATGTAGAATCGTTCTTTCAGTGAGGTGGGGTCTTTGATGTCTTCTTCTCCCAATGATGATGTACTCCTTGAGATATGATGGGTATTCCTCTTTGATGCTCCTTAATTCCTTTCAAGATGATGAGTGGATTAGTCCTTCTTGATGATCTCCTTGTATATGGCCCTTATATATCCTTTTTCAAATGATGATCTTCAAGCTGCCTCTTATTGTCTTGTCACCTTAGCTCTGATACCATGTTGAGATTTCTAGGGGCAACTTGATTAGATGATTTCTCTTACTTTGAATACTGCTTGTGATGTATTTTTACTTAATTTGATTAGCTTCTCTTTTCACTTGATTATTATTAGTGTTCTTTATCATCAAACAACTACCAAACAATGAAGATCAATGAGACAAGGAGACAAAATGTAGGCTATCAACCATGGCCAAAACCTTTCCTCTTGAGAGGAAAACCCACAAGAACTTTTCTCTTCATATAGAATTTCAAATGACGAATTCCAAGACCCAAGACTCTTGTCAAAGATTTCTCCAAGACCAAGTCAACTTTTCTCCTTGATAAGGTTCCTTTCCAACAATTTTGACTCCAACAACGTTTCTAGCAACTTCAACCCCAACAACTTTGATCCCAACAACTTCTCTAGCAACCTCGACCCCAAAAACTCCTCCAACAACTTCGACCCCAACAATTTCTGCAACTTTGATTATTGTAGAAACCCTAGCTCTTACATGTGTGACTAGAATGGTGATTACTTCCTTCTTTTTCCTTCCCTTGACTTGGTTCTTTTTTTTATAGAATTCGACTTGCAAAAAATACACCTATTGATGCGCTAACTCGACTTCTACAATTCGGTCTTAGTTGTTGCAATAGGTGCCCTAGTTTTTTTGGCACGTGCGAAGAATAGTAGCCCAAAGGTAGTCCAAAAACTTCGCTTTCCTTTTCCTCTTCTAGTCCTCCTCTTCTTCGCACCTTTTGATCTCTTTCTCTTCCTTGATCGAATATCTTGTGAGTGTGAGAGTGTGCTCTTCAAGTGGGGTCGAAGTCTCTTATATATAGGCTTCTCCACTAGGTCAAATAACTGCTTGGAGGTCGACTTGTCCACTCATGAAGGTCGACTTGATCTTTGCTTGTTGACAAGGTCTTGGAGGGTCTATATGACATATTTGACTTTACATAAATTTTCTTTGAATTGATACAATAAGCCCATGAGGGTCTTCCATACATGACAATGACTCAATTGACTTGATGACTTAATGACAAGCCCTAGAAGCACTCAATGGATGCTTGACCTATAAATCAAATATCCTTGAGCATGAAACCCATGCATCAAGAATGAAAATAATAAATTTCTTCTTCTCTTTACATCAAATACATAAAATCATGCTTACATATGTCATTTTGAAGACCGAACGTAGTTACATATTTCAACAAGAAGTGCATTAATAAAATAAACCTCCAAGCATAAGCTTGGTTGTAAGAAGATAGGATAACCCTTCTCACCCAACTTGCGAAGTTTAGACCCTCATTTGTGGTTAACACATGTGACCTTGCAGTTCTCTTGCGGGAAATCTCTTGTAGGAACGGAGGCACTTGGGACTTCTCTCTACAACCTACATTCGAGACTAACTTCAAAACAACTGAGAGTAAGGATTCACCTAGATATGGCATTAATTAAAATCTACCAAGATTTTGCATTTCACTTAGAATCTAGTAGTTGCACTTCATACAGGATAAATTTGCATATAGCAGCAAGTGTTCATCTGGTAACTTGGAATTTTAATTCGTATTGTTCAAGTAAATTGACTCCTAAGGCATTGGTCTCTAATTGATAATTTCAATAAATCTAATTATGTGGTGCCAAATAACTAAACTTGCCTTTAATTTTCACCAAGTTGCTAGGCCATTCAATTGTCTCCTTCACTTGTTGGTTCCCAACAAGTGGTTTATCTCTTCATCTCTAGGGACTACCCCCCTTAGTCTGCAATTAGAGTCAACTTAAACGGAGAGGGCATGGATTAGAGTGACAACCCCTATGTTGAGCATTGTCACATTCTCATGTACAATCCGAGCGACAACACCATCCAACCTCCCTCTACCTCCCGACTTTCACCGAACTCTTTTTGGCACTCGCACAGGTTTCTAGTCGTTTTCCGACCCTCTCTCCGGGCAGCTTCAATTCAACCTCCTTTCGCTCTCCGACAATCGGAGAAATGTCGAGTGTCTTCAGAATTTTCGTCGCTCCCTCTCTCGATGCTTTCTTCCCTTTCGTCTCGAACTTGTCCTCGTTGAATCTCTCGTGTACTAGGAAGCTCTTAACTTGTTAGAAAATCGAACGCAAAAACAATTTCTTATCTCGATGCTTTACTTTCGACAACTAAAACAAACTCTTTTCTGGCATTCGCACAGGGTTTCTAGCTACTCGCACTGGCTGCTTCGACCCTCTCTGCAGCTAATTCAACCTCCTCTCTCTTGCCTCTCCGACACTGGAGAAATGCTGGAAAGGTCTTCTCAAGAATTTTCTGTTGCTCCCTCTCTGATGCTTTCCCTTTGGCTCGAACTTGTCTCTTGTTGAATCTCTGCGTACTAGGAAGCTCTAACTTGTTAGAAAATCAAAACGACAAAAATAATTTCTTATCTTGATAGTTACTTGTGATCTAAGTCATCGGATACTCCTAAAATGCCATCGAATCCCCGAATCCCTATATCGGACACCTACCCATACCGGATTCGGCCCCAATTCAAAGGATACGGCGTATCCGTACGGGGTACAATCGGGATACGGCGTGTCCGAAAAGGGATATGCCGTATCTCGATCGTACCCCGTCGGATACGCCGTATCCCATACAGCCGGGTACGGCTGGGCCAGCGGCAAGCAAAATCGCGCTATTTTTTTTATAAAGTGCGGTTTTTCTTCTCTATTTTCTCATCCATTTCATTTGTGAAGTGAGAAGGAGAGCTAGTGTGAGCAAGGAGCAAGTGTGATGAAGGAGAAAGGGAGTTCTTTCGAAGAGATTCGAGCATCCGGTAAGTGCATTGTCCCTCTATATTTTGCATTTAGTTTTTTGTTAGTGTTTGCATGTGCATATGTTTTATATATTTAGTTGTTTTTGTTTATTTTTTACAATATTCATGGCTCAATCAAAGGCAGCAAGACAGGGGCAAAGAAAGGGGAAGAATGTCTCCATTGGAGATGCCCCTCCTGTCCCTCTTTCATCAGGGTCTGCAAGTATTCCATCCATTGGAAGTGGGGTTGCAACAGTAGCTTCAAATGTGCAAGGAAAACAAATTGTTGACCCCAAATACCCATTGTGGAAATATGCGACAAGAGAGGAAGGGGCAGCAAAAAAGGGAGGAGGAAATTGTTCATGGAAATGCAATTTTTGCAATGGCCATTTCATGGCACATATTTCCGTGTGAAAGCTCATTTGTTGGGTATTCTAGGTTGTGGCGTTAAATGTTGTACAACAATTGAATCGCCAGATAGGAAGAAAATGGAGAAAGAGCAGAGTATTGGTGAGGCAAATGTGGCAGCAAAATCAAAAAAATCCAAGACTGATGACCCCCTTCCATTCTTGAGGAAAAGCAGCAGCAAGTTCTCTTTTGAGACTTCTAGCAGGGGAGAATTAGCAAAGAGAAAGGCAACTGCAGTTGGTCCAATGGACAAGATTTTCCAAAAAGAGAAAAGGGAAGAGCTTGACCTCACCATTGCATTTTTTTTCTATCAGAACTTCATATCCTTTCATGTTGCATGATCACCTCTATTTATTGAGATGTGTCGAGCTCTTTGTCATGGGGCTCCATCAGGGTATGTGCCTCCTAGGTCAGAGAAGCTCAGAACCACATTGTTGACAAAGGCAAAGAAAGAGGTGGACAAAATGCTTGAGCCTATTAAATCAGCATGGCCAACATCTGGGGTTAGCATTGTCTCTGATGGATGGACAAATCCAGCACGCCACCCACTGATTAACTTCATGGTGTCATCCACGAATGGGGCAGTTTTCTTGAAAGCAGTGGATGCACTTGGAGAGTACAAGGATGCACAATATATGGGTGAGTTATTTCTCAAAGTTATTGAAAGTGTAGGTGTGGATTGTTGTGTGCAAATCATTACAGATAATGCACCTGTTTGCAAGGCTGCTGGCATGATTGTGGAAGCAAAATATCCACAAGTATTTTGGACACCTCGCATTGTCCATTCATTGAACTTGGCACTGAAATCTATTGCTTCTGATGTGCTTTGGATTGGAGCCACTATTGAGGATGCACGACATATCCGCAACTTTGTAACAAACCATACAAATGCCCTCACTATCTACAAGGAGTACAACAATTTATCATTGTTGAAGATTGCAGATACACGGTTTGCCTCTTCATTCATCATGTTGAAGAGGTTGAGGGAGGTCAAGACCGCTCTTGGGTCTATGGTTATTTCAGAGTTTTGGTCTCTTTGGAGAAAGACGGATCAAGCAGCCTCAAAGAAGGTGAAGGACATAGTGTTGGATGATATATGGTGGGAGAAGGTAGATCTAATTATTCAGATCATGGAGCCTATCATTTCCTTGCTCAAATTTGCAGATACAGACCAACCCATCCTAGGAGAGGTTTATGAGGGATGGGATTCCATGATTGAGTCTGTGAGGACCATTATTTTACAGAGTGAGTGCCCAAAGTATGAGACATCACCCGAGGCCTTCTTCACCGTCATACAGGATATTCTTGTCAGCAGATGGGACAATAATTGCACACCTTTACATTGTTTGGCTCACTCCTTGAACCCAAAATACTACAGCCATGAGTGGCTGAATGGTGGACCTTCCCGCAGATTCCCTCCTCACATGGATGCTAAAATCTCACAGGGGAGGAAAGATGCATTGAGGAGGATTTTTCAGGATAGGGCATCCCTTGATGAGGTGGAGGATGCCTTTGCAGATTTTTCCACTGGCAGGGGGTGATTTGGAGGCTATGATTTGATTCAAGACAGGGGGGCTAAGAAGCCCCATTCTTGGTGGGCAACTCATGGGGCAGCAAGCCCTCCTCTACAGCAGTTAGCCACGAGGCTCCTCTCTTAGGTGACTTCATCCTCTTGTTGCGAGAGGAATTGGAGCACATATGGGAATTTGTATAGTGTGAAGAGGAGCAGGCTTGAGCAGTCCAGGGCAGAGACAATGGTGTATGTGCACACCAACCTTCGTCTTATCTACAGGCAGAGGGAGGAGTGGTTGAAGGGAAAGACAAAGATGTGGGATGTGTTTCCTGATGATATGGGTCTAGACAGCAGTGTTGAGTTGGCATTGGCCAACTTGGATCTCAATGCGCCAGTGCTAGAGCCTGTCATATTTGATGATGGATTAGAGGGGTCATCCTCCACACCAGCAGATGCAGAGATGATAGAGGAGGAGGATGCATCAGAGGCAGAGGAGAGCAGTAGTGAGCATGATGATCAAGATTTGGACAGTGATGTTGATTATGAGGATTGATGACTCTGACTCATTGAGGCTTCAGGCTTGTAGTCTTGTAGACTGTAGTTGATTTTGTATTTTCTATTTCTATTTGCCATTGGCACTGGGCAGTGTTCTTATGTAACACATTTTGATTCTGATGACTTAATGAAAAAACTACAGTATCTTACTATCTTCAATCTTGTCTTTCTGAGTAAATTTGACGATTGTAACATGTATGGTGTATCAATGTATCATTGTAATTTGTATTATAGTATCAATGATGATGTATGACTCATGAGTATCTAATATCTATGTTTGAATCAATGAATTTTGTATGAATTTGTGCAAAAAATATCCATAATTTTTAATATATATATATTTTTTTAATAAAATATTATATATGTAACGTATCCCCGGAAGTATCTGATTAGGGTCACGTACCGTGTCAGATACTTCAAATCCTGAAATATACGTGGTATCCCGTATCAGGGGACTTAACTTGTGATGTATTAGGATTTTTTATTAGCTGCTTTTACGTCTTCGTTTTATCTTCTTATCCTTGACAACTATCAAAACTAAAACATGAATATCAAGACAACAAGTGACACAATATGTAGCCTCTTAGCTAGAGGCAAAACTGTCTTCTAGGGAAAACCCAGCAAAAATTTCTTCTAACTATTCAAGAACCAAAATCAAATGAGACAACCATGACCTCTAGACCAACAATAGGTCCTTTTTCATCGACCAGTCCAACCTTCCAATATCCTTCCTTCAACAAGTCCATTAAAGGTGGAACCAAGTCAATGCAATCTTTGATCCAATAAGAATCCCTATTTCCTTTATCACTGTAACTTTGTACCTCATTTCGTTCCTATCCTGCAGACTTGTTAGCAAGTGTGACATAAACGGAGAATTTCGATCTTCATGGCTGTAAAGGACCCTTCTTCTCATGTATTTTGCTCTTCTGACAACCTGGGTTTAGGTAACATTAATAACACTGCTGCTCACTTCATGGATGTAGATAGAGATATTTCTGAATTTGTGTGGTTGTTTATCTCAGGTAGATTCGATCTCACTTGCTAGACAAAAATTCATTTGCACCTTTCCACTTTAACTACTACCTTCTTGTCTTGTTCTTACCTTGTCCTTCGTTAAGTGGTGGGACAGTAAGACCATAATAGTCTGATGTCTGTATAATATGTGATCTTCAGGTATAGAGATTTCCTCACTGAGACTATTTTGACAGAACTATGCTATTGATAGGAATCTAGGCAGGTGTTGGACGGTGGAAGATAATTTTGACACAAATATTTTTCTTTCTTGACAAGAGCCCGAAGGGTCTATTACATGATGGCAAGGACAATGACTCTTGACTCAACCCTAGAAGCACACAATGCTTGCTTTGACCTATAACCATAATAAATAGAGCATGAAGCCAGCCAACTATAAAAAAATAATTTTCTTTAGTCTTTTATAATAAATTTCTTTTTCTTCTTTTGGCCATATGAATTACATCAAATCATGAGCTAGACAACAATTATGAAATCAATACTAGTTACATGTTCAACACAATGCCTTTCTTCTTTCTCTCATATCTGTCTCCTTCTCCATCCCATCGGCTTGCTCTTATAATCTTTTGTTGCATCTTCGACGACCACGATTAGATCTTTAATCGATGACTAAGATCATCTGGAACTTGATCCAGAATGTTTACGGGAAGTACGTAGAGCATAAGTTGATCTCCTCGATTAATTCCTTTTAATTAACCTTTTCCTAAGTTAGACTTAGGAAATATTTAAATGATGGCTAATTAATTTAATTAAGGCATTTGACAAGCTTATCTCCCGAGAAACCTTTTAGGGTTTTTGGAGATCGTGTGTTCCTTTGCCTCTTAGACACAAATCAAGACTAGAACACTTGCCGTGCTACCAAATCAATCAAAAACTAACACCTTCTTACGGTTCAATTGCCCATTGGTTTCTAAGATTTGGCACTCACACAACCCCCATAATTATGTAGGGCACGAAATGCACCTTGGGAGGTTGATGTAGCTAAAGAAATGGAAAGAGCATATGATGGCCACAAGAAAAACAAAGAAAAATCAAAATGCAAAGTGAAATGAGGCTTACAATTAGCTCGTGGGGAAAAACAAGCATGAGCTCTACCTCTCTCATATAGCCATGACTCGGTTCTGGGCCATTGTTTCCCTATTTGATAGAAGACAAAGAACCCTTGCATGTCCCCACTTGTGATGGGTGATGAATTGCCCCATCCTAAAGGAAGTAATAATTCTTTTATACATCATATAAAGCAAGCTCTCATTCCTTGAGCTACAAGTATTAATACAGGGAGAAAAATCGAGAAAAAGGCAATATAGAGTGGTGGAAAAACAAAGGCCGAGTAACTCATTCGATCACGATTGATCTCTCACCATTTATGCACTCGGGATGAGGTACTACATCATAGTTGGTCCTTTTGACCATTGCACTTGTACATAAAAAGTCTTCTCCCCTCCCTTCCATCACATTATTCTGTAACTGTCGATTGAAGGGTGGACCAAAGACATGTCACTTTCATTTGGGGGTTGGGGAACACCTAATAGGATAGTCTATTAATCACTCCTACTTGGGGAGGTAACATTGTTACGTGACTAAGGCTAATTTTGGAAGAAAAGCCTCATATGAAGTGTTATTTGCCCATTTCTTTCAAGCTTGTTTCACTTAGATGGAGTAATGATTAATGTACATGATGGTGAAAGTTGCGGCCTTTGGATGTTGTGTGTAATTGGAAGGTGGTTCCATCTATAGGTATGGGCAACTTAATTGGGGTCCGGGTCCTCTGGGGACATATTGGCACCCAAAGATGATGCATTAGAAAGGCCATGGGACTTTAGGCAGTTGTAGAGCATTTGTACCCATGTGCACATTCAACACCAACAAAGGGATTCTTGCACTTTATCCTATATCATTTATGGGATGATGCACCTTGACCCGAATGCCCTCATCGGCTCCAGCAGGCTATGGATTGAACAATTGACCCGGGGCCAAGATGAGGGTTTGTTTCATGCCTTGAGACATGGGAGGCTAACTGTCTCCAGTGCCCTCAACATTGGAGCAGAATTAGGCTTTCACACCACCAGAGACCCACGAAACCCATTTTGTGCCCCAAACCCAAAATTGGGGTCCACAAAATGATTTGTACAAAAATCGAGGAACTTTGTTGAAAAGTGTAACTAGGTCGGTCTTCATATTAATCTGTAATTATATATTTTATGTAAAGAAGAAGACAAAGATAATAAAATGTATTTTTGGTTGTACTTGCTTCATGGGTTTCATGAGCAGATTTTATTATAGGTCAATAGACTTCTTCTTGATGTCTATTAGGGTTGTCTTCTAGTTACATGTGTAATTAAGTGTCTAGTAAATGAAGAGTCTAGTGATCAATATATGCTCCAAACCTTGTCATAAACCTTGTCACAAATCCTTGAAGGAATGGCTCAAAACAACCCTCACTCAACGCTGGAATATAAACTTCAATACAGTGAAGAAATGCCTCATTAAATGTTGGAGAATTCGGCCTAATAGCTAACTGTATGGTCGGCCTAAATCCAGAATTGATACCACTATAAATACACAGAAAATGTGGATTATAGAGGTGCAGCAAATGCAGTTACAGAGGTGCAGCAAGTGCGGATCACAGAGGTGCAGCAAGTGCAGGAAGTGCGGTTCTGAGAGGAACCGGTGCGGATTAAGTGTGTGATTTCTCAGGTTTTTTGCAGAAAGAAAAAGTGCAGAGTTCAATCTGCTTGTACAGGGTTAAGCACTGATATGTCTGCGGTCTACTAGGAGGATAAAGGTGTGGACTTCAAGACACATCTGATATATATATATATATATATATTGTGGGTCAGCTGAAGAAAGACACTATACGAACAACTTTGGAAGAAGACATTTGTGGACAGCGTGACAAAATCTGGAAACAGAAAGTCAGACAGAACTGATCGAAAGGAGAAGCAATCTGAAAGGTGTGAAAAAGTGAGGTAGCATGTAAATCTGTGATTTACCTTCCTAACTGCAGCTCAAGAATATGATCCAGTCTCCAATGTTTGTCTAAACAATAAAGTAAAACTTAGAGACCGAGTTCTCTAGTACTAGTGCAAAACGATGCAGATTGGTGAAAAGAAGAAGAAGAACCGAGTTCAAAGAAGAAGTGACAAGGTCTTGGAAGCATACCTAGGTCATGGGTCGAGTCTTGGTCACAGCACTTGTCATTGTAGAAGATCTATAAGAGAAGAATTCTTTGTGGGTTTTCCTTTCCAAGAGGAGAGGTTTGCACTTACGCTCTAGGAGCCTAATTTTGTGTCTTGTGTATTTTTGATAATTGACTTGATGAAAGACTAAATAAGATAAGAAAGACTAAGTAAGTCAAGTAAACTCACAAGTAATTATCAAGAAGAGAAATTTGAATTAAACACCAACCCTCTAAATTCTCAACATGGAATCGAGCTAAGGTGCTAAAGACAAAGGGCTATTTGACAAAGAGACACTCAAGGATCAAAATTCAGTTTTCTAGAAAGCATCAAAGCAAAAGTCAAAGTCTACATTGTAAGGTTGTAAGGTTCCTAACACGATCAATTAATTTCGGACAGCATAGTAAGGTTCCTAACACGATCAATTAATTTCAGACGGCATAAGTAAGGTTCCTAACACAGAAATTTACATGCGGAGACAATTATCAATCGATGTAAAATTCAGCGATAATGTATTTAAATAAAAATTTACGGTACTAAATTGGAATTTAATTGAGAAGCGAGTTCTTATACATACAAAATACCGGTACACGGTTGATGGTTTGATGGTTTTGATGATGGCTCTCCTCATTGATGCGGATGTTAGATGGATAAACGAGTTTATCGAAACAACCAAGTCCTCCCGGCCAATCTGCAGGGGAATAATCCCCGGACCCGGAAGGATGTCTCCTACGCCCCAGGTGCCAGAGATATCCAAGAAGAACGAGAGACTCCCGGCCAATTCAATCTCACAATTCGGTCCCGATTTCAGCGAGAATTCCCCTTCCTTTTCTCGTCCCAAACATCCATATTACCTTCCTTAAATAAGTTCCATCTCCACCTTTAACCCAGGGTCTTTTCCCCTATTAGTGAGATATTTTATGTATTTGTAGTCTTTGTACCTTTCATTTAATTGAGATAGGGTATATTTTTAAACAATCCTCTCACGCCTCCAAACCTCCCAGGGCCTTATCCATCCCTAAGTTCATATTAAATGTTTCCTTTCATGGTGGGTGATCCATTAAGATGAGTACGACTATATAATTATGAAGGTGGGATTATATCACTATTTTATTTATAGAGCTTGGGTTTATTTTAAGTTCCTTTAATATTAATTTATTTATTTTTATTATATTGCATACTTATTTCCAACTTAAGGATTTAACTTTATTATAACATTTCTTTTATTACCTCTTTTCATAAAATCTATACTTAGATGATCGTAATATATATATAGATGCGAAATCTTAATAATGAAGTCCCCAATCTTTGTAATCTTGATATTAGGTGGGCGTACTAGTGCGGTGTGGACGGTATAGGCGGGTGTAGCTGTAAAATGCCTATATCGTTCACACGCTGTGTATTGTTTTGGGTATATCGGGGAATGGGTCGTTACAAAGGTCAAATCGAGTTTGCAAGGAAATCCTCAAGCCATCTCAAGAAGACTTTCACCCTTATTCAAGGAATCTACACATCGAGGAGGTAATCTTTAACATGCAAGATTAACGATATTGAAGACATTTTTGGAAGACACATCATTAAGCATCACTCGGCCACTATTGAAGACATCTTTCATTACGAAGTAATCCTTGATCTTCAAGGATCAAGATCACCTACTTTGAAATCAATCTAAGAGGGAGTTCTTGCCATCATCTCCAACAAGAAGGCTGATAGAAGAAGAAAAACATTTACTCAAGTAAGTATCTATTTTGTGACTTCATATGAATCTATCAAAATGTTTTCTTTGCAGAAAACAACAAGCTGATTAGGGTTTCGAGACTTTCCTGCATGGAAGACAAGGACAATGAAGTCATGCCAAATACATGAAGGGAAATATAAGAGCCCAAAGGATTCTTACAAAAATCCATAAAAGACTCTCTCATCTCCGATGTATCCAATCTAAAATCATCAAGAATATATGAGAAATTGGTGGAGCTATTCTACGCGGAAGTCTTGCGGGGAGAAGAAATGCGAGATCAGCGCTGCAGGGAGGCCCAGAAATGTCGACACTTGAGATGACTACGGTGGTGTTGAATGCTACGCAGAAGAATGGGGAAACTTCACTTCAAGTTTATACGGGAAGAAAGAACCCACACCATTCCACGATTTATGCAACTATAGGAAACAAGATTGAGAGCTGAGGTGTTAAGAGATAAGTGAAGGGAATCAAGAAGCCTTTCTTTATACTCGTCGAGGAAAAGAGAAAGGAAGATTTGATAAGTTTGGTCCTCGAGAATAGTATGGACAAAGCACGATGCTTTGGATGTGATAATTTGGGCATTATAAAATATGTTGTCCTAAACAAGAAAGGACGAAGAAGATAGGAAAAGCCCATATCTCGAGAAATGAAAGGGAAAGAACTGATGCAAAGAAATCTAAGAAAAGAAGAAGCGAGGGATCTCCTCTATGATTGAGATCATCTTCTCTTTTAAGAGATTTTTAGTGGTTGTAAAATAGTATGATAGGAAGCAATGTATTATATTATAGCATCATGATAAAGCATGGTAGGAGCTCTTGGTGAAGCGGTGACGGAAAGCCTCTTTGATAACAACAACGATGGAAGGCGATCATCGTGATCAATGGTCATCATGGAAACATAATTACCGGAAATTGTGATATGAATGAAGCGAGGTCAAGGGAGTGAAGCTCTTCATTCTAGTAAAGCTAGCTATAAGGATGACTTAAATGATAAAGGTATGAGGTATGTATATATTTATATGTTGACCTTTGGATGATGTGAAGTCATGTCATATGGTTGGAGGTAATAGACTTACCATATTTAGAAGTATGATCTATGAAGGAGGATCTCTCGGTGCCTTGTGAGATGAAAGCAAAATAATTTATCCTCATGGAGTATGGGAAGGTGGTTGTATATGAACGAGAAATGGGAAAATTTGTAAGATCTATCACGGGAATGAAGAATGTGCGAGAAGGAAGAGATCATGAAATGCAACCATGTCGAGAAATGGAATTATCATCCCAGACGAAGATGTGACTAGGAGATCTCTGGGAGGATAAGTAGACTGCGACAAAAGTTTGGTAAAGAAGAAGACCCTTGACAAAACATATCACTAGGAGATGTGTCAATCTTTATAAAAGATGTTGATGCCTCTCTGACAAGATGTATGAGTGAAAGATCATCCTTTGAGGTAAATTTTGTTTAAAAGTTCATATGTATATGTTTATGTGGATGAATTTGTTTAGGGGCTTTTGCTAATCATGAAAGGATGTGTGATCTTGGAAACGATTGAAAGGAAAGAAGCATGACACTGTGATGTGGAATGAGGCGATAAATCTTTTTGATAGTGGACATGACTCGTGAGCGAAGTGATGGATGATTTGTGCCTATGCGGCCAAAAGTTGAAGATTCCTCAATATCGAAATCCATGACATCGAGGAGAGGAATTCTTCATGAGAAGCAAGCTGAATTCTTCTTTGCGGGACCTGGTTGATAGGGAGCCTGGTGGTAAGTTTCTGCTGGAAAACAGTATGTCCTTCTGTGTGTTGAGAGAGTGACATATGTGATCTCAATACACGTGTCATGCACTAGACTACCGGACTGAGTCGTAAGTCTTAGTGAAGGCCATGTGAAGAGAATGGATAGACACATCATTCTAATCTTCACTGCAGAAGATAGAATGGAGGAATTGAGTAATCATGCGGCATTCGATATCTTTGAGAATGAGATAGGGCATTCAAGATAATGTGAAAATTCTATAATGGAGAATTCTCTTTAACATTTACTTATTAAATTTCTTCTATTGCATTGTCAAACACAATTATTTAACATTTATCTTGTGTTAAATAACAAAATAAAATATCTTTGTGACTTCACGATTAACAAATCACATAAAAATAGCATAAGTAATCACACATAGACATCGTTATTTTTGGACAATTGTCCTTGGAAAAACCCGTGTGGGAAAACGGTGCGGTAGATGCGAGGGTTTCTTTATTATACGAGAAGTTTTGAGTACAAATGTGTGATTGTAGATTCAATCAATCACACAGAAAAAGTGCGATGAGAAAAGGCCGAGTGAGACAATTCTCCACATCACCATGCGAGATGCGACGCGGCACACACCCACAACGGCGGCTCTACGTGATTTCTGTGCGGTATTGCGTCACTCCTACTTGTCACTACGTCAACGTTCTTATTGTTGCTTGTCATGGTTCCTTGTGCTTGTTGTTGTATGAGACTAAGTGCTCCTTCCTTCCCGAAATGTCCTCCTAACCTTTGGATGAACCTCGCTTCCCCTCAACGAGAAAACGAAAACTCCTGCAGCACCTAACAGCCTGCGTAATTGCGCTAGGGTAACTGCGGCGAAGCTTTGGCTCCTCTCCCACTCCTCTTCATGCACTCTCTATGCTTCGAGAGAATTCTCCCTCCTGGAGATTTCACCGCCTACGCAAATGAGAATACTTTAGATCTAGTCCTCTCATTGAAGAAATCGGGTGTGATTCTTTCTGCGGCGATGTGTATTCCATAGGCCTCTCACGCTCCTTATATTCTTGTTGAACCTTCATGAAGCCAAGATAAAAACATAATCAATGGCTAAGATTAACTTCGAGGTGATCCATGACTTTATCTAGAAGATTCACACTTAGTTTAATTAATACCCTTTAATTAACTAGTTTCCCTAAGTTTGGACTTAGGAAAACATTAAAAAATGATTAATTATTTTAATTAAACCATCTCTAAGTGGAATTTTTCCAAACCATTTTAAAGTTTATAGGAATACATGTGTCTTAGCCCATATACAAAATTACAAGGCTAGAGCATCCAATGCTACCATAAATCAACGAGATAAGAGTAGTATTATATTCCGAATGATATTCTTTAAGTGGCAGCTGCAGAAGAATAGTCAAGAAGGTCATGCTTTACAGGAGTGCCTAGAGTGGGGTATGTACCTTTGATAGACAATGACTATGAATTATTATTATGATCATGTGTCTCGCCTGACATTGTAGCCTATTGTCTCGTTGAGAGATGGGATTCATTAGATCAAGGCATTGCACTAAGAAAAATGTTGGTTGATATGATGCTATAGATGTGATTACCAATCCGATTCTTCTTATGAGATTCTTCGGTTTGAAAGTAACCATGTACTTGTATGAATACCTCCCTAGTTAGAGGAGTGTTGAAAAGAATGTAACTAGGTCGGTCATCATATTGACTATGTAATTATATATTTTATGTAAAGAAGAAGACAAAGATAATAAAATGTATTTTTGGTTGTACTTGCTTCATGGATTTCATGAGCAAGATTTTATTATAGGTCAATAGACTTCTTCTTGATGTATACATTAGGGTTGTCTTCTAGTTACATGTGTAATTAAGTGTCTAGTAAATGAAGAGTCTAGTCATCAATATATGCTCTAGACCTTGTCATAAACCTTGTCACTGAAATCCTTGAAGGAATGGCTCAAAACAACCCTCACTCAGCATATTTGGAATATAAACCAATACATTGAAGAAATGCCTCATTAAATGTTGGATTAAATACACTACAAGTCGGCTTCTAAGCGTAGGAGGTGGGCTTCAATGGTGACTATATGGTTGCCCTAAATCGGGTGATACCAATATAAATACACAGAAAATGCGGATTATATAGGTGCGACAAATGCGGATTACGGAGGTGCATCGAATGCCGGATCACGGAGGTGCGAAGTGCGGGAAGTGTGGATCACGAAGGTGCGAAGTGCGGATCACGGAAGTGCGGGGAAGTGCGGATTTTTGAGAGGAACCGGAAGTGTGGATTAAGTGTACTACCACGAGGTTTTTGCACAAAGAAAAAATGCGAGTTCGGTGTACTTGTACGGGGTTAAACACTTATATATCTGTGTCTACTAGGAGGATAAAGGTGGGGACTTCGGGGACACATACGATATATATATATATATATATATATATATATTGTGGATCAGGTGAAAGAAAGACACTACACGAACAACTTTGGAAGAAGACATTTGTGGACAATGTGACAAAGTTTGAAACACAAAGTTAAGGAAAAAGCTGGTTGAAAGGAGAAGCGATCTAAAAGGTGTGAAAAAGTGAGGTAGGTAAATCATTGATTTACCTTCCTAACTTCTGACTCAAGGAATATGATCCGATCTCTAATGTTTGTCTAAACAACAAGAAGTAAAACTTAGAGGCCGTTTCTCTGAGCCACGGTCACGGAAGCAATGCAAATTGGTGAAGAAGAGAAGAACGAGTTCAAAGAAGAAGTGACAAGGTCTTCGAAGCATACCCTGAGTCAAGGAATTAAGTCTTGGTCATAGTACTTGTCATTTGAATATCTATAAGAAGAATTCTTTGTGGGTTTTCCTCTCGAGAGGAGAGGTTTTGCCTGGCTCCGGGGAGCCTAATTTTGTGTCTTGTGTATTTTGATTATTGACTTGATGAATGACTAAATAAGATAACGAAGAAGACAAAGAAGTAACTCAGTAGCTCACAAGTAATTATCAAGAGAAATTTGATTAAACACCAGCCCTCTAAATTCTCAATAGGGCCAACCCCTAGATGGTGATTTTAGAGGGCCTTTTATGTCTTGGCACCATTTTCCCTCAATACGAAATAGGAGAGCTCTTTCTTGCATGTCAACATTTCGACCCTCTTGTTTGGAGATTATTTCATTTCATCAAAAGCTCTGAGGTCAACTTGTGACCTTCCTTGTAGTTTTGCTCATTATTTAGTGTTTGAGGGGCTTGTAGGCTAAGTAGGCATTTGTATGCCTCATATAAATTAGATAACATGTCATTGTATTAGATTTGGATCACACCTTGAATTTTGACCTCATTGGGAATTCGGACTTGTTCTCTTGTGGATGTTCGGAGATCTTTGGATGCATTTTGATATTTGGAGTTGATCTTGGATATTCTTTGGAGCTATTCTTTGGTGTAGTCGATGAAAATATTGCATGTTACTGTAAGTGCTCTCAATTGTTGAATATCTATTTTTTAATGTCAAATGTATGGAATTATTGATTCTAGGTTATGCCAAATTGTGTCCTAATTTGTTGAAGATTAATTGAATTGCTATCTAGATGAATATTGCATGTATTAACCATACATTACATGTAATGAATTGTCCTAGTGGTGAACTCTAGAAGCTCTCTATGAAAATCCATTGTTCCATTGCATAGGTAAATGCTTGGGGGTACTGTTACTGAAGACAAATTTGGCCTCCTTAGGAACAATTTTGGCCTCAATCTTCTCTGTCTATACCTCCATATTCCCAAGGGATAAGGGTTTGGTCCAATTCGTTGGTGATCAGAAGCCTATTTTATCCATCTTTTCTCACTCGTAATTAGAGTAGCACCGGAGACCGAAGCTAGGAGACTGGGGCACGGTGTGACTCCCTAGGCGAGTAGAGTTTTGATGTTTGAATAGCTTTGAATATCAAGGGGATAGTATTTGCCGCAAAATCTATTCTTTTGGTGGGTATCCTTCAATTTTATCCATATACTTTCTTGCCCCTAGTTGTTTGCCTAAGAGGGAAACCCTAGTTTTCATTGCTTCAACTTCGGGTCTCTTAGAAGGTTTCATAAGCCTTGACATAGTTGGTATACATTGTAGGCTTAGTTCTCTTTGCGTGACCTTTGGATTGTTGGTTTTTGATGGTTGGGTAGCATTAGATAGGTGTTCTAGTCTTGACTTTGGTTAGAGAGGCTTATCAACACAAGAACTCCAAAACCCAAAGAAAGTTTCGGGAGAAAACACACAGAGATGCCTCGATAAAGTTAATTAATCGGTGATTAAATTTTTCCTAAGTATAACTTAGGGAAAATGATTAATTGGAGAATTTATTGAAAAAGGTGAGATTTCTCTTAGAAACTCACATTGATCGACTCGAGAGATGATCTTAGCTAGTTGATGAGGATTTAATCATGTGCGTTGGTGAGTGACGAGAGATTATAAGAGGAGGTTCTTGTGGTTGGAGCTATAGACATAGGAAGAGTGAGTTTCCATGGCGGATCGATTTTCCAAGAGATCAACATTCGGTTAGGAATTCGAGCCGAAGGAAGCGAGAACAGAGGAGATTGTGAAAATTTGTACTACTCGAGAATCCTATTGCGGCAAGCGATAGAAGTCTTCTATTTGTTATTTACTTGACAAATTATTTACTTGTGTTCTACGAGCAAATATCGAAATCATTCACTACAACCTTCACAAATAAAGCGGAAGGAAAACAAATGTGGAAACAAGATCGAAATAGAAAATCATAGACACATTTGACACCATTATTTTGGAATAATGTCCGGGCTTGATGCGGGAAAATCGGTGCAACAATTGAGGGTTTATATATTATGCGGTAATTTTTAAGATACAACTAGATTCCTTGTTGGCTATCCTCTGAAAAGAATTTGGTGACAAGAAAGTTTGGTGAGGTAATCCTCTGAATCTAGCGACGAAAAGTGGTGAGATTAGCTCCACGCAGCGACCTTTGGAAACCCGGTGGCCAAAACCCGAGGATGGCAAGCGCTCCACAACCTGCGCGGATCATGCGGTTTGCGTCACTGCGTGGCCTACGTTCGCTCTTACGTTGGTTGGATGCGACCCTCTGGCCCCCTTGGGTCTCACCCAGAGGCTCTCCCGCGACATTAGTCCCGAGGGCGGTCCTCGGTTGAATATGAGACCTCCACCAGTTGTAGCGCTGGCTACCAACGTGGGCTGCTCTGTTGCCTCTCTTGATGCTTGCTTTTGTCTTCTACTGTTGTGTATTCTTCGGCTTAGGAATAGACTTTCCAATAGGAATTCTTGCCCCTCTGCAAGTAGAATCTCTCGATCGATCTTTCCTGCGAGCCTTGCTCACTTGAAGAATTCGATCTCTTGATCCTTTCTCCATCTGAGGTATTGTCTTCTAGATGACCCTTCAATTCCTTCTTATAATCTTCTCGTTGAAACTTCAACAGCTGAGATTAAATCTCTAATCCTTGGTAAGATTAACTTATGACTTGATCTAAAACTTTTCTAGAACATTCACACTCGGTTTTATTAATACCATTTAATTATTTTATTTTCCTAAGTTTAGACTTGGGTCCCTTCAAAATAATTAATTTATTTTATCACAAAACTCATTACGAGTGGAATTTTTCACAAATAGTTTTATGGGTTCTGCGGAACTCACATTTGCCTGTGTCTCCTACTTAGGTGAGACTTAGTGCACATCAGATGCTACACAAATCAACACTTCCTCTTGTAAGGAATGTGCTCTAGCAATACCCATGTAAGTCTTGCTACTGATTACAACATCTCCTTTGCGCTGGCGATGTCCTAGCCTTACTGTTTGCCCACCAACTCTGTGCAAATGCGCATCTATATTCTTTACATTGATCTTGCCAGCATCAAAACTACGTTAGTACGCAACTCCTTCTGATTTTGCATCTGTGTTGTTGTTATTACCTTACTTGCTATTTATATTGCATTGCAACATTGACATGGCCACCTTGAGAAAAACATCCAAAGTAAGCAATAGTGTTGACATGATGCATCTGGAGATACTTGAAGATTTGATTGTTGCTAGCCTGCACGCGACCCTCTGCGAAGTTGGTGCGGCTAACCTTCAAACCACCGCCTTTGTGCCTTCCTGCATTGCCAACTTTGCTCTGTTGCTCGGACTACGGCATTGCGAACCAGCTGCCTTGTCATACACTCCTCTGCACCAATTGGCACTCGTCCATCTTGCTACATCGATTTGGGCTCCGTAGGAAGGTATTGATTCGAGAGGTGGATTTCCTCAAGGATCCTCCCCAACTTTGTAGATCTCTGGATCTGACTCCAAATCACCCCACCTCCCCTCCTGGAGGTATATGGGAAATCATGGTGAACTCCTCCTCATCGATCCTAGCAGAAGTGCGGCTTACGGATCATGCTTCTCATCTTTGTCTCTCTTCTTGAGAGAACATTGTGTGGCATAATCTCCCATCTTGCACACGGAAGCATTTGATCTTGAAAGGTCCTTCTTCCTCCTGCGCTGCCTGTCTTCACCCCTTTGATACGGGCCACATTATCCTCCTCCTTCGTCTTCCTCCTTGTTCTTCTTTGCCCTCGAGTTGACACTTGGGTAAGCCCCTTCTCATCTCTTCTTGCTTTGAAGAGGCTGTCCACATTGACTCCCGGTCGGACAAATTCTCTCTACCCGGGTCCTAGGACAAGACGATAGTCTTCGAAGGCGAGGTTGAGGGCTAATCGACCATTTTTGTAACCGGGGTGTTGATCCCTGGCCCCCGCCGGTGATCTCGGTTCTCTTTAAGTCTAACCAGGGAATGGATCAATGTGCTCACCCTTCTACATCCTGACGTCCCAGCATCTTCTTCTCCAGATACATCTTCCCTTGCTCGGAAGATCCTTGATATAGCCCTACCAGGCTTGCCACATTTCTCTAGCTGTCGCTTTGCTGGCTATGTGACACACGACATGATCCCTCACTTCGTCGAGGATCGGGCACTTTTGCCTTAGCCATATCCTTCTTGTATACCTTCGGAGGATTTGCATCTGTGGAACAACCACCACACCTTCGAGTATGAAAGGTTTGAGATCATGCTCATCCGGCGGGCATTTGATCCTTGCACCAGCGAGATCACATAGTTGGAAGCTCCTCCATCAGGCCTTGATCTCTCGATCCACTTCTTCCATCTCACTTAAAATTTGGAAAAAAATGTTGAACTAGTTCCCTCTCTCTCCTTTGCGTAGCTCTGGCACGGCCTACGCACTCCTGTGGAGATGGTAACGATCTGCCTTACCCAATCTGCTTTGCTGGGATATGGCTAAGTGATTACTGTCCCCAGGAATTCCCTTTTGAGAATAAAATTCCCTCAAAGTGTCTCCGGATCTCTATTGTGATGCTTTGCGGCAATAATCACTACTCTGTGACGTATCCCTCCGACCCGCGATACACGTAGATGCCCTTTCTGTGCTCCCTCTACCTACGAAGCACTGCTTGGAAAATCCTACCTCTCTGTCGGCTCACTCGGAGAGAGATTTTCCCTTGTTGATCTAGCCCCTGCGGCGGATTCCACACTTCAACGGGAAATCGATCTACGCCTGCCGCTCTTTGATCCCTGTTTCTACTAGAACTTTGGATTTCATGGATCTGCTCTCTTGCTTTGCTCCTACCTTTGAGCTACACAAGCTGCGATACCATGTGAAAAATCTTACTACTCGGAGATCCTACGCAACAACGATGGAAAGTCTTCCTGTTTGTTATTTAGTTAACAAATTATTTTTGTGTTCTACGAAATATTGGAATCCGTATTACAACCTTCTAAAAAAAACAATGGAAGAAAAACAAGTGTAGAAACAAAATAAAGGTAATAGAAAATCATAGACACATTTGACACCAACGTTTTTGGACTAATGTCCAGGAAAAACCCAATGCGGGAAAATTGGTGCGGCGGCCAGAGAAAGGGTTTATATAGTATGCGATGGTACACGAATACAAACTAGATGCCTTGCGTATCCCCTTGATAAATGATGAATCTGTTGACGGGATGGGCGGTGAGATTACCTCACACCGCGACCTTTTGGAAGCCCAACTAGCCAAAACCTGGGATGGCAAGCCCTCCACAACCTGTGCATTCTGCGGTGTCACTGCGGCGCGGGGGTTACGTGGCCACGCGTTGCGAGTACCTGGCCCCCGGGGCTGGATCGACCCTTTGGCCCCTTTCGGTCTCACACCCCGGCTCTTCGACCTCGTCCGGCGATCCTCGGTGAATAACGGACCTCCTGACGACGCGTGACTGCCTACCGTCCACCCCGCCTCTATTGATCTTGCTTCTGTCTTCTCTGTTGTGTATTCCGACTTAGGAATAGACTTTCCAAGCGGAATCCTTTGCCCATCTCTATGTAGAATATCTAGATTGATATTTCCTGCGATCATTGCTCACTTCATAAATTCGATCTCTTGACCTTTCTTTGTCTCGGTGTGTTTTCAAATTACCCTTCAAGTCCTTCTTATAATCTTCTCGTTGAAACTTCAACGACCAAGATTAAATCTCTAATCAACGACTAAGATTAACTCATGACTCGATCTCTTGCCTTTTCTAAGAACATTCACACCTCTTTGTTTTAATAATACCTTATTTTATTTTACTAAGTTTAGACTTGAGACCACTACAAAAATAATTAATTATTTTAATAAAATTCATTTGATGGAATTTTCACAAACAATTTTGGATTCTCTAGAATACATGTGTCTAAGTTATACACTTAGGTGGACTTGAAACTGTCAGATTCTACTCAAATGGGCGGGGTAAGTAATGATTTACGGAGGAGAATTCCGGATCCAAAAGAGTCGAGTTGAGAGGGATGAGTTTTCCTCGAGAAGTTGTGCGAGGGCTACGTGGGGGACTTCGGGCGGTCGTTCGGCCCGAGAGGAGTCGATGGAGTTGGCGAGGTCGGGATGTCTTCAGGAAGTGACGGAAGGTCACTTCCGATGGCGACGAGGGCATGGCATGGATTCGGTGTGTTCTAGAGGTAGTGCAAATTAGCACAACGCGAGAGGCTCACGCGGGGAGCATTTCGTGTGGCCCGGATTGGCTAGATGTCGTAAGCGAGAATCGGTTGTGGTGCTAAGGTATTGTTTCCGTAGATATTTTCTTGATCTTCTCTTAGATTGGATTGCTGATTAAGCATCCAAATTGTGCCTAGAATTTCTACTATTTATAATAATAAAACCCTCATACGCTCCACTTGGAATTTTCTGCATTGGGTTTTCTAAGGACAATTGTCCAAAAATAACGATTGTCATATTTTTGTGTGTTCTGCATATTTTTTTTTTTTTTAGTTTGCGAGCGTTTTAATTTCCGCAACATTTTTATTGTGAAGAAATTTAAGTGTGATTAATTCACTATTTTGTCGTAACAAAATAAGCTGCATATTTTAATCGGTTAGAAGAACTAATTCCAAATGTTGCATTTCGGGGAACATTGCACATGGTATTAGAGCAAGTTCGTTAGTGGCTTAGACATTAGAGGGAGAAATTCGCGAGTTCGGAGGGGTAGCAACACAATTTATCCGGTTGCGCAAAGCCAACCGGAGTAGTTCGAATAGTTGGGGAGAGGGGTTATTTTTCTAGTGCGAGGGGGGGGCGGGGAAAATTCACGAGCCCGGCGGCCGGTTCAATAGACGGTGGTGAAGCAAGGAAGCAATTTCGGTGAAGCGGTCGGTGAATTCACGGGGCTGAAAAAACTCTATATGGGCTCAAGTAGGCTCCCGAGGGCATGGTATGGACATATTGCTTCGGCTACTTGCGACGGTGGGATTTGTCCCGAGTATTCCCATGTGGATGACCTCTTCTTGACGAGTCCATTAGGGCTCGAAGGGCGCAAGAGGAACACAGCGAGTGAGTTCGACACGAAGGACTTGGAGACGTGCATTAATTCCTAGGCTTAGAGGGAGTGTGGAAGAAGGATGGGGGGAGATCTTCCTGGGTCTAGGGAGATATGCTCTGCGAGATTACGAAGAGATTCGGGATGCGGATTGTAGACCCATGTCTATGCATATGATTACAAGGCGGAGAAGATCGATGCATCAAAGGGCGAGGGCACGTTGACCCCACCTTGTATAAATGACTTATTGGTTCCCTCATGTGTATACGGTCAGCACGAGGCCATATATACGCTACGATCCAACACTCTCAATCCAGTTATGGTGGGACCAAAGAGAGTGCATTTGACAAAAAGCGAGGCCTATTCGAGTTATTTGCGCGGCACGGTCGAGTATGAATTGAGATATATTCGAGGTGATGTGTTAGACTATGTGGATTCACGAGCAAGTGAGCGAGCGAGTTCAATGGACAAGAAAGGCACCTCGGGTGTTGCTTCAACATTGGGTCGAGGATGGTTTCTTGACGATACCTTGAGGAAGCAAAAGTCGGTGGCATTGAGCTTTGCGGCCGAGCATGGCGACTAACACAGCCACATGCGAAGCTATATGGCTTCGGAAGTTGTTGGTGAGTCTATTCGATCAAAAGGTTGAAACGTTAATATCTATTGTGATAATCAAAGTTGCGTCAAGCTCTCAACTTGTCAGTGTTTCACGGTAGGTTGAAACACATAGACATTCAATACCATTTTCATGAGAGATTGTGTGCGGCGTGGAGCGGTCTATTTATAACATGTTCCCACATAAGAGTAGGTTGCATATATACTCATGAAGCTACAGGAGAGCTAAGTTCATCTATTTTAGGGAACAAATGGGTATAGTGGAGAACACTTTTCGATAGTAGGGACAAGAGTTGATTCAAAGTTTTTTTATTCTCGGTTGCGGTAGTTGCCGGCATGAGATCGGTTACCCACGCGGTCTGAGTTGGGAGCAAATACAAGGTGTACATGCTTGATTAATGACAACAACACAAATACGAAGTGTAGTTCGGAGTCAAGAGTAATAGATGGTCAAGGTTGCCTGATGGTTGAATAGGCGATAATGGAATGGTTATAGTTGCCAAACATCAACAACGTGTATGGGGGGATGTTATGAGATATCCCAGAACAACTTCCTCACTAAGAAGAGTGTTAGTTTTTGATGGTTGGGTAACATCGAGACAAGTGTTCTAGTCTCCGACTTTGGTTAGGGAGGCTTAGAAACACAAGAACTCACAACCCGGAAAAAGTTTCGGGATAAAACACTTAGAGTTGCCTTAATTAAGTTTATTGATCGATAATTAAATTTTCTAAGTCTAACTTAGGTAAAATGATTAATTAACATGAATTAATTGAGAAATGTGAGATTTCTCCTAGAAACTCACTTGGATTGACATCAACATGATCTTAGTTGTTGATGAGGATTTAATCAAAGGCGTTTATTTGGTGAGTTAACGAGATATTTTAAGGAGGTTGACGAGGTTGGAGCTAGACCTGAGAAAGAGTGAGTTTCCTTGGTAGATCGATTTTCCCGAAGAGAGCAACATTCAACGGGAAGAATTCGAGCCGAGAAGGAAGCAAGAGCAGAGGAGATTAGTGAGATATCGAAGGAGGTTCAGTTCGGAAGAGTCGGTTAATGAGAGGACGAGTTTTCCTTGGGAAGGCTGCGTAAGGCACAACGCGAGGAGGCTTGAGAGGAGAGTTCGATTCAACCGGGGGAGGAGTCGGTCGATTCTTTGAAGTCAGACCTTCCGGGAGGCCAAGCGAGTCACTTCTAGGGGCGAAGACAAGCAAAGTTACGAGTTCGGTGTGTTTCGAGGAGGTAGTGCGGAGTGCTTTGCGTAGAGGCTCATGCGGGGGCATTTTCGTGTGGCCCATTGGCCAAATTTTGAAGCAGAATCGGTTGTGGTGTTGAGGTATTGACCTCTGGATATTTTAATATTTCTCTCGGAATTGGATTGTTAGATTAAGCATCCATTGTATTCGGGGTATGTTCTTGCCGCAATATTAAAACCCTCATCTTATTTACCTTGGTTTTTCGGGGATAATTGTCCAAAAATAACGGTGTCATATTTTTGTGTGTCTTTCTATATTTCTTTGTTTTTCGGCATTTTAATTTTTCTCATTGTTTTTATTGTGAAGAAATTGCGGTGATTAATTCGTTATTTTGTCATAACAAAATAACTACATAATTGTCCAGTTAGAAGAAGAATTAATTCCAATTTCAAGGAAAATTTCCATGGATACTCCAACACTCGTCACATTTATCAAACCCTAGGTCTTGTGCCTCCTTTCTCGGAGTCTCCTCATAGAAAGTGAATTGTCTCTTTGTGGAGCCTTGAACCTAAATTGTGCCTTTTTTTGAAGAGCTCCCGGTGAGATCATTTCATACGTGACCTTAGAGTCCCTATCATAAGTGATCTCTTTCCTATTGGGACTCCTCTTGTCGGTGAAAGTACGCAAAGAGTAGGGGTTTGGGTTTGTGGTGACGGTGGGCCACTACCCCAATGTTGTCTCTTACTCTAGTATACCTTGTAGGGTTTCCCTCGCCAAGGCTTTGTTAGATTTTGCGGCATGATAATTTAAGTACTGACTCACTAGTAAAGTATTTAAAACATTAGAAATATAAAAATATCAAATATATATATATATATATGAAGGATATGATTTACAAATGTGGGCCCCATATATGTACTTAGGTGGGATGCCCTTTCATGAACAATGATGTCTTTTGAGACACACTCGTTCTTTCATAGTTATTAATTATACTATTGAGTGAATTATTATTATTATTATTTATATTATTTTATACATATTTACGGTGTTCACGGGACGCGTCCCCTAGGGTCGGGTGCACGCACCCCTCTCACACAGGACGGGGAGTCTGCGGGGTGGCAGGGGTGCGTTTCCCCATGCACCCTTTTGGGGAGTCTTGGGGAGACGCAAGGAGGTGCGTTTCCCTAGTGTGGGGGATGAGACTCCCCAAAAGGTGTGTTTGGCGTCCCCCTCAAAAGGGGTGCTTCTAGGTATTCCTTTTGAAGGGGGGATGCGTCCCCTTAAATTTGTCTAACAACCCCCAATTTAAAAATAAAATTGAAAATAACATTAAAAAGTAAAAAACACTTGAAAAAAAATAAAATTAAAAAACAAAATTAAAAAAAAAAAGTTAAAAACAAAATCACTAGGTTAAAAATTAAAATAACTTAATCACTTAAACTCACCTTGATACCTTCATTTCATTTAAGTATATTATCCTTTTTTTTTTTCAGTTTTAACTTTTGAGTTGTAACACTAGATATTGATGACCTTTGACCTGATTCTTGACCTTCACTCTTAACTATTTTTTTGAGTTTCAAACTTTGAGTTATATAAATTTAGTGTTCAAATGTTAGTATCTAATATATAGTATATAGTAATTAGTATACTAGTATGTTTTGCTTTCAATTTAGTCTCTGAAGGCTTGATGGACAGGTAGATTTAATTTTAAATCAATGTAGATTGTTGAATGATAAATGATATGGATCAATGTATTTGAATATTTCATTATTGAATCTCATGGTATGGGTGAATAATGAGTATGTAATGTGAATGATGTTTGTATCAAAATGAATGATGAGGATGGATCAGTGTATATCATTATTTAATTCAATTCAATTATGGATTTAAATTTTATGTGTGGATCAAATTTCAATTTTCAATGTATTGGTATCCATATTACTATTAATCTATTTAATATTTATGCTTTCATTATTATACAATGAATATGAACTTGAATTTTATATATATATATATAGAGAGAGAGAGAGAGAGACACACACGACGTCCCCCCACCCCCGAAATTTCCCTAAAATTTAAGGTTTTCCTACATCCTATGTGTCTCCCGCACTGGTGTCTTGGTGGAACATTGCATAATTTATGTTCATAACGCAATTTGACTTCAACCTATGGTAATTTATGACGTGTGTCATTAAAATCTTTGTTGCTTCCTGCTTTGCTTAGTTTTAGTTGATTAAATGATTTTCCATCCATCAAACATAATATTAAAAACTTAGTTGAATTTTATTATTATTTATATTTTTTTATACATACTTATGTTCATAATGCACTCAATCTGACTTCAACCTATGGCAATTTATGATGTGCCTCATTAAAAATTTTGTTGATTCCTGCTTTGCTTAGCTTTAATTTATTACAGTCATTTTTCATCCATCAAACAGAATATTAAAAACTTTGTGGAATTTTCATAGGTTTTACAAATATATACCTCTCTCCATCTTCCCAAATGAATTTCAACATTTCACAGAATTTGTTCTAATCAGATCCCACCTATGATATTTCCTGTCATTCATAAATAGCCCCACCTTCATATAGACTACAGCCTCAAGATTCTGTCTTATCAACCGTGATAAGGTAAGTATTTCTTATGTTTTATATAAAATCTTGAAGGTAGAGGGATATCTGGTCAACCAGGGTTCAAATTTAATTTGATATGAATGCAACAATGCTTGGATGCAAGTGTTCGATGATATTGTCGGCCAATCAAAATTTATCATTTCAATTTCTCCTTAAATACTTGCTTCATGTAAGTTCTTGTGGAAAAACCCAAATGAAAATGCTCTGTTTAAATACGACAGTTTCCTAGCCATAAAAATAAATATGTTCCTTTTCTAGCAAGGCGTGTTTTTAATAATGAATGAAAGTTAATAAAAAATTTGGGACAAAATAAAATATATGTTGAGTGAATTTTGTCAATTATGTGTGATCTATGTGGTCAATTTGCAGAATGGAAGTTTATAAAATTTTATGTTTACATTTTGAAATTAACAATATTGCATGAAGCATGTGCAGAAACTTTTAAAGTTGACATACACAATACCGATAAACTTCTGCAAGGAGACAGAGGCCAAATAATCCGCGACAGAGATATCATTGTAATAACCTCTTTGAACTTGACCATATTGTTGTATTTCTTCCTTTAGCACACATATTGTTACTTCAGAACCCATTTTAGCCTTCACCGGATTTATGATTCATAGTTAAGCGTTCATTTCCGTCCTCCATTTTTATTATCACATTTAAGGTATTCTGTTGTTTGTTTATTTCCTTCCTATTTTGGTCGGGGGATGTCAGTCGTGTTGGTGTATGGGAAGGAAACAGGTAAACCATTGGTGAATCGGTTCATTTTCATCTCAGTTTGTTTCATATTGTTCAGACTCCAGAGGGAGGATATCATTACCTAATAGGAGGGAAATCAAAAGCATTCTTCTATTCTTTTAATTATAATCAGTACCCTTGGTAGGTATCAGATGCCTGGAAACTCAGCCCCTGAAAAGGAGTCTTCTGCTTATATGCAAAATACCTTAAGCTATGTTTATCCAAATTAAATTCGAGTAAATTATAGTTCCATCTTCTGCAGTATCTTTAATCGATTATTGTAGACTTTTCCTTTAAAGTTCTTTTTTTTAAGTGTGGTTCACAAACACTGGAGATTGGTGGCTGCTACGCCCAGGAAATATCCGGGCAGATCCACTCAAAAGATCACTTCCTGCCAGCACCATTGGCAGAGCCTAACCGCGAGAGGGTCAAGTAGAATTGACCCCATGACCTCCCATTAGCAAGGTGTTTTTTAATGACGGGAACTTGACCAATTGAACTAACCCTCAAGGCTATTTCTTAGTTCGTATGCTTGGGAATTATTGTATTAACTTGAAAATATGGTGGTTCAATTTTTATCTGAATTTTGAAATCTAAGAATACCCCAGATCTGTTGCACCTTGAGTAAATTATAGTTCCATCTTCTGCTGTTATCTTCCAATCGATTATTGTAGACTTTTCCTTTTAAGTTCTTTTTTTAAGTGTGGTTCCATTAACCGGAGATTGGTGAACTGCTATGCCTATGGAAATATCAGCAGGAGCAGATCCACTCGAAGGGATCACTTCCTGCCAGCTCGTGCGCCAGAGCCTAACCCTGAGGGTCATGTAAATTGACCCCGTGACCTCCCATTAGCAAGGTGTTTTTTAATGATGGGAACTCGACCAATTGAACGCTTGCCTCAAGGCTATTTCCTAGTTCTCATGCTTGGGAATTATCATATTAACTTGAAAATAGGGTGGCTCAATTTGTATCTGAATTTTGAAACCTAAGAATACCCCAGATCTGTTGCACCTTGAGATATAAATGAATTGATTTATTTAATATTCATATGTGGTGACTCTTTTTTTGGAATGCATAGGAAGTCTTGAACATAATTGGCATATAATGAGGAGCCATTTTTTCTTCTAATGTCAGGTTGTGGGAGAATCAGGACTTTTCACTCCCGATGACGTTGCTTTGGTGCAAAGAGCAGGAGTAAGAGCTGTAAGATTTTTGGAACCTCAGACCTGAATTGTTTGTGTATCTGAATTTTAGAGAATATATTTTAATATGTAACGCTTGAGATTTTGAACTCCCATATCGGGTATACATTGATGAGAGCAAATTATGTGCTTGAAAGTTTCAGCTTAGAAGTGAGTAGAAAGCTATGACTCTTTTCATTTTGTCCCCTGTAATTTTACAGGTTTTAGTGGGCGAATCTATTGTTAAGCAGAAAGATCCAGGGGCAGGCATTGCCGGAGCTCTTTGGGAAGGATATTTCAGTGAAACATGAAGTGCAAACGACTGCAGCTTGAATCAACTAAATACTGACGGCTGTGAGGGGAAGCAACGATTGTGTTTTGACAACATTATCATGCCCCTTCCTTTTAGCAATCCCTTTTATAAAAGAAATCTATGAAGTGGATAATGGTTGAAAAAGTTCAAGTTATTTGTTTCTTATAATCTTTCAGAACATGTGCTGGTTTTCTGGTTTATTTGTCATTCAAGTTTTGTCAGTGGGGCTGTGATATGCAGACAAAAAGGAGTAGGGTCTATGCCTTATGATGTCAAGCACATTGTTAGTATAGTCGTGCTTTTTCCATAAGAAACTTGTAAGAATTGAAACACTAATAATAAGGAGATGAGATCAATTTCAAAGTACACCTATTAAGTATGGAGTAAATTTACTTCCTTCAGATATTCTACAAAATGAGAAACAAGGATTCTGATTTGATGCGTTCATGGGAATCTATCTGCTGTGGCTGTTGCTGTTGCTGTTGCCTTCAGAGTTGCCATGCCTTCTTACACCCACTCTCTCATGGCAATTCCTCTTTATCAATTTCCACTGGCACCTCTTGTTGGTCAAATTAATTGCATCAGTAATTCCAACATAAATTATCGACGCTGGGGGGTTATGAACTTGAGATGCTACACTATATGTTTAGGTACAAAACATCAGCAGGTTTGCTATCGTATACTTGCAGCTGACAGTGCATTATAAAGCCAAACAACTCACTGTTATATCCCCAGGTTTTAGTCACTGGACAACAGGCTTAGGGTGCTTTTGTCAGGATTTGGAAGTTCCTACAGGCTGCCTATAAGTCCTTATTTGGCTAGCTTGGCCCTTGCATCTAGCAACATTTTGGGCAAAGAAAGGAATCCTACAAAATAAGGACATACTTGACTGGTTACCTATTGCAAAGCCCCTGCATGTCATAGTCTCTTCATGTTGCCTCTCAGCTCTCTCATCCAAGCATTACAAGCAGAGTTACAAAGCATATGGGTATCCTTCAGTAGGCAAGTTTATTAACACAAAAGAAATCCTAATCTACTATGATCACTGGGCATTCGATGCAGGGCCCCTCCCTTATTGTCTGCAGTCTTTCATGCTCAGGAAAGAGTGTCAATTTCCAGTCATGAAAGGTTACAACGCCTTGATATTATCCTTCAGTGATCCGTTTCACTCCTGCAAACTTGAAAGCAATCTGGAACTGAGCACTGGGAATTAGATTATCAAAAGAACAAAAAGCTACCACACCATGCACAGCACTGCCATCACTAGATCAACAAACTATGATTCTATGGCACAGCTGTGTAGCTATTCTAGGTAATTCAATCTTAGATTCACTAATCTAAAGGACTTCATAATACATAAAACATGTCATATGTCATCCAAATGTACCATTCAAATAGAGTACATCACTGCATTATATATTAAATGGCATCACCAGAGTGGATCTATGTATAATGGATAAAATACAGACATTACAAAACAGATCCTTGCATTATATGTTAAACACGATCATCCACACTAACTGATCATGCATTATAGAGGTATCAAGGAGCTGGAATGACAAAGAAAACATGCATCAGGTGTCCAAAAAACCACAGATCTGCTACAAAATTAGCATGAATGAAACAATAACACAATCCCTTACAGGACTTTGATGGCACACCACGGTGCATTAGAAGTACGAAAATACTGAGAGGCAACACGCTGGGTTGGTGGGCCCTTGTCAACCAGCAGCATTGCTTTAAAGAAACCCTAGATCACACAGAGATTTGCCACACAGTACACGAAATAGGCATCAGCAACAGTCTTCTATTGCTCAGTCCCACAGATTACATTGAAATCTAAATACCCAGGAGCGTCCCCAGTGATCACAACTTGATAATTTCACAATATTAAAGCAAATATAGATATTGTTAACCAGACCTAGAAGGCCCTGGTACTGCCTTTTATACATTACGAAATACAAAAGCAACATCTATGAAAACCATCACTGCAGATCCAAACTGAGTAATGAACAGGTGATCTAACGGAACCCTTGTGCAAATTTAGAACGAAGAAATAACAAATGCCTGGTTTGGTTTGTTTTGCTAACTGGTTGTTCAGTTTGGAGCACAGCTTGACAACTGCCCTAACTGTAAAGTCACCCTGGAAAGAACCCTTATTATCTCCCAAATCATGCATATTTTGGAGGAGAAATCGCTCACGGATCACCTGATTGAGGATGTTCTAGACAAAGCCCATGTCTTAGATTTTCCAGATTCCTCTTCATTTTCTTGTAAATCATGCCTGAGAAGTTAGTTACTCAATTCTTCATGCAAACTGCTGTTTACTCTGACCAAACCTTTGACCTCTAGCTAGAGGCTCGTGTTGAGTTTGGTAGGGCAGAAGATTAATTCAATTCTCTTACTTGATAACTGCTTGTGTTATACTTGTTATGCTTCTATTACTTAGATCTTATCTTCATTAGCTTATTATGTCTTTCATCAAGTCAATTTAAACACAAGAGACACAGAATTTTGGCTCTTCAAGCGAGAGCGAAACACTCTTCCTCTTGGAGAGGAAAACCGGTTGTAATTCTTCTTATAGATCTTCAATTGACAAGTACCATGACCATGAAGCAGACCCTTGACACCAATATGTCTCCAAGACCTTGTCACTGCTCTTGCTTGGCTCCTTATGCTGATCTCCTATTCTGCACTGTACTGCACCGTACTGCACCAACTGTTCCTTCTACCTTAGCCAGAGTCTCCTTCTCGGCCTACTTTAGACACTTTTAGACACCTGAAATTCCAAGACTGATCCCTTGTATATGCTGTGGCTAGCCTTAGCACTTGCATCTAGTTCCTTCTTAGATAAGCTATCCAAAAGTGAGATATGTATCTGGACTCCTTTCAGATCAAGACCAAACTGTAGATGCACTTTAGAGTGCCTTCCTTCACGCTGAAGATGACCTTGATCTTTCCTGAGATATGCGAGTATTGACCCAAGCAGTGATAAATGGGGACCTTTCTTCCTTCGCTGATATGTCTTCTACTTTGCTCTAATTGCAGTCTATAATGACCTTTGACCTACCTCAGAGATGTTAACTCAAAGCAGTGATGTATTACCCTTCTATTTTAGCCGAACTGTCCCTTTTATCTTCGCTGGAAAGTCGCCCTTTTTTCGCTTCTAATCACAGAACTGATCTGAGGGTTCTTGGTGTATTATGAGGCCACATTCCCTCCTTTATATAGGGTCTGTCTCCCTCTTCTAGGC
Source organism: Pinus albicaulis (assembly GCA_034641835.2). Taxonomy (NCBI): domain Eukaryota; kingdom Viridiplantae; phylum Streptophyta; class Pinopsida; order Pinales; family Pinaceae; genus Pinus; species Pinus albicaulis. Next base: position 70,116 of record JAXQQM020081769.1, read on the forward strand.
CGACATGATCTCTGTTGGAAGGCCAACTTGTTCAAGGAGTATTTGCATCATACTTTGAGCCGACTTGGTGAAGCGTTTAGATAAGGTCTTGGAGCATACAAATTACATCAATATTTGTCCTTCATAAGTGTAACACTTCTTCATATACGTGACACTTAATTATATATATTTATGACAAGATGACAAACCTCTAAATACATCAAGAAGAAGTCTTTGACTTATAATAAAAACTTCCTTGCTCATGGAAACCCATGAAACCGTATTACAAAATACATTTTATTGTGTTTGTCTTATTCATTACATAAATTCATAATTACAAGTCATTATGAAGACCGAACCTAGTTACACTTTCCAACAGCTCGCACGTGTGACATGAGGATGTTTGAGTAGGAGCTAAACCATCTTGACCCTTCTCGGGAACAAGTCCCTTGTGGCGGATTTGGATTGAAGCCCGCACATATGCAAACTTTGGATGTCGGTTACTGTAACTGTAAGGAGCTACAGGAATTGACCTGGATGAACCATCATTTGTAAACTAACCAAAATCCTTGTTAATTCATCAAAAATAAAGGAAGTAAATTATAATTAACTAGTTTACGGTTGCAGGCATGTTGTAGTATATTCATGAAGAAGTAATAGGAATGGAAATAAATGGTGAAGGGATGCGGTAAAATAATTAAGGATGGGTGTTTTAAATGACATAAGAGACAAAAAAATGGCGACTCAACACCTCTAATGATTCATTTTCAATGATCAAATTCTTGGCAGTCACCTTGAGTTTGTCTCAAGGAGCATCTAGCAATCGATATAGGGATTGCTGTCAATTATTTCTTTATTGAAATTTTAAATTGCTCTTAACTAAGCCTCTGATCAAGACACTGGAGTTTGTTGTTCTTAAGGCATTAATCACTAGGTTTAAACTTTATAAATCATCAAACAAGTTTCATTCTGCCACCCTTTGGATTCCTCTTGTCAAGTAGGATAATATTTTTTTATTTGGCTGTGAATTTGCTTATCTCTCTTATAAAATGCAGAGACATCATATTAATATATTTGATCTGTTGAGATTATCCTGGATGTGTTTCAACATGAAAACACATATTTGCAAATTGTTTGTTAGCCTTAAATGTTGCAATATCTCCATCATGATATTATGTCAGTGACTGATTGCCAGGTTCATTAACTCATATTTTAGATCCTTTAATCCAAGCAGGCTGTTTTTAGTGGATGATTGTTTGATGGCAATTTGTTGCTACTTTTGATGCCTTTTCTTCACTATTCATATCTTTGAGGCATCATCACATTTGGTGGAGGCATGCCAAATCTGCCAGGACATAGAGTTTATTTGGAATTGCCTTTTATTCTTGCCCCATATGTGATGTCACATGTTTGTATTACATTGGTTTCGAGGCTTGGTTCATGGAGTGCTTGGCCTATTGATGGTTTATTTGACACTTGGTTGCATTCACACTTACCCCTTGCACATATTTTTACTTACCCTTGGACATGTTTTGAGGATTGTTCGATTTTGTTGCACATATTCCTAGAATTGCCTACGTTTGGTCAACGGTATTGAGGAGGTTCAATAAATTTTTCACATGGTTTTGGTTATTTAGTTTATTTTGAAGAGTGTTCCATCTTCCGTGCATAGTTCCATGGAGCACTCCACTTATGGTATTGATTGGAGGATTTTGGGTGTGTTTCTTGATGAGCACTCCACTTTGGTGGCATATTTACCTAGGGCACTCCATTTTGTGCCTATTTGGAAGAATCACAGTGGTTGTACACATCGATATTTGTTTCTTGGCACATTCTTTGAGAGCACACACTTCTTTGTAAGTTGTTGTAACAACCTTTTGACTAGACTTTCATTGCTCATCTTGTGTGAGAGTTTTTTGTGCATTGAAAAATGTCTTCTACTTCCCCTTCCCATTTTGAGCACATAGTTGGCATATATTGATGATTGATCATTTGTTTTGATGGACCGTTCCATCTCGTATTCTTTCTAAAACCGTAGCCTCCCCAATGAATAGTTTTGTTGATTTTTTTTTATATATTCTTGTAGTGATGGAGTGCCTTGACTGCTGCTACAAAGCTATTCTTAGCATTTGATTGACTACATGAGGGTTTTGAATCCATACCTCAAGGGAGCACTCCCTTGGATACTTCACCATTGTGTGTTTTGAAGCATTACTTATTAAGTAGTTTTCTTGTTGGTGAGACAAGTCTCCTATCATGACAACCCTATTAGAGATTTTGACTTGCAATGCTATTTTGCAATGTTTCTTCATTTTCCTTGGAGCAAGACATGGATATAGTGTTTTTTATTAGTATTTTGTTCATGATGACTTAGGGCCCATCTCTATTTAAAGAAGAATCTCTCGCATTGTAATTATTCTTGAAAGCTTGAGGATAAAACTCCATTGGCTTGGATTGTTCTTGATTATCTTATGAAGTTTTGATTTTAAGGGTTTCTATACATTTGTGTCCATTCATCTCATATTTTAATATTACTAGAAATCACTTCAAATTTTTGTTGTGTAAGGACTTCATTCTAGGTGAGATTTATGATTCAAATAGGAACCTCGATGGGTGACATTTGCTTGAGTACTCTTTCTTGCTTGTTACTTCCAAGTTGAATGATTATTGTGATGTTTTCTTGAAAAGGTAGAACATTAGTTTTCGGTTTGAAGTAGAATCACACTTTGTTGTCATTGTGTGTGTAAGTAGGGTGCTTTTTTGGAGTTCTAGCAATTTGATTTGGCATTCATAGGTGACATTTTATATGTTAAACGAACACCTTTTATGGTCACCACTCATATATTAGGTTCTAGCAATTTGATTTGGCATTCATAGGTGACACTTTATATGTTAAAAAAACACCTTTTATGGTTCCCACTCATATATTTTTAGTGCTTATAGTTGCCTTTAGATTCCATATACCCAAGTTGATTTTTGGTGCTAGTCATTCTCTCTCAACCACCTTAAAATGTAAAGTTAGTCAATCATAATATTTGTTTTATTAAACCTAGTATTCTATCTAAGCTAGAGCTTCCAAACATGAATGATAGCTCTCAAAAAGTCAGATTAAAACATGAAAAGGTTTACTTGTTTAATCCCGATGATTCTTGTTGTTAAAACCTTATAGGTATATAAAAAGACTCTTAATATAATAATTTCTTTAGCAATAATCTTGAAGATAAGCGAGAAGACCAAGAAACATCCATTGTAGGACAAGTAATTGTAAATTGAATGTATATAAAGAATTGATGTGTAATGATTACAAATGAGGGTGAGGGTACGTGTATATACCCTAGGAAAATACCTCTTCACCAATGGTCATGTCCTTAGGGACATACCCTTTCATTAAATAATTACTAGTTAACTAATCATTATTTATTATTATTATTGTTTACATTATTTGTAGTATTATATATATATTTTATTTATAGCATTGCTTTCCTCTTCAAAAATCTTTATCTTGAAAACTTCTTGATGAAAGGAGCTTGATCTCGTTTCATGTTGAATATCTTCTCGTCTCGGTCTTTCATCTTCGTTGATACAAAATGATATAATCCTTCGAGTGATAAACACAGTAGTTAGATGAGAATGGATACGATTGTCCCTAGATTAATCTTTTGTGGAATCTTGCGATCACTAGAAATTTGTAATGAATTATTATCATATAATGAAGATTACGCAAACTTAAGTATTCCTTGGAACATAAATGTTTGTTGTTTTAAGTTTTGAATGGTTAGAATGTATGGTGACTTAGTTATCTGTCTTGTGGTCGGATATCGATAAATAGTTCTTACGGTTGGACTTTCCCTTATCATGTGTGATTTTGATTTACTTAGTATTGTTGTTGTTAACTACTAAATCATCACTTGGAATTTCAATTGTTTGAATTGCAACAGCTGTTGATTGTGTTTTTTTCAACTAACTTGTCTTCTTCTTGAGTTGAAATAGTGACTAGATCGATTGATGGTCCAGTTTTCTTCAACATGGGTAAGTGCGAATGGAGACTTCAATACTTCTTTTGAAGTAAGTTGTTCTAACTTGTCCTCATTGAGTGACTTCTTGTCACTTTTAGTTTCTTTATTTGTGTAAGAAGGTTTGGGTTATTCATTCCTTAGACAAATTTCGCTTTCTAGATTGTTGACTTTATTCTTCGTATCCTCTTCATATTTTAAACTTTTTGATTTGTTTTGACTAAGGGTTTTTAAATGCAAATTTTCTTCTTCTTTTTACGATCGATTGTCATTTAGTTTCTTCTCAAAGTTTTCATTTCTTGTTATGATTTGTGCTTTTTAGCTTTACATTTGTCGCTTTGTTCAAGGAATTTTTGGTTATGATCTTTTAAACGAGAATTTTCTTTTTGTTTTATTAGATATGACTTTTTCAAACTCCTTTTGTTTTTCGATTGAATCTCTTGGAACATTAATTTCGAAATCCCCATAAGGTCTTGTGATAGTATATTATCAATTTTGACTTCATAGCCATGTCTTGGAATGTGATCATTTTTTCCTTATAAAGGAACATCAACATTTTTTTCTCCATGTTTAAAAGAATGTACCCAATTCTTTTAGCTAAGGTTGACAAAAATTATGTTAATCTTTGGGTTTTGATTTCATGGTCATGTTTTGGAATGTGATCATCTTTTCCTTATAAGGAAACATCAACATTTTTTTCTCCATGTTTAAAAAAAATGTGCGAGATTCTTTTAACAAAGGTTGGCAAAAAATTATGTTAATCTTTGGGTTAAACATAATTACGACACATAATTGAGAGAGATGTATTCATAATGGCCAATGATTACTTGTAAATTATTAATTTTCTTTCTCCTATGCTTGACTTTGGAATTAATAGTTGATTCGCTAGGGTTAACGTTTGTATATTAATCTCATTTCCTTAGGGATTCCATTTTAATATAAATGATCTACAGTCTACAATTAAAAGACCTTTATAAAAAAAAAATTCCTTATTTTACTTTTTGAATTAGATTTCATATTCCTCTTGAAAAAATCCCTAATATTTCACATTTTATTTATTTTTTTCAACTTTTTATGAGCCACCTTTAATTGATTGATAATAAGTCTCTTGAATTAAAAAAAATAAAAATAAATAAATTATTTTAACCTTGACTCTACTTCTAATATATAATATAATAATATATTTTTCTTATCTTAATTTTTAGTGGATATGTATGCAAAAAGTCCTCAGTAATTAAATATTCCCTTTAACTTTATCTTCATGTTTATTTTCCCCACCGTTAGCGAATATAAATATGATAATTAAACTTTAATTTTTCAACCTTAGTTAACTTGGTGTAACTAAAGTTTTTATTAATTTTAGAGTGAATCGAACCTGCACTATTCTTCTATGACAACATGTATGACAATAGTATGACTGTATGTAGAATTATTAGTTGTACGCTATTCACGTTACAGTACAGGCAGGTTGGATAAGCCGCAGACAGAAAAAAATACAGCGGACAGGGAATGACAATGAGATGGTTTGATGGTTGTAGGCTGTGGCTGGAACGACAGTGAGAGTATTTAAAAATAAATTTTTTTCTATATATTCTTTTTTAATGAATTCTATATATTTTTTAATTTCCCTTTTATTGTTTTAATATATATTCGACGATTTTTTTATTTCTTATATGTTACTTTATTTTCTCTCTCTTTTTTTTTTTTTTTTTCCAAAATACCTAAATGACGAAACTAGCATAATAGAGAAACTCCAGAGTTGTGGAAAAATGCTTTGATTGTGACAATAAAAAGGGTGATGAAATGTCAATGGCCAAAGCCCAAATCATGTGGCTCTATGCGGTGGTTAGCGATCAGATGATCAAACAACTATGATAACAATGTAACAAACAAAGTTTGTATACGTAGCAATAATCTTCCTTTCTTTAGAATAATTCAAAGACAAACATCTATCATATGACAAGTAATTGTAAATTGAATATTATATAAAGAATTGATGTGAGATGATTACAAATGAGGGTGAGGTGAGGGTGTGCATATATATCCTAGGAAGATACCTCTTTAATGATACCTCTTCATTAATAAATTACTAGTTAATTAATCATAATTTATTATTATTATTATTCTTACACTATTTGTTTTCTTTTATATATATTTTATTCATAACATTGAACATATAAACTTATTGAAACTCATAATGATTATCAATTTCTTCTTGCCTATGGTTGGACAAAAGGGGTTTTTGATTTTTGAGTGTCCATATCATCTAGCAATTTATGCACTTTATTCTTCCTTTAGGTTTGTTTAAATATAATTTGTAGATATCGTGTGGTTAGAAATTGTTTAGTGTGAGTCTTTGCTCAAAATAATTGAAATGCTTCTTAACATGTTGCATTCAAACTCCATGTCATCGATTTTTTTTAATTTTGTTATGCTGGGGCATTCATAATTATTGATGTTTATGAAGTGTATTGGTAGTCATTCTCACTTGAAATTTAGAAGTCATCAAGAACATGGAAGACATGTTGCATTGAATTAACTCCTTATGTCTTCTCCAATGCCCTCCTAAATTCCCACACTTGTAATCCATTTGAATAGTAGATCGAAAATTTGATAATATTAAAGCTTGTTTGAAGCATTCCAAGACTCAAACTAAGACAACATGGAAAAGTCTCAAAGAAATCTCTGGTATTTCATAAATGGATGGGAAAATCCCATTTCACAAGATATCAAAGATACAAAGTATCAAAGATATCCAAATAACTGAGCTCTTTATCTTGAGAAATAGAGAAACTAAGAGGTTAGCCTCAAATAAAAACTACTTAGGCACATAAGAACAAGGGGTATGAAAGTGTTTAATAAAAAGACTCACAGAAAGACGAGAATCTTGTGTGCATGTGAAGCCACCTTGAAAACACACATAAAATATACGCCCCCATTGAGAATAAAACTAGAAACGAACATAACCACCCCCAAAATGATACACATAATACACCCTTACCCAAGGAGCCAATGCAAATGAGCAAAAACACCTTCTTCATAACTGAAGCAATTTATGAGAAATTGATTCTAGAGGAATGCTTGAAAAATGGAGAGAAGGCCTTACCATGATTAGTGGGCGGTCATCCTATTTTCAATGCAATAAACATTCTCCACACAGACCATCATCCAAACTTGTTGAAACATCTCTTTGATAATGAGTTGAATAGATAAGGTAGCCTTAAATTCGGGCATGTGAATAAGGGAAGGGCACATCCTTGAAATCTAGGATAACTTGAGATTCGGTGGTTGTATTTGATGAACAAATGGCGGGTATAATTACAACGTTGAGTGCCATTTGCCTTCATGACCATAGGTTGCTACGATTACTAAGGAGTGGGATGGAAACATCACCTCTCTTTTTTAGTGTCTCTATGGTTAATGTGGACGACTACATTGTGATAGGTTGACTTAATTATTATGTTCTTAGAGAACATGATGAAAAAACAAAGCCTTACATAAGCTATCGATCTTCCTTTGGGCTCGGTTATTATCAAAGCAAGTTTGCTATTGAGGGGATTTTTTTGTTACCATTGAGGTTATTATTGCACTTGGGTCTCTGATGACAATCAAAGATGATGGTCTAACTTCTTTTTGCTAGAAGGGTGCCCTAGTAGAGAGCATATGCATATTCCTTATTATTTGTAGCCTTTCCCGAGACTGAGAAGCAAAAATGGTTTGGGAGAGAATGGAATGGATGAAGTTTAAAACCAAATAAAGAAACATTAGGTGGATGGTTCATGGGAAAGCAAAGAAACAAGTAAATGAAGATTATTTGGAAATTGTGGTTGGAGAAAGGAGATGGAAGGAGGGTAGAAGTATATCCCTAAATTCCATATGTTGCTCTAAGGATGGCTTGCCTACGAATTCAAGTGTGAATGTGATATGGGTAAAATACTATAAAAATAGTAATTATAGGGACCTTTCTTGCTATATGTTAAGTATTGAAGGTTGGGTTTCAATCCATAAAAATATAATTTGTAAATGGCAATTAGGGCAATTATACCTAACTTACCCATGAAGCTTTGGAACAAAAATATCTGAAAGTCTTGGGGGATGGTTTAGGTAGTTTTATTGATTTTGAAGTGGACTTCCAAACCAAAGTGGATAAGAAGACAATTAAAGTATTTGTGAAAATGGACCTCCAAGAGGACTTGTTAGATGAAATGGAAATCTTGCATAGGAATGGAAATTGAGTGTTTCAAATCTTATGGTATAGGACACATTTAACATATTTACTAACATAAGTAGAACCCTCCAAAGTTCTCTTGTTTTTTGAGGTTGCATTTAGTTGTTTTTACCCTCATTTTGAAAAGTGGTGCCACACCCTTTTTTCTTAGAGTGGGGTGTTTAAAGTTTACAACCTTTTGTAACCTCTGATCCATAATGTTTCTAACCATCTGAAATCCATCTTAACTTCGGATACGCAAGCGTCGAGAGGGATCAATCTCTCTTGAGGTGCGGACCACTTTTAGTGTGAGAAAAGAGGTTTGATCCCTCTCATCTCTTGGTGGTTGGAGTTAAGATGGATCTAGGTAGTTTAATTATTAGCCTTTAAATAGGCCACATTAGAGAAGAATACCTGGAGAATTTTTTGTTTTTTGTTTTTTGTTTTTTTTTAATTTTTTTAGATTTTATTTTATTTTGTTGTATTTTCAACGAGTCAAAATGTTAAACACTATAACATCTCAGCCATCTTTTGGGTTGGAGAGCGCCTCTCTGTGCGATCAAAATGTTAAACATTACAACATCTCACCATATTAGGATGGAGGGTGCCTCTTGTGCCAAATCAAAATGTTAAACATTACAACATTTCTACCATCGCGAGTTGGAGAGCGCCTCTCAGTACGATCAAACCTTAAAATCAATCCTCTAAAAAAAAGTGTTGCTAAAAGTAGCACCCTTTCATTTTAGAGTTAAGATTAACTTGTTTGGGAACGTGGCCTTCACAATTAGTGTTGTCGAAACCAAAACTAAAAATCAACTCCTAAATCAAAAAATGAATTATTTATGAGTGGAGTAATAACTCCTACTTGTGAATAATAATTAATATCTAAATTATGTGATGAAAATGTAATGAAGTAGGCAGGTTGAATTTTCCTTGGGCCACAGATCTAGTTTGAGGAGTTTATCACACTAGGAACCCTCAACTTATAAGCACTTTGCCTGACATAGATCTTTAGTAAATCAATTAAGTACACAAAGTTTTGAGTCCAATCTCGATTATTTTATTAGTCCATCAATATAAGAATCATGGGGTCCTCGTACTAGGGATCACGGCCCTTGATCTTAACACAACTAGTATACATAGTATGTGATGTATATATATAAAAATAATATGTTATAATTATTTGGATGTGTTTATTTTTATAAAGTATATTTTGAAAGTAAATTGAATCCTACCCTTTAAAACCATCTTGGTGGAAGAGATTTGTTAATGACACGAACGTAAAATGGACACATGGTATATTAGAGCTAGATAAATGGCTATCAATATCATCATCCTTCTCAAAAGTTTGGTGTCCTCAATACTCTTGTTGTGAGGGCCCTTAGAATATCGTGCCAGGAACCTAGATGAAGAAGAAACACTTGACTTACAACTTTAAAAATATGGATACAAGGACCGGGACATTAGGAAGGCTATAAGAAGAGTTGAAGGAAGAGGTCAACTCTAAAGCCCTCAAACACATTGTGGCCAAGTCTACCTCCCTTACATTCGGGGAGTTCATGATAAGATTGCAAGGATTTTGAGTAAGAAGGACATATTCACTCATTTCACAACAACGGGAACAATCGAGCAAAGAATGAGATCCATGAAAGACAATATTGATTAATAACATCTTAACAGAGGTATACAAAATTGATTGTTCTGTAGTAGAAATTATATTAGATGTAAGTGTTCATACCAGAAAGGCGGAAAGGAGCACAAAATTGACATTAAAAATGAAAGATCACGCTATGACCTTTGTTGAACACTCCCTAAAATTAAGCACATAATGTACGCGAAAATGCTAGGATCATCGCTAAGCAGAATTGTATAAAAAGAGAAAAATAAGATAATGAAACATCCACGACTCAACAAGGATGGTGGCATTGAGATCGGTGGAAATTGATTTCCTCTAATCAAATATATTGGTTCCTACGGAAACTCTTTTCGGGTATAACATCTCCTCCTATTTTTTTGTGCCTCTATTATTTATTCCTCCACATTAGCTCATCTTTCATCAAACATTCTCTTGATGATGGATCCTCTTTTGGGATTTGAAACATAGACAAATTTCCAATACTCTTGTTGAAAATCCGAATTCTCTATCTTCGCCAACTTCACATAGAATTTGCTTAAAAATTTCAAAACTAATTGAAAGTCAAAGCTTTTTGACCAAAATAAAAAACAATATAACTTGCCTTTGGCGGAGTATAACAAGTGTAATATATTGGATGTTAATGTATAGCCTAATTCAAAAAACCCATATATGAAGCAAAGACCTATGATAAGGCACAAATCAATTCATAGCCTACTTTAATTCAAGCATGATAAGCCTATTTAAAAATGTATTTAGTACAAAATATAAGGTTGCCTACACGGTCTGACCTTGTTACCCAATATATCATAAGCAAGTGCTACAAAGTGACTAGTCCTTGATGCTTAGTTTAAATATAGTTAAATTAAAGTTTAAAACAATAAAGACAAAAGGAATTCATCAATAGTTTATATTAATAAAAGATACAATTAGAAAATATTTGATTATTATACATTATAATTATAGCGTTAAAAGGTACCCTAGTCAAATCTTTTTTAGTTTTATATAGGGTTAGCATATTTATTGTTCGTGTCGTTTATTTGTTGTGTTATTACTAATCTTGTGCTTTCAATTCTGTCATTTTTTTAACGGTTTAGCGATTATATTGTATTATAACTAAAGGATATATTTAACAAAATATTCCTTTTTGGATTTGAAGATAGTAATTACAACCCAAAAATATGTTACAATTATTAAGCTTCTTATCTTACTAATTTAGTAATAGTTAACATTATGCAAATTAAATAAAGGAGCTATAATCTACATATCATTAAACGTGCATATAAATGCTCGGGGACTCTCCTCAAGTGATATGGGAAGGGTTGCACATTATCATAGTATAATATGTAGTGTTGTTGCTTCAGTACTTGTCTCTTATGCAAAAAGTAATTGATAACATAAGTTATTGTAAGCGAGATAAAGAATATTCTTGCTAATATAAAAATTGTCTATGTTTATATTATGACAACCCCGAGATATAACTTTTGCTTATGAACTTTATGTAAACATTTCATGTATTTTGTATTTAAAAAAGGGGGACTAGATAGGAGCTCGGATTCAGGTATTGAGGACAAATTTTTCTGGATATTCGGTTACTTGTTGCGGGGAAAATATGAATTGAGGGACCAACCATTAAAGGGTGGTAGTTGTGTTTTGATAGCATGGATATTTCAAAATTTATGGGATGCAATAGAGATACATGGGTCCATATTTCTTGGAAGCGGGGAGCCGGTACATGGAAAGACGAAGAATTAAATGAAAATTTGGACAAGTTTGTAGGTAAATGAGGAAGAAGACGAGACAAATTTAATGGGACAAAAGTTGTGTAGAAATTATGGTGTAGATTTGTAATGCTCGTGAAATTTTAATCAAAATCACAAGACGAGAGAAAGACTACTCTATTGCTTTCTGTAATTCAATTCACATATTAGAACATCAATCACAAACATGCAATGAGAAATAACACACATGCACAAATGTTTTCCATGGGAATGCAATTTGCCAAACCCCAATGCTTGTTTGCATTATTTTATTGATTAGAGATGTATTACAATTTCTTTGCTGTTGAGCACAACCTATAGTGAATAACCCCTCTCTTTGCTATTGAAATTGGCAACATAAAAAGGCTTCTATTTAATTTTCCCTTAATTAAATTAGAGTCGTGTAATTCCACATCACGATAAACGTAACGAGTTAACTAGTCGGGAAGATTTAGTTAGCTCGATCGGTCGATTTGAGGGTCAAAATGGAAACATTTAGAGTTCTCTCTAAGTTTTAGGGTCCGGTTGCATATTATTTTGAGTTGTAATTAGTTAACTCAATTATTTGAGTTAAAATCGGTTAACTAGTTCTAAATGAAAGATGAGATAGTGATAGGTCCATTGAATTCACATGCGATTGATCAATCGGATAATTGGTAGTTCACTATAAATAGTTGTTGCATGCCGATTTCTAAGAAAAACTGATTGAGATTGGAGTTAAAGGAAAGAGAACCATCGATTGTAGAATTAGAAAATTATACGAGGTAATGCATGAGGTCATTAGGATGACTTGGAAGTATTGTGCAATCGATTGATGGGAATTTCCTAATTAATAAGAGTTCAATTAGCCCGGGGGTGGTAAGCAAAGGTGAGCAACATAGAGGCGAGGGAAATTGGTTAAGTATCGAGACCATTCTTGTTGGGATCGAAGTAAGAACGGTCAAAGTGCAAATTTTTCTCAAGAAGGAAAATAACATTGTATTATTTCAAATTCTTGACTTAATGCAATATACGGATATCAAGGTTTTTAGTAGGCTTTCCTTTAGATACATCTTTGTGTTGTTCAATTGAAATTATTTCTCTTTTTTTGTTCATGTGATTGTGCGATCGTAATTGGTTTCGTTAATTTGTAGAATTGATTCAATATTTTGTTTTAGCATATCACAAGATCAGTTGAATATATTTATATATTTGCATTTGTATCGGAGTAGGAATCACTATAGAAAGAGAAGAACCGAGTTGGTTTCAAACAAGTGAATCGAATTTGTAGATTTATTCTTCGGGGGAACCGTGACCCAGTCCGGAGGATGTCTTTCTGCGGATTGAGACTTGAATATTCCCTTGAGGGGTAATTTGAATTACATAGCATGGAAGGACAAGATGGAGGCAATTTTGGAGGACAACGGACTAAAGGAATTCATAGATAGTGACATTACCCATCCCGCAACAACAAATGCTCAACTTCTTGATGCATGGAAGAAGAATGTAAACGGCAATAGGGATTATGTTAGAAGGTTCGAGGATCATATGGTATTTGAACTCCATGGAAATGAAACTTCATATGCTATGTGGAATGCCTAAACATACATGTTTCGAATAACAGCGACCATAGGGAAGTTGATGTGAAGGAAAAGCTCAAAAGATCAAGATGGAGAAAGACAACACGATTCCAAAATACTTGACGAAGTTCCTCAATGTTGAGATGAGCTTGGAAGTGTTGGGGTGACGGAGTTGCCCAAGATGATTTGGTGATCCTATTACTTCTAGGCCTTCCCCAGAGGTAGCCGCAGCTACTAGGACTCGGTGAATGGGAGGAGAAGCTACATAGTGGGAGCGATTGTGGTTTGACTTGAGTACGAAGAGATTAGCGGGAACACTAGAGATGGATCTACGATCAAAGATTGATGATGAGGAGAAGTGTGCCTTGGATGGAAAGGCGAAGAAAGGGAAAGGAAGGTGTCCCATTCCAAATCAGATTCGAGTAGGCGAGGCAAGAAGCAAATTTTTTTCAAAGGTAAAATGTTTTCATTTTCATGAGCTTGGACATTATGCTACAAAGTGTCTACACGAGATGACCAACGAAGTCTGAAGAGGAGCGCCAAGTGAATCACTTGCTTCACGAGTTCGAGTTGGATTTCACCCTCATCACATGCATGGTGTCATGGCGTGGGTTGAGTGTGTACTTAGATAATTGGAGCTTCATTCCATATGACGAACGAATAATTCTTCGGTAACTTGGAGGAGAAGGATCTCTAGATGCACATCGAGATGGGAGATGACGGTAGGCATATGTTGATTTTTGGGTGGCATTAGATGTTGCTCTAGCTCAGAAAATTTGTGGAGGGTTAGAACATGAGATCTCGAAGACCCGAGAGATACGTTTGGAGAAATTCCACCTAGAGTTTAAGTTATTCAAATAATTAATTATTTTGCTATAGACCCCTAGAAAGTTAAGAATTTAGGGAATTTAAATCATTAAAGTGAATTAATTTAACGTGTAGATTTGAGAAGCTTCTAAGTGACGAGGATCAAGTCTAATTTAATCTTAGCTTGAGTCGATTAGAGATTAGATCACTACCATTGATTCATCAACGGGGAAAATTATAAAGGAAGGCTTGGTCGATTGGAGAACACACATAAGAGTTTGAATCTAGAGATTGAATTCTTCGACGGGCGGTGCTGGACGGAGATCAAATACGAGTGATTCAATGCAACAGCGAGCGAGAAGCGAGTTTTTGTCGGAGGACGAGTATATTGGGGAGAGGCAACGAGACAACGAGAGGATCGGCGCAACCACCAAGAGGTGGTCGGACCCCGAAGAGGGGTGATGTAGGCCCACACGGGGCTCACGTAGGGGTTGCACGGTGGCTCCAAGGGACAATCCGAGAAATTGCGCGGAGATCGAGGGTTTCTAAGTCGACGGAAGTTTGAAACTTGATTTTCGAGAGCGAGATCAACGTAGAGAAGGGGAGTGATGCGGTCTTCAACTAGACCCACGCGGTCCTACGCATCTCTTGCCTGAGAGGCAACGCAAGGTAGCTTGGGTTTCACTAGTTTCGATCGGAATCCCGGTGAAGACTTATGATGAGATTTGTTGCAAATCAAGTAGAGTTGAAACCATCGGTGAAAATACAAAGAAGAAATTGTTGCGGAAAGCAATTGTCCCAAGTGACATCATTGAACCGAGGAAAAGAGGTAGAGGAAGGGTGACACGGTCCTCGGAGGAGCTCATGTAGACTTGCACTAGCTAGCTAGGGTGACATTGTAGCTACGGAGAGGCATCGCGGTGTTTGTTGGGCTAACGCAAAAAGGTACAACCTCTATTGTTCCATTGTTGTGGTGGAGAGAAGTACGATTTTCTTCTAGAGTTGTTGGTGGGGCATTGTTTGTTGGTGCATAACGGTGTCTGGTAGAGACGATGGAAAAGTAGAGGGAAGCGAGTTCTCGGAAGACTTCTTAACAAAGAGTCTAGATCCAATTTGATCAACAACAAAGAGTGATCGGAGAGGAGTGTTTCGACATCAATTGGCGAAGGATTTTTGTAAAGGAAATCGTTTCGAGAGGGAGCTTGTTCCTTACGGTGTTTCTAGCGCGAAACCCATAGCGAGTTTTTGAGGCGGCAACAAAAGAGGGAGAAGAG
This sequence comes from Pinus albicaulis, assembly GCA_034641835.2. NCBI lineage: Eukaryota > Viridiplantae > Streptophyta > Pinopsida > Pinales > Pinaceae > Pinus > Pinus albicaulis. Next base: position 85,348 of record JAXQQM020081769.1, read on the forward strand.
AACTAGTTCGACATTTTCTTGATGAGCGAGGAGAGATGGCCACACATGGTGAGGGATCGGGACGGGTTGGAAGGAGCATCCAACTTTGTCATCTTGAAGGCCAAGATTACGTCGGTTTTGGATGAACATCGCATGAAGGATCATTTCTTGAATGCGGTTGTTGTCCTGTTGATGCTAATCCTCTCGAAGTATGAAGAGGCTCAAACGAAAGGAAAAACACATGATCATGGACGGACAGGATCTGTAATCCCCACATATTCTTGAGAAGAAGAACACAACAAGGAAATGTGGACTTCCTTGACCCGCCCATGTACCGGGGAACCACATTCGGCAAAAGATGTTGCTTGAGAATCAACGGAGTCGGTTTCATATGCGAGAGGGAGAACATATCGACCCCTTCCTTATTAGATTGTAAAGCGATCGAGATCAACTAGCTTCTATAGGGGATACACCGGATGATGGTATTATGTTCGGAGAGTTTGTCCTAAATGTAGTCTACGAAGTAGGAGAACGTCCAAGGTATTCTGGGCAGTAGCTCTTCCAATGGGAGGATATGTGGGAAGCTCATCGACGCAAAGAGATCGAGAAGGTTGACTAAGACTTCGGAAGTAGCGACACGGGGATAAAAATCAAGGAGGAAGAGGAAGATGCAACTCTCGCATCTAAGGGACAACATGGGAAACATAGAAGGAAGAAGAAGGACCTCTCGAAGGTTGGATGCTTCTAGCGTGGAGAATTGGGACATTTCGCCACCGCACGGTGCCCTTTGAAGAAGAAGAAAAAGGAAGAAATGGGCTAGAAGTTTGTTGTAGTGAAGGATGATGATGAGGATGATGATGATTGTGCCATGGGTGCTCATGTGCCTTGAGAGAAGAGGTGGTAGAAATTCATGCGTAGTTATTTGAACTTCGGTGAGGGCGGAATCTAAAGGTGCCAAAACTCTTGGATCACATACGGCTGCGAGGAGCCCTTAATGAGAGTAGTAGAATGACGAGGTGTCGGTTAATTGTGAGAGATGATGGAGCGATAGTGACGGAAGCTAGAGTGTTAGAGGTACGACGACGCGAAAACGGTGCAACTTAACGGCAACAACGCGGTGCACGGAGGGGTGCGGCGGGTGCTGTGGTGCGGAAGCGACAAGGAGTGTTGTGGCATCGGAGAGGGTCGGTGCGGTGCTTGATAAAGGTAGTTCCAACATCGAGGAGTATTTAGGCGAACAATATGTCGAGTTTTGGGAGGTTTTCGATCACTTAACTCTCAACAGGCGAGTTGTAGTGCGGTAGTTGCGGTGGCGATTACTGGGAAGCATTTGGGGGAGGAGTTGCGGTACATATGAGCGGTGACAAGTGGCGATGTCATGGGAAACGATCCTGAGCGGCGACACGGTGGATGAAGGGCAATAGGCCGAGCATCAACGAGCGTGAAGGACAATGTCATGGATTAGGGTGATGCATACGGTATTGGTATTGTTAGAGGCACATTCCTCGCTAAGAGGGAGTGTTGATTTTTTAGGTAGCATCGGATGTGCTCTAGCTTTGAAACTTTGTGGAGGGGCTAGAACACATGAAGATATCAAGACCACATAAATCGTTTGGAAAATTTCCACTCGGAGCTCAAATTATTCAAATAATTAATTATTTTAAATGGAGTCTAAGTTAAAACTTAGGGAATTTAAATAATTAAAGTGAATTAATTTAACATGTGGGTAGAAAGCTTAAGTGACGAGGATCAAAATCTAATTTAATCTTAGCCGTCGACTGAGATTAGATCCGTATGTTGATTCATCGACGAGAAAAAATATAAAGGAAGGCTTGAGGGTCGGTTGGATAACACACTGGAAATTCGAGATCTGAGATCAAATTCTTCGACGGCGAAGTGCTCGGACGACGGTCAGTGATTCGACGCGCGGTGGGGAAGAAGCGAGTTGTTGGTTGGAGGACGAGAATACCGGTGAAGAGAGCGGCATAGACGACGAGGAGTGACTAGTGCTTGGCCACTAGGAGAGGTGACGTAGACCCCGAGAGGGTGATGTAGGCCCATGCGGGGGCTGCACGCGGGGGGGTTGCGCGGTGGCTCACGGAACAATCCGGTACTGGGAGAGATCGGGGGTTTCTGTCTGGCATCGCTAAAACTTGATTTACGAGGCGGATCAGCGCGGAAGAGGGCGACCTGGAGTCTTGACTAGACCCATGCAAGCCTATGCATCTACTGCGAGCGGGCGGGTTCTGAAGCCGGTCGAGATCAACCCCGAGAACTTGCGAAGTGAGGAAAAAATCATCGCTTTTGTACGCAAGGATATTCTGCGATTTGGGTGAGGCGACCTTGGAACCCTATATGTACTCAAATTAATTGTTGCTTAATATATACCCTTCGTATTTGCATCGATTTTCCTACATTGGGTTTTCCACGGACATTTGTCGAAAATAAGTGTCATTTGTCTAAATAATTCATTTATTTTTCAATACTTGATCTATATAGTTGTGTGAGTTATGAGTTTATTTTACATTAATATTTTTTTTGATGTATTCGAAGAAAATAACTTGTTAAATTAATAAAAAATTAGGTAATGTAAATCAAATTTATAACGGTAGGATTTTGTAACTTAGATTCAAAAAATTTCACATATAATGTTACGGAAACCCCTTGGGTACAATTACCTTTCAAAGGAGTCAAGTACTCCTCTCACATTAAAATATGTCATGTATGTTCTTGGTTTAAAGAAGAATTTGGTTTATGTTGCTATGTTGGAAGGCCGTGGCTATGATGTGATATTCGATTGAAGGAAAGGTGTTCCTTCATCACAAAGCGACATGACGGGCGAAGAAGATTGGGGTTCGAGTAGACACTCTGAGTGGATGTAGAAGTTTGTGCTGCCTTGAGCACAAAGCGAGAGAAGGTGGTGAGCGGAGACATTAGTGAGTTATGGCACGAGAAGGTTGGGCCTTCTACACCATGGCGCTTTGAAGATCATGCGACAAATTTCTACGGGACTTCCTAAAGGAGTGCCGCAGACAACGAGATACATGCAAAGAGGGTGTACATTGGGGAAGTACACCAAATCAACCTTTCCTGATAAGGAAAGTCGAGGAAAGGCGATCCCTTGAGAGAGTTCACTCGGACGTGTGTGGACCATTCTCGACAAATTCCACAACAAAACACGGGTATTATGTGATTTTGTAGATGATTTTCATGAAAATGTTGGATTTTCTTCTCGCGGAAAGAAAAATTAGACGTTCTCAAGTTTTGTGAGTTCAAAGCACTTGTCGAAAGATACGAGGGAAGAAGGTGAAGGCTACGAGGAGAGACAATGGTGGAGAATATGTCTCTAACGAATTCAAGAAGTTTGCTTTAGAAGGAATTCAAGGGGAATTGATAGCACCTCATAAACCACAACGGAATGGGGTTGCGAAGGGAAGATCATAACTATTTTGGAGCAACACGAGCTATGTTGCATGATCGAGCCCCTCTTGTTCATCTGTGGGTGGAAGCATGTAATACAACAGTATTTTTGCAAAACATAAGTCATCATGTTGGGATGAGTACACTAGAGGAATCTTTTTTCGAGGTGGCGACCAGAGGTGTCGCATTTTAAAAAATTATGTTCATAGGTTTATTTCCATATGAACAAAGATGCGAGGAAGAATCTAGAGCCAATAGCTGAGTTGGGGATATTTGTAGAATTTACTGCTTGATACACCTCATAACTATCGAGTGTACTTTCAGCACAGATGACGGTGGTCGAAGAGATGTGAAATTCGATGAAGAGAATGGCACAGCTTTCCCTTGAGAGGGAAGACTTCGGTTGCATGCGGAGTTGAGAGATCTTGGCTCCAAAGAGAAGAACCTCAATATGTGGAGCAACAACGAAGCATAGGTCACATGACGGTGGAAGCACCCACTCATCTAGAGACATCTCGAGATGGAAGAAGCGTACCCGGAGAGGATGACGGGTTGTTGCTTGATTCTAGAGAGAATGTAGAAGCACCTACTTCACAACACAAGCGAGAAAGGTCCCCGGAAGCGATACACGGCTACATGTATCTTATGAGTGTAGATGTAGAATAAAAAGCCATCCTATTTTGAGGAAGAAGTGGAAAAACCAATTTGGTTTGATACCATGGTTGAGGACTATGACTACTTATCAAAAATAGTGCATGGGATGTTGTCCCAAGACGGAGGGAAGCTAGTTGTAAGGTCAGTGGATCTCTGAGTGAAACGAGACAACATATGGGGCGTGGAAGTAAAAGGCCATATTTGTTGCCGAGAGGGTTCTCTCGGGTGGAGGGGATTGATTATGATGAGACAGCCACACTCACAAGGTACTCATCAACGGTCCATCCTTGCACTATGATCGCGGATGTGATGGAAGATACATCGGATGGATGTAAATACAACCTTCCTCAACGGGGTGATTGAGGAAGAGGTGTACATTAAGCGACGCGGAAGGTTTGAGACCTTCGATAGAGAGTTGCATGTGTGCAGACTTAAGAGAGTGTTGTATGGGTTGAAGAAAACACCTCGTTCTTGGTACACGGGATCGAAAACTATTTCACGGGTTGAGCTTCACCAAGAGTGAAGCGGAGATGTGAACCTTTACCATATTGTGGTAGATGGTAAGCTTTTGATCATTTTACTTTATGTCGATGATTTGATGCGACAGTGATGAGCAGCTCATAAAGTATTTCAAAGAGGATCTTGCGAGAGAATTTGAGATGAGGCATGGGGATCTTGCTTATTTCACGGGATTGGAAATTTGGGAAAGAGATAGGGAGTTGTTTGTATCTCTCGGGGAAAGTATGCCAACGAGATTACGAGAAAGTTCCACATGGACAACCAAAGCCACATAGAAACTCATCTAGCAAGAAACTAGAGGGAGGATCTTTACTTCGAGGGCGAAGTAGTAGATGCTACGTACGAGTAACTTGTGGGTTCACTCATGTATTTGGTGAGCACACGAACAAACATATGTTATGAGGTTAACTAGCTTAGTCAAGCTGTATTTCAAGCCACCAGCTCTTTCGGAAGGTAGACAAGCATGTGTTGAGATACCTCGGGGGCATTACAAATTTTGGGCTATGGTATAAACGGATAGAGGGAGTGAAGATTCAAGGCGTTAGAGGTCTGGTTGGGAAGGATTCCATCGACGGAAAGAGCACGATGGGGCATCTTCCAGCATAGGATCAACAACGATTTCTGGTACAGCAGGAAACAAAGATCAAATTACCTCATTTGATGAGAAGAGTACATGGCGGCGATCAGAAGCATGTGACCATCTAGATGAGAATTCTTGTTGGTTTGTTTGGTTGACGGAGTGGATCTGACGGTGATTTATTGTGATAACAAGAGTTGCATCGACTCTCGGTTAATCCGATTTTTTATGATGATTCCATGCATATTGATATCTAGTATCACCATCTCATAGATTGTGTGCGAGAGACATATTATGTCATTAGAGAGTACATTCCACGGAGGAGCGGGGGCGAGACATCTTGATGAAGGCAACATCGATAAGCAAACTCGAGTTCCACGAGCGGATCCGGAGTAGCGGACACTCCTTTCTCGTTGAGAGGGAGTGTTGGTGGCAACATGAAAGGCTTCTAATGTAAGTTTCCCTTAATTAAATTAGAGAAGTATAAATTTAATTCCACATCACATGACGGCTTGTACGAGTTAAATGAGTCGAAGACTTAGTCGGTGAATTGAGGGTGAACTAGAGGCATGTAGAGTTCTCTCTAAGTTTTAGGGGGTCGATTTGTAGTTTATTTTGAGTTGTAATTAGTTAACTCAATTATTTGAGTTAAAATCGGTTTAACTAGTTCTAGCGAGAGATGAGCTAGTGATAGGTCAGTGAATTAAATAGGATTTAATTCATGCAATGATCGATAAAATAAATGATAATTCACTATAAATAGTTGTTTCATGTTAGTTCTAAGAAAGGCCCAATTGAGATTGCGGTTAAAGGGAAGGAGAACTATCAATTGTATAATTCAAATTGTAAAGGTAATGCATGAGGTCATTAGGATGCCTTGGAATTATTGTCGCGATCAATTGATGGGAATTTCTAATAAATAGGGGCTCATTTAGCCCAAGAATGTGTAATCAAGGTTGAGCAACCCGGATGCAAGAAATTGGTTAAGTATCATACCATTCTTGTTGGGATCGAGTGAGACATTCGAGAGAGTTCGAGGTTTCCGGGAAGGGAAATAACATTGTATTGTTTCATATTCTTGACATAATGAAATACATATAGCGGGGTTTTCGTAGGGCTTTCTCCGGATACATCTTTGTGTTTTTTATTTTGAAATTTTTCTCTTTCTTGTTCATGTGATTGTACGTACGTAATTGATTTCCACGGTTGTAGAATTGATTCAATATTTTGTTTTAGCATATTCTGAATCAGTTGAACCTATTTAGATATTTCTACATCTTACTAAAATCGACAAAAACTTAGTCGATTTTCGTCTCCTCTTGAGCCCCTATTTCCTTGCGCCAATTCCTTGAGAAATTACGCCCCTATTATTTAGGAAATTCCTTCAAAATGATTGTGAGATTCCCAAGGTTGATAGTAAATTTGCATGCAACACTTGTACACTTTCAAGAGACTAGTATCTGAATGATGTTACATTGACTTGTAATATCCACCACGGTTGGGGAACTTCGAATTCTCTACATGCACTAGATATTTTGGGTTGATTGATTAGTTAACTAGATGATCATTGAGTTAGATTGAAGTCCTTGCAAAGCTGACCTTCCACTAGTTTCTCCAACGAGTTAGAACTAGTTTAAGCGAAAACAACTTGAAATAATTGACCTTGATTGCTACAAATTAGAAATCGCACATGCTTAAATGAACTTTAACTCCTCTAAATCGAATTTACTAAGCTAATTGAGTCACAAGAGGCATGTCACCTCGGTTAAAAGTTTGCATTTAAGTTGTTGAGTGATACGAAAATTCAAATTTTCTCAATTTAATCGAAAGGAAAAATCAAATTAGAATTTTTGCGCTTTTTGTATCTCTCTCAAAAAGAGGGATTATCAACCACCCCTATCACACTTTTGTGGAACTTGAACTTCCCTCTTGACAAAACCTTTGTGAAATTGTCAACATTACGTTCCTCTTTCGGAATGCTCTTTGGAAAGCAACATTACCACCTCTGCACATAGTCTCGTAAATGGTGATACCGGATATCTATATGATTGAATCATTCATGAAATATAGGATTTTCGGAAGAGCTTAATGCTACTCTTATTATCACAATGAATCCATTGATTGGATCCATCATTTGACCAAAACATTCCCACAAGTATCTTTCTCATTCGAATCACCTCACGTGTTACTTGACTTACAACCATGTATCCCCTGCCCATGTCGAGTTGAGCACCACGGAAATATTTGCTTCATGTTGTGCCGGGAAATCATTGTGGACCCAACAACGAAAATTCCACCTAATGTACTCTTTCGGTCTGATGGAATCCACACGAATTTTCATTTGTGAAGCCCCATGACTTCACTCCTTTATCTGTTGTACCATAGTCCAAACTAGGTAGTGCCTGCGAGTCTTAGTAAAACATGCTTAGTTGCCTTCCAATATAATTTGGTCGGCCTAACCATTGCTTTGCTCATTTGGTTATTTGCACCAGCACATATCTGGTCATGTGTCACAAGATACATCGGTGAACCCACTAAGTGTTGATAAATGGTAGCATCACTTCTTCACTTGAAGTGGTATCCTCCTTCTTTTATAGTTGGTCACTAGAGGTGTCTCTATGGTTTTCCAACTCTCCATGTGGAATAGTAGTATCTCATTTTCATACTTTCCTTGAGACACAAATATTTCCCCATCGTTTTGCCATACTTCCAACCGCCGGAAGTAGTACATGAGACATGTCCTTCATTTCAAATTCCCTTGCAAGTTCCTCCTTGCAAGATATAATCGGCTTCTCATCACCCGAGTTAAATAAAAATCATCAACATATAAGACAATAATAAATTTACCTTCAACCAAGATGTGATAAAGGTTTGCATCCGCTTCACTTTGTTGAAGCCCAAACCAGTGAGATAGTTTTCGATCTTGGTTTACCAAGCATAGGGTGCTTGTTTGAGGGTGTACAATGCTCACTTGAGTATGCACACATGAGACTCCCAATCAAATGTCTTAAAGCCTTATGGTTGTTTGATGTACACCTCATCCTCGATAACCCCATTGAGAAATGTTGTTCTTACATCCATTTGGTGGATCTTCCACCCATCTATGAAATCAAAAGAAAGAATTGATATAATGGATTAGCACCTCGCTATAGGAGCGAGTCTCCTCATAGTCAATTCCCTCAACTTGGTACCCTTATTTTCATTTGTCCTTATCGGCTATATATGTCTGCATAAATTACTGCATAACCTTGAAGATCCATATCAAACCCACAAGTAGATTTATCATTTGGTCTTGGAATCCTTCCCAAACATGATTTTTTTGGAATTTTTTAATTTTTGAAAAAATACAATATATATATATATACCTGCATTGACTAACAATATGTTCACACGACATTTTAGCCTACTTTGTATGTCTTTAGTGACATGCGTAAAGTGGTGAGTAAAGTGAATGGTAATTACATCATTAAATAAACTTGAGGTAATGATATCATGAGCAATGCAAAGGATATTTACACGGATCCTTGTTGTAACTAACACCCTACAAATTAGGAGTAGGTTCATGTTAATCGCATCCTTTGAGAACATAGATGTGACTACTTAAAAATGGGTCCAAACAAAAATTCCCCGAGAGACCAAAATTGATGATGGGACTTTCTTTTCATATTGCTTGTACATCTTCTACACTACAAGTGTATGGGTGATGCCTCTAGATATTTGAACATGGGTGGGATTACTTGCAAATCGATTCCAAACACAAAAACTCCAGTGGAGTTGATGGGAGTTGCTTTCATATTTCTTGTATCCTCCTACTGCCCAGGGCGTATGGGTACCTCCCGAGAGAGATTTTAACATGGTAGGACTACTTGCCAATCGATTCCAATCATCAAAACTCTAAGTAGAAGTTGGTGATGGGACTTGCTTTCATATTGCTTGTATCCTCCTACACTACGGGCGTATGGGTGACACCTCCCCATGATTTGAACACGGGTGGGACTACTTGCAAATCGATTCCAGACACCAAAACTCTAGAGGCTAGAGTTGGTGATGGGACTTGCTTTCATATTTCTTATATCCTCACACTACGGGCGTATGGGCGATGCTTCCGGATATTTTGAACACGGGTGGGAATGCACATAAGCGAGATTCAAACACCAAAACTCTAAAGGCCAAAGTTGGTGATGGGACCTCACTTTCATGTACTTTATCATCCTACACTACGAAGCATATGGGTGACGCCTCCGAGATATTTGAACATGGGTTGGACTACTTCTTTGAGATTCGAAATCCAACAAGTGCGGAGTAGAAGTGATGACACATTTCTTCTATGTGGATGTGATGTGTAATAGTATTTTCGAGTCTTATGCAAGAATTAAATGTTTTCTCTCATGAATGAGATCCAAAACCCACATTTAATATCCAGGGATGAAGTAATAGGAACAAATTGACTAAACGGGAAGATGTGCTCTAATATCCCGGATGTATTGCTTGAGAAAAGGATTGACTAAATAGCAAGATGCGTTGCAAGAGTAAGTCTGGAAGTCACCCTGAGGAATGTGGCTAGCTATTCCCTTGGCTTTATCCAACCCAACCAACAAACACGGGTAAGTCTAGGCCAAATTGTTTTGTAGATATGTAATGTGTAATAGTGTCTTTTAGATCTTATGTGAGATGTTTCTAAATACAAGCATGACATGTTTCCTCTCATGAATGGGACCCAGCTATGCTAATATCCTAGGTGAACTAGCAAGAACATAGAAGTGAATAAATGGAAAGATGTGTTTAAACCTCTTATTAACCTAGATGAAAGTAACATGAACAAAATTGAGTAGATGGAAAGATGTGTTGCAAGAATAAATTTTGGAATGCAACTTGTAAGTTATTCCTTTGTTATTCATGTGACTTTATCAAACAGGCCAACAAGTGTAAGTAGCAATGATAACGTTGCTTCATGTAAGGGGATGTGTAATAATGTTCTTTTAAATATTATGCAAAAGGTTTTCAAATATTATATACATCGGTCATTTGACATGTAACCTCGAAATAACCACAATATTTTCATATTCATATGAATCTTGATATTCAATGCACCAAATACACCAGATAGATTAATCACACCGTTACAAGTGTTGAAAATGCAGCAAGATGATGGAGCTTATTGAAATGAAGTGGCAACTTCACTCTAGTGGACGCAGTGTAGGTACGGCAAAGTCTATTTTTAGACTATGTCTATTTTTAGACATATGGAGCATGAAAGTCCGAGGGTTGCATGATGTATTATTCTTGGAGTATTGGTCATGTTGGTAAAAATAGATGGACCTCTATTTTGGACCTATAAGTCAAAGTCTATATTTGTTGCACACATCATAAAAATAGGGAAGTCAAAATATTATTTACCCTTAATAATATTTGGACTCTAAACTTCGTTTACTCTCTTGGAACACTTCGGTTTGAGCCTTGGAGGCTGGCTCATGCATCGGCTTGAGAGGAATTACGCTATTCCTAAGGGTTTGGTGAGCTCATGCATGGTTGACAGTTAGGACTTCGGTGGCGAGGAAGTTTTGGTGGAGTTGATGAGGCTGACTAGTGGAGTTGTGTTCGGTTTAACTTAGTTGAGCTGGTTGAGATTAGTTTAACTAGCTAATCAACTAGTAATGAGTGGAGTGAATTAAATATTATTTAGTCGGTAATTAATAACTCATTATTCAACTCAAGGAGCACATCGATTCACTGCGATTGTGGACAGTTGGAGTGGAGACAGTGAAGAGGTAGATGAAAGGGTTGAGTTAGCTATAGGTGGCGACATCGGTTGTGCATGAGATTTGCACCACACTTGGAGGAATTGCCCATGATGATTACTTATTTACATCCAAGCCAAGTAGGTCGAACCTTGGATCTCTATTTAGGCAGGCCATGATTCTTGCCTTGATGAAATAGAACGATTTAATTAGTGAGTTTGAACCCATTAACTGTCGAAACCAAGCTAGTTTGTGTGTTACTTTATGAGAAATCTTTGAGTACTTGTGAGGAGTATTGTACTGAGTTTGTTACAGTTCTCTCCATTATATGCACAATAGACGGGGTTTTTCGGCCATAAGCTTTCCCCATACATCTTGTGTTAATGATGAATTGATGTGTTATCGCTTGTTTTATTTCCGCATGTGTGATGATACGAGTGGAAGAGATTATGTGTTGCATATGAATTCGAATTGATATGTGATCAAGATAGTCTCGGTGGATAATTAATCATTATTCAGCAAATTTCTACATGGTATCGGAGCTATTGAAGCGGAGAGATTGATCATCATGATGATTACAAACTTATTTCGATGAACAAGGTACGCATGTGGGCAGGTAGCCTCTAGATCCATCCTTTCTTTGAAAGGTGATATATCCGATAAACGCCCATGCCGGTCGATCTAAATGTAGAAATAATTTGTTCTCACGAATCTAGAGCGGTTGAGCTTTGAGGTGGAATTCAATTTTTGCGGCGGTTTTTGTTTTCTTGAGTCATAGGTGTTGAAAATGTCTTTCAACGGTTTGCGGCTTCAGTATGCTCTTTTAGGCGAGTTCAAATTATGTTGCATGGAAGGATCACATGGAGCGGTATTAGAAGATAATGGAGTGAAGGAGTTCGTGGATATGGATGTCCAAAGGCCCAACGATCTTTGTTGATAAAAGGCATGGCAAAATAAGATGGCGAAATGTCGAAGGATCCTGTTGGAGGCGTCGAGATCATATTGTATCCATTTTGCATGGAAAGGCTTCTCCATATTTAATGTGAAGCTTTTGTCGGATCTATTCGAGTAGAGTGACCAAAGGGCGGCAAGATAAGCTCGGGGAACATCAAGGTGGAGAAAGGCGACGAGTATCGCCAAATACCTCACGAAGTTCCTCCGAAAATGCGAGAGATGAAATTTTGGGAAGTGTAGGTATTTGTCGAAGGCAGGACATGTGGTCGACTGGCTCTCCTTGGTCTTAGAAGGCTTGGCACTCTATCAAGATAGTGTCGATGGTCGGGAGAAGTTGCGGGATGGGAGCGCCTTTGGGCGGATCTCATGCGGGGAGAGATAATGAGGACTACTCGAGATGGATCTTCATCGAAGGGAGCTGATGAATAAAATTGCGCTTTGGTTGCGAAAGCAAAGAAGGAGAAGGAGTAAGAAAACTTCTCATTCGGTGCAAAGAGACAGAAAGGATATGGTGAAAGTGAAGTGTTTTCATTGCCATGATCATGGACATTATGCTACCAATTGTCGAAGAAGAAGAAAAACAAGCAAGCGGGAAGATACGCGGATGGAGAAGCTTTGGCTTCCACGGTTCGAGCTTAATTTTTCAGCGATCGTATGCTTGGTTTCAAGTGTGTTGGGATCGGTGTGGTTCTTGGACGGCGGTGCGTCATTTCATATGACGGGAGATCGGGGGATTTGTTCTCGGATACGGAGGACAAAGATGCAGGTGTGCACATCGAGATGGGCGATGATGGTAGATGCAGTGGCGTGGGTACCATATCCTTTCGGAGAATGCAGTAAGCCCTTTGTATTGAAGGATGTCATGCATGTACCTGGATTGAAAAGAACTTGATCTCTGTGGCGATGTTGGAAGATAAGGGGTATGATGTGGTCAGCGAAGGAAAAGCCTTTACGCGCGGTAAGACTCTTGGAGAGACCGGAAGATAGGGGTTCGAACCAAGAACCTTTATCGATTTGCAAGTAGATAGCTCGCAACAATGGCATGCAAGGCGGGAAAGTGGTGGCCCGGGATGATGAGGGCGGGCGGCACGGAGGTGGGCCACCTTCACCATGGAGCTTTGAAGATCCACCACGGCGATTTCTGCGGGCTTCCTAAGGAGCACTCTTGCGCGGTCGGATCGGTGCGAGGGTGTACCTTGGGAAGTATGTGAAAGCCACCTTTCACGAGAAGGATATTCGCGCCACGACGATCCTTGAGAGAGTTCCACGGACGTGTGTGGTCCTTTCTTAGTTGCTTCGACGACCAAGCACAAGTATTATGTGATCTTTGTTGATGATTTCTCTCAGTGTTGGATCTTCTTCATGCGAGAAGAAGAGATACATTCGCGAAGTTACGCGGGTTTAAAGCCTTTGGTCGAGAAGAGTCGGGGGAAGAAGGTGATTGATCTAAGGAGCGACAATGGTGGTGAATTCATCTCGGCTGAATTCAAGGAGTTGCGGCGCGAAGGGATTCGAGAGAGAGCTCATCGCACCCCATAACCCACGGCGAGAATGGGGTGGGCAGGCGGAAGAGCAGACGATCGTGGGTGCTGCACGGGCGATGTTGTAATCGAACCCTACCCTTCACTTGTGGGGTGAGACATGCAATACGGCGGTATATGTGCGAGCCAGTTGTCCTCACAAGGTTCTTGGCAGGTACCGCCGGAGGAGGCTTGTTAAAGCGGGGGCAGAATGTTTCCCATTTGCAAATTTTTGGTTCTCCTTTGTCTACATATGTGACGAAGGATGTGAGGAAAGGCCCGGATCCAAGCTGGCCGAGGTTGGAATATTTATGGGGTACAACGTACACCTCACAACTATCGGGTGTATTTGTCGGACGATCGCGGGCTTGTTGTGCGACGGGATATAAAATTTCGGGAGGAGAAAGCCATGCGATGTTCGCTTGAGGAGGGGCTGCACTTGCATGCGAGATGAGGCTGGTAGTTCCTAAGGAGGAGCTTACGGATGTGGATCAGCCACAAGAGGAAGTTCGGGAGGTGGAAGAAACCACCCATGCGGCGCCAACCATCGAGAGGGCGCACCGCCCTCTACGGCGGGCGGCCCCGGCGGGGATGCGAGAGAAGTTTGTAGGACCACCTACGGCCACGGCGCGAGACGAGCCCAATCACTTAGAATCGGTACACTAGATACATGGCTCTTGTGAGTCAATGTGTTGTGACGGAGCCATCCTCTTTTGGGAAGGTGTGGAGGAACCGCATGGGTTGATGCCATGATCGAATATTATTCGATCGTCGGGAGCAGTGCATAGGAGATTGTCCCAAGACCGGTGGGGGAAATCGGTGGTGGAGTTCGCGATGGATCTACAAAGTGAAGCGGGCGGGCGACGAGTGTGGAGAAGTACAAGGCGAGATTTGTCGCCGTGGCCTCTCACGGATCGAGGGGATCGATTATGAGGAGAATTTTACTTTGTCGCAAGGTACTCTTCCATACGGACGATCCGCCCTCCTCCCTCCGGCGCGGATGGGGTGGCACATTCATCGGATGGATGTGAAGAGTTGCGTTCCTCGATGGAGTTATTGAGAGGTGTACATAGAGCGACTGAAGGTTTCGAGATCTTCGGCGAGTGAGTCGCATGTGTGCCGACTCAAGAGAGCATTCGCACGAGTACGAGCAAGCACCTCGTGCTTGGTACACTCGGATAGACGACTACTTCCATAGGGCTTGGATTCTCCAAGAGTGAGGCGGATCTAACTGTGCAGTTGTGGTGGAGGGAAAGGCGTGATCATCGTGCGTATGTAGATGATCTGATTTTGACGGCAACGAGCGGTTGATACTTTCATGCAAGGAGGATCTTGCACGAGAGTTCGAGATGAAGGACTTGGGCATCCTGCATTATTTCCTGGGATTGGAGAATGCTACTTCAGCGGAGGTAGTGGATGCCTTGTCTATCGACGATTGGTGGGGTCGCTTATGTATCTGGTCAATACACGACCGGAGTATATGCTATACGATTAACCGACTTTCGCAAGCCCATGGATTAAGCCTACCGAAGCTCTTTTGGAAGCGAGGCAAGCATGTATTGCAGCACCATGTTAGAGCACATCGGGATATGGTCTACCGGTACGGACGGGAGGATGGAGCGAAGCTTTCGCTTCAGCAGTGCGATTGGGCGGGGAGCCCAATGGACGGAAGAGCACATGCGGAGGTTTTCGACATTGGGTCGACGACGGTTTCGTGCAGGCGGAAAACGGAGAGATCGTGGCACTAAGTTCGGTAGAGGGCGGTACATGGCGAAGCAAGCTTGGGCGCATGCGAGGCTATTTGGATGAGGAAGATCCTGCGTTGGATTGTTCGGGTTGCATTTGGAGCCTACGGTGATTTACGTGATAACGAGTTGCATTAAACTCTCGGCTAATCCGGTGTTCATGATAGGTCCAAACATGGTATCAAATTTTATGTGTCGGTGTGTTCGGCGGAGAATCATGATGCTTTCGTATGTTCCCACGGAGGATCGGGATGCGAGCATCACGACGCTCACCGAGAACAAGTTTGAATTCCACGAGAGGCGGGGATAGGGATTGCGAGAGATAATCCATATCTTGCGAGAGGTGTTGAAAATGCGAGTGATGGGAGCTTAGTGAAATGAAGTCGCCCACTAAGTGGGCCGCCGAACAAATTCGGCGCAAGTCTATTTTTAGACTATGTCTGATTTTTAGACATATGGAGCATAGTCAGGGGTTGCGGTATGTTATTCTTGGAGTATTGGTCATGTTGGTAAATAGATGGACCTCTATTTTTGGACCTATGAGTCAGTCTATATTTAGGCTGTCCTTAAAATAGGGAAGTCAAATATTATTTACCCTTAATAATATTTGGACTCTAAACTTTCAGGTTACTCTCTTGGAGCACTTCGATTCCGAGCCTTGGAAGTGCTCATGCATCTGACAGGAGAATTACGCTGTTCTAAGGGTTTGAGTGACTCATGCATGGTTGACTTCGATTAGGACTTCGGTGGCGGAGAAGTTTGGTGGAGTTGATGAGACGACTAGTGGAGTTGTGTTCGGTTTAACTTAGTTGAGCTGGTTGAGATTAGTTTAACTAGCTAATCAACTCTAGTAATGAGTGGAGTGAATTAAATATTATTTAATTCATTAATTAGTAACTCATTATTCAACTCAAGAACACATCGATTCACTACGATGCATGAATAGGTTCGGTGGAGACGGTGAAAGAGGTAGATGAAAGGGTTGAGTTAGCTATCGGTGGCGACATCAGTTGTCATGAGATTTGCACCACACTTGGAGGAATTTCCCATGATGATTGTATTTGTCGAAATAAAGGAGATTGACCTTGGATCTCTGTTGACAGGAGCCATGATTTCGCAATAGAGCGAAGGCAATTGGTGGTGAGTTTTGAACCGTGCTTTGTTCAAAACCGAGCTAGTTTGTGTGTAACTTTATGAGAAAGTACGGTACTTGTGAGGAGTATTATGCGAGTTTGTTACATGATTTATCCATTATAATATACACGATAGGCTGGGGGTTTCGGTATAAGCTTTCCCCATACATGCTGTGTTAATGTGTATGATGAATTGATGTGTTATCGCTTGTTTTATTAGCATGTGTGATGATCTGAGTGGAAGAGATTATGTGTTGCATATGAATTCGAATTGATATGTGATCAGGATAGTCTCGGTGGATAATTAATCATTATTCAGCAAATTTCTACAACAAGGGCATGTTAGAGAATCAGAAAGGCGAGAAGATTCTCTTATTCTTGATTATTTACTTGTGATGTTCTTTAGTTCTTATTATGTAGTTTCTTCTTAGTTCATAAAGAAAATATCAAAGAAAATGCACATAGATCAAGGACACAAGATGTAGACTAGTGGCAGGGGAAAAAACCCACTAAAGGGAAAATCGTTATGGAAACTAGCTCAAAAAATAGGAAAATAGATCAACACCTTGAAATCAACCTCTTCTGAGGGGGAAACCTCCTTCCACATTACATAAATGAACGATTCTTGGATGATACAAATGAAAAAACCTCCTTTCTATATATAGGAGTCCAATGAGTCACAATATAATCCTAGCCTTTATAACAATAACAATGTAAGGGCACAAAATAACGATAGTGGGATTTTTATGGGGCACGATAATAGCAAATATGGGGACCATGAGCACAACAATGTGTGAAGTTATGCTAACGATAAAAATAAGGGGATACATTAGTATTATAGGGACCTAGCATGCCCCTCTCCTTCAAACAAGTGTTGTCCTCAACACTTGAGTAGTTGGATGATTGTATAAAATCCCTCATCCTCCCATGTCGAATCTTTAGTAGGTAAGTTCTTCTTTTGATGAGATACTACGAAATTGATCGATTTACGTGGTTGTAGAGTCCTTGTTTCTGTTTGCTTAATATTCCAATATGTTTTTCCTTCTTCGTCAAGTTACGGAAATATTGTTTGAGCTGAGGAGCTTGTCACCTATAACCTTCTTTAATCATGAAACATGGAAAACGGGTGCACTCGGGAAGATGAGGAAGCTCCAATTTGTATTCCATAGTACGATTTATTTCAACACCTTGCTGAGGACTATATAATACTTCGGTGATAATTTAGTATCCTTCTTAGCTTGCTTGAGGGACATTTGTTTGTATGGTTGTAACCGTTAAAATACCCGATCGCCTACATCAAAACTTCTTTTCGCTGCCGATGTTGATATGCTTGTTGTTTCATTCGATTATGCACCAAAGTGAGATTGTCTTCATGAGTTGGATAGCTTGTTGTTGATGCTCGATGTGATCTTCCACTACTTGAACCTTAGAATTTTCTTTTAAAGATGATGTGATGGATGGGCGATGATATCCATAAAGTGCCATAGGGGTCATTTTGTACCCAATATGGAATGAAGTGTTATACCACCATTCGGCCCGGAGGTAACCACTTGACCCATTTTGTATGTTTATCGGATACAAAGCAATAAGATATCCTTCCAAACATTTGTTCACTATACGAGTTTTCCCATCAGATTGAGGATGACATGATGAGCTATGATCTAATTGAGTACCCAAACAAGAAAATAATTTCATTCAAAAAATTCCTTAAAAATGGGATCTCTGTCACTTCTGATGATCTTTGGGTTTCCATCGCTTTGAATTGTTTCCATAAATACGTGTGTGTGCCTAGCTTTAAATGGATGGAGATAATGCAAAAAATTGTGCATACTTGGTTAGTTTTGTCAACTACCACCATGATGGTATTTCCTTCGGACTTGGGTAAAACTGTTAAAATCCATTGAAACCTCCTCCCAACGTTGACTTTGAATGGATAAAGGTTCTAACAGAGACTGGGGTATTAATTCTCTCAACTTTATTTTTTGTTGGAAAACCAAATGCATACAAAATTTTGAATATCATATTTAAGACCATCAAAAAAAAAATCCTTCTTGACCTGTGGTAAGTTTTTAAAAATCCTGAGTGCCCTCCTAAGGGAGAGGTGTGAGATTCCAAAATAATCTTTTGTTTGAGTTGGGAATTCTTACAAAGATATAAGCGATCTTTGTACCATAATGAATCATTTTACGGCTAAATGTTTCAGATGTACTAGGATCTTTACGCAAATTTTGAATGATTGCCCACACCTCTTCATCATTCTTCCATTCATACCTTGCTTCGATTATCCACTAAGGTTGGACAATAGAAATGGCACAAAGCATTGCTTCCGTCCTCATCCTTTCTTGAGAGTGCATTTGCAAAAACATTTTGCTTCCTTTTTTTTATAGATGATTTCAAAGTCATAACCCAACATATTTTTGACCCATTTTTATTTGCTCTTTGAAGATAATCTGCGATTTCCAAAAGTACTTAAGACTATCATGATCTGCTTTTACCTTGAAGTGTCTTCCCATTATGTAAGGTCACCATTGCTTTAGTGCATGTAATATTGCCAGCATTTCCTTCTCGTAAATAGGTTTATGTAAATACTTTTTAACTTTGATTGGACGAATTTCAAAAGCAATGGGGTCTTCCTTCTTACTGCATTCAAAACACACAATTCCATTTCACGAGGCATCACATTCCTGATAAAAAAATAAAAATAAAATTGAGAAGTACGCTGTAAGCTAGGAAGTAGGTGCTTGGCACATTGCCTCTTCTGAATGTTAAAAGATGTGGATTTCTTAAAAGGTCAAGAAAATGCATCTTTATTCGGTAATGATGTTAGAGTTTCGATATTCTCCCATAATTCTTAACAAGCTTGCGATAATACCTGCTAACTTGCAGAATTCTCGAAGATGCTTTATAGTTGTAGGAGATTTTCCATTCCTTCATGGATTTAATTTTGTTAAGGTCTACCTTAACACCCTCATGAGATACAATATGACCCAAATATTCCACCTCTTGTACTCCAAAGAAACATGCGGAGTTTTTTGCATATAATTGTTTCTCCTCCAATAGTTTGAGCACCACTGTCAACATCTTGAACATGATCTTTCCAAGACTTGCTATAGATTAGTATATCATCGAAAAATCTTTAAAACCCAAAGATTTTCTAAGGAAGGGTTTAAAAATGAAATTCATCAAACCTTGAAATGTGGAAGGTGCATTAGTAAGGCCAAAAGGCATGACCAAAAATTCATAATGACTCTCATGAGTTACGGAATGTTGTTTTAGAAATTTCTTCAATCTTCATTCTAATTTGATGATACCTAGAAGCAGAAGATCAACTTGGTGGAGTAAGCTGCTCATGTAATTAATCAATAATTCATCAATGACGGGGATGGGAAATTTATCTTTAATAGTGAGTTTGTTGAGCTCCCTAAAATCACGACACATATGCCATGATCCATCCTTCTTGTGCACCAATTTTACTGAGCGGAGAGAAAGAACTTTGACTAGGTTGAATTATACTAGCTTCTAACATTTACGCAACCATACGTTCAATCTCACACTTTTGAGCATAAGGATACTTGTAAGGCACGATGTTTGGAGGAAAACTTCCACGGAATCAAATGAATATCATGATCATGGTCACGAATAGGTGGGAGTCCTTTTGGATTCTCAAACACCTTGGAATGATTATCAATAGCTTTTGGATATTTGGAGAAATAGATGATTTTGATGTTTGAACCTCTAGTGAGCATAATTATGCAATTACACATCGTTGTTCTTTCTTCGGAAACTTTTCATGACATTAGAGTTGATTATCTTTCTTTTGGATTCCTATGATACATCGTAATTCAACTTCCTTTCCTTCCGAAAAAATTTCAAGAAAAATTCTTGAAAATTAAAGCTATCGTCCCCAAAGATTGTAACCATTGTACTCCTAGTACAACATCAACACCACCCCATTGGAATGGAGAGCATTGGACTATTAAATACATATTCCCCCATGGTTAACTTGATATTATGGCACTTTCTAGAGAAATTTATAGTTCCTCTATTTGCAACCATCATGACACTCTCTGTTGGGTATAGGAAGCAATTCAATTCCTAGCTACCTTACAATGAATAAAATTATGGTTACTACACATTTGAATCAATCAACACTATTACATTTTTTTCTTCTTGATATGCCCTTCTATCTTTAGAGTTTGAGGAGTGGTAATTCCTGTAATGCATTACGGGATATGGTCGGATTCATTTCTTCTTCCTCTAGGGTTGGTTCTGGTGTATATCCTCTTCTTTGAAGTTTCTTGTTCCTTTTCTTCCTCCTCACAATCTATGTAAAATAATTTCTTCTCGGCACCTTCATGACCTTTTGTGTATTTTTCTATCAAAACTATAGCAAAACCCTTTTTCTCTTATTTCATCCAATTGTTGAGGTGTGTCAACCTTGGGTTATGGAACTCTAGGAGTAGCAACACTTCCATCTTTATAGATGTGAGTGGTAGGCTTCCTTGTCACCATAATTTTACTTTCAATTTTTCTTTCCAACATGAATGCCTTCTCCAATGAATCAGGTTCCCAAAGGTGAACCTCATGTTGAATGTTATCCTTTAAAGTCCCTACGAAGACATCAATCATGTGCTCCTATGGAATATCCTTTACCCTTATATTCAATTTTTTGATCATCAATGTGCTCACCATTGAACCCTTTTGTTTGAGATTTATCAATTGGCTAAAGAAGGTGTTTCTCTTTGTATCCTCATAATGTATTATCATTTCTCAGTAAAAGTTAACCAAGTGACAATTTGTTTACAAGAGAAAATACATCGATATCATACAAATGTATTTTGTTCTAAATATAAAGTCGCAATCATACCTTTTATATGTTTTCACATTATGGAGATCAAAATATTGCTCCATTTCTATTATCCATTTTATCGGATCCTTATCATCAAACTTCCTCATATCTATCTTTGGAATATGGTGGGCCTTCAATCCAACATTGGATTTTATGAAATCATGATTAACGTTTATTTTGTTCTCATCATGAGTTTCCTCTACTACATTTCATCATTAGGAATCATTTCTTGCAGCAACTTTGTCAAACCTTACTTCAAATCTTCCATTTACGCTTTTAGTTTTCTTCTATACCATCGATTTAGCTTCCATGCCATTCTTAGACCATCCATCTCAGCTTCATGCCATTCATCTTAGCTTGTTCTTTCTTCAAACCATCCATTTTAGCTTCCATTTGTTTTGGTTACTTTTCTGAGAGCGACATTTTTGTTGTACTTGATCTCATAATTTTGATATATCATGTTGCACTTCTTCCTCTTCATGCATTGTAGTAGATGTTTTTGAGGAATTAATGGGTGTGGAATTATTTTTTGGAGGCATTTTTGGATCCAATACTTATATCTATGCTTCAATATTCCCTTGGAATCACTAAACTTCTTTTCAAACAAAAGTTATGCAATTTTAAAAAACAAATACACACATTTATCTTGCTTTTTAGGAGGTTGATGTCAGACACAGATTATCTACTGTGATTTCGGATCTTCAATATCTAAAATTTGGTCATGTAGTAGCCCTACGAGTCTTCTTTCTAATGCCATAGGTCAGACATAATTTGACTTCTTCAAGACAAGTTATCCCTTATCTCCCACAATGACCTAATTATGGGTTGGTTCGATGAGAGAACTTGTACGGCATGCCGCATGTCGATGTTTTGACCTTCGGCTCTAAAATCAATGCAAACGAAACTACGGTTCGTGCAATTTTGGCCAGTACATAAATTCCAATCTAATGCACGAAATGAAAGTTATGATGATTTTCCCTCGGTCACATGTTTGAGGTGAAATTACGAACTTGCATGGCTCTTTGAATTCCACATATCATATCTCGAAATTATTGTGAACAAGGTACGAAATTTTTACCGACATTCTTCGGGATTGCATCTCAATTGGGTTTTTAAAGTTTAGAACCTTCCCGAGAAATAATGTTATAGTGAAAATTCAAGATGACTTGTTTTAACGACAACGAAACCACAGAATCTAAAGCTCTAATACCAAATGTTATGAAACCAACTCACAAAATAGAAGAAAAGATAGATCAATGCAGCAAATCAACCTCTTTGAAGATAATCTCTTCATTACATAAATGAACAATTATTGGACAATACAAATGAAAAAACCTCCTTTTATATATAAGGATCGATGAACCATGATATTATCCTAGTAGTCATAACAATAACAATGTAAGGGAACAACAGTAACAATGGTGGGCTTACATGGGGCACGAAATGTACTTGATATGAGGACTACATGGGCACAACAATACTTGATGAGGGGGCTATACTAACAATAACAATAAGGGTATACACTAGTATTATAGGGACCTATACAAAAACCCGATCGATAATTCTTCCTTCAATAGTTATTCTTGAGACTCTAGACCTTGACTCGGACTTCACTCCACACCAAGTCGGCCTTCCTTATGATCCTTCATCGATATGGCGGCAACGGCGAGTTGTATCCTACATTGATATTTTGTGGTGTTGGGGTAGCTTTGGATGTGCTCTAACCCAAAATTTGTGGAGGGACTAGAGTACATGAGATCTCAAGACCCGAGAAAGGGATTTGAGAAATTCCTTGGTTTGAGAGAAAATTAAATAATTAATATTTTTAATTAGGTACTAAGTCTAACTTAGGAAAATTAAAATATTAAAGGTAATTAATTAAACATGTGATGGAAATGACTTAAGTTTCACGGATCAAATTTTCTTTTGATATTAGTCGTCGATTCACGATTAGATCATGACCATTGGTATCCCAACGAAGAGTATAAAGGAAAGGCTTGGGGTCGGTTGGAGAACACGCACACGGTGGAAGAACGAGACTAGGCATTTGGAATTCTAGGCGTGGTTTTGCTAAGAATTTCCGAAGCATTTTAAATGCATAAAGGGTGTGTTGGCTAAGGATGATATGATCCCGGAGCCAGAGTCCAGCAGGCGAGAGAAAGCGACAATCGGAGAGCGGCCCGCGAGGGGGGGCTGTTGTACGTGATGTGCGACACGAGAGGCTTTAGGTGCTACATAGGCCTAGAAAAGGGCGGCGCGGGGCGGGAGGAGGCGGTCGGGGTTCCACGGGCCTAGCTAGGGCAGCGTAAGGAGACAATGTAGCCCCGAGTTGCGTTATGCATTTCTCTCTGAGCGACACGGGGCACTAGCGGGCTAGTAGAGGCGACACGAGAGGACTTCGAGGAGTAGTGCGGGGTTTACGAGAGACGAGGAAAGGGTTGAGTTACGTAAATCCCGTTTGAGGGTGTGAATTAGTCATTTTTTGGTCCTCGAAAGCAAGGTATTGTTGTAAGATTTTATTTCTCCTTCGTGTTAACTAGTAAGGTGCCCTTATTATTTGTACTCGGATTCTACTTAATAATATAAACCCTCAATCGTGAAAAACTAGTTTTCCCGCATTGGGTTTTCTAGGGGACAATTTTCCGGAAAATATTGTGTCACTTTGTCTGTGTGCATGTATTCGGTTTATATTTGTATACGTAAGTATTTGTTAATGTGTTTACTTCAATGTTAATGTTGAAATTTCAGATTAATAACTTGATTAAGTAGGAGAAGTATGCTTGATTTATGATAGTGTTTTTACTGCTAAGTAATATTCAAAAAAATTTCATGGTATCACGAAATTGTAGATTGGGCCGAATCATCAACAAAAATGCGCAGAAAAAGAATCCTTGCTACGAAAGAAATAAAAGAAAGCAACGACGATTCTGAAAAAGCCCAGACAAGAAGTACGAGCGCTAACGCGGTAGAGAGGAAGTTGAGCCACGAGACGAGGAGAGTGACATAGTCTCACATGACACGTACTTCTGCCCAGAGGGCGGCGCGGGGGACAACATTAGGACTTTCTGCTCACGCGAGAGGCCAACCAGGGAGTGACGCAATCCACGAGTATTTTTGATTCAAAGTGTCGAGCCGATCTTTGCCAAAGCTTCGGTAGTTCTTTGGTGGAGTTAAATTTATAAAGGTGCGAGAAATTAGCACGAGCACTGAATTTGACAAAGAACGTTAGGAGAACAACTTCTCGAGATGATTTCCAGCCAAAGAAATCTTCCGGTTGATCGGAGGATCGAAGAGAGATGACTCATTGTGATTTGACGACTTCCAAGAAAGTCGATTTGTCAAAGGAGTAGAGAGGTGCCCCTACTCGCGAGGACCTAGCTCAGAGTATCTAGCATAGAGAGAAGGATTAGTTCGACGGTTGCGAGTAGATGGCACCTCACGGACTACATGATCGGGATAGGTAGGGCCGGTACTCCATCTTTGCCGGTTTGGAGACGGAATCTCGGTAGTCGCTGGAGGCATACGGTCGAGGGAGCATGCGGAAAATCCGGCACGCCAGGCGGTACGGAATCTCTGAGGAAGCATGAAGAAGCAACGGCCGCCCGAGCGCTTCCTGTGGGCCGGGGTTAAGGATCATATTGTACCACACATAGCTGAAAATAAAACGGCTAATGAGATGTGAAAGCCTTAAGCACTTGTATATGAAGGAAGATCCATCCGAGAGGAGAATGCTTACGGAGAATCGGATCGGGTTATTCATGATAGCGAAGGGAGAAGAGATTGAACCCTTCCTTTTTAGATTATAGGTGATCGGGGATCGATTGATTTCCATGGGAGTGAAAGTGGAGGATGATGTGATGGTGAGAATTTGCCTTTTCAATGCGATCCTAGGGAGCGGGAAAATTTTGTCAAAGCATCTTGAGCGAGAAGACCTTCCCAATTGGGATAGTATGTGGGTCGAAAGAACTTCGTTGGTTCACCGAAATGATACAACACTAGATCGAAAATTAATTGAAGAAGGAATAGGAAGAAGATGCGACCTTGGCTTCAAGAGCGGCAAGGGAGGAAGAAGTGTGATCTATCGAAGATCAGTGTTTCCGAGCAACGAACTAAGACATTTCTGACAATTGTCCTAAGAAGAAGAAGGACAAGGAAGCCTCTATCTCCAAGGTTATTGTGGTGGCGATGGCTCCAAGATGACGTAGCCATGAGCGCTTATGAACCATGAAAGTGGGGGCGACATGGATGCAGCAGAGAAGCTGGTGGTGGCGGGATCCTTGAGTAGCCCAACTCTTGGATCGCATTTGTGCTACGAGAGCCTTAAGACGGTAGCGAGACAAGTGGGAGAAAGGCGATGGGTGCAGAGAGTCCCCGGTGGAGCAAAGCCGGAAGTTGGATGCGAGAGGGGCGAGGAAGTGCGGATGCGGTGGCGAGCGCATTGCGGAAGGGGTCGATGTGACTTTAGCCGGCGCGATTTCAGGCGGCTTACGCAGCGGAGGCTTCGGCGGCCGGTGGATTAGGGAGGACAGCGAGCAACGACTGGCAGGGCTTCGGTCGTGAGGATGCATCCCGGCCCGACTTGTACGTCGAAGATTGGGTGGGGAGTTTTCATTTCTTCTCTCGGCAACTGAGATTTGCAATGCGAGCGATTGGCATCACGATGCGGCACATTGAGAGGAGTTGCGGTACGGATGTGGCGATCGCGTTAGCAACATCATGGGAAGCGATGCGAGTAGCAGCATTGCGGTGATGAAGAAGCAAGCCAAGCATCGGTGTAGAGACCCACACCGAGAGATTAGTTCGAGCTTCAGGTGAAGCAGTGTTGTGCCAAAGCACTTTCCTCGCTAAGAGGGAGTGTTGATATTTTGTGGTGTTGGGTAGCTTGAAATGCTCTAAATACGACTTTGTGGAGGGACTAGGTACATGAGATATCAGGAACCCGAGAAGGGATTTGAGAAATTCCATCAATTTGAGAGAAAATTAAATAATTGATATTTTAAATTAAGGACCCTAAGTCTAACTTAGGAAAAATTAAAATATTAAAAGGTAATTAATTTGTACATGTGATGGAAGTGACTTAGAAGTCACACGGATCAAGCTTTCTTTTAATCTTAGACGTCGATTCAAGATTAGATAACGGTCGTTATTTTCCCATCAAAGAAAAGTATAAAGGAAAGGCTTGGAGTAGGTTGGAGAACACACGGTGGCGAGCAGAGACTAATTTGGAATTCTAGGGCATGGTTTTCTAAGAATTTCTAAAGTATTTCGGCTGCAACGAGGGGTAGTATTGGCTAAGGAGATGATACGATCCCCGGTCCGAAAGTCGAGAAAAGAGGCAAGCGATGGTTAGAGCGACGCAAAGGGGCGACGACTACGCAGCAATTGCACAACGGTTGCGCGGCGCGGAGGCTTTGGGTCCTACGCAAGCCCGGAAAGGGCGGCGTAAAGGCGACGAGCGATCGGGGGCTTATGCGAGGCCTATCTCTGGGGTAGCGGGAACAACGTAACCTAGTACGGGGTTGTGCATCCCTCTCATGACCATCACCAGGGGCACCAACGAACTAGTAGAGAGGGGCGGCACGAGGACTTGATGGCGGCGGGGTTTTACGAAGACAAAAAAGGGCGAGTTCTATAAATCCCGTTTGCGGGTGTGAATCGATCGGTTTTACGTACAAAACAAAGGTATTGCTGTAAATTTTGTGTTCTCTGTCGATTAACCGGTAAGGTGCCTAGATTTGTTGTACTCGAGATTCTGCTTAATAATATAAACAACATGGCAGTGAAGACCGGTTTACCATTGGGTTTTTCGGGGGGACGATTGTCCAAAAAATCTTGTGTGTCACTTTGTTTATGTGCATGTATTCAGTTTAGAGCGTATCTATGAAAGGCTGTTAATGTGTTTACTTCGATGTTAATGCTGAAATTTCATATTAATAACTTGATTAAATGGGATAAGTATAACGATTTAATAATAGGGTTTCTACATAAGTAATATTGTTAAAAAATTTCACGATGACTTCATGAAGCAACTTCTTTGACACAGAACTTTGACTTAGATTCTAGATACTTCGATCTAACTTCAAATACTTTGATTTAGGCCCAATACGACTTCTCGAAATAGCGACACTTAGGAAAAACAACTTCGACCTTCTCTTTACTTGGTAGCGACACACAGTGCAAAAAGCGATGTAGTAAATCTTTGAGGACTTCGATCTCCCAAAATATAGCACAAAGACGGAGAGGAAATACTTTTAAATTTTCAATTTTCTTTAGCTCCTTAAGTGTGCCCAAAGCCCAGGAATCTAGAACTTCCTTTTCCTTCACTTCACAAATTTCTCTTGATGCGACTTCCAAATCAAATTTATGTGTTTCAATGGATTGTCTCCAAATGAATTCAATCTACACAGCTATATATAGCCTTCTATTGGGTTCAAATTGCGGAATCGAGTCTGAATTGATCACTTGAAGGCTAACTTGGCGTGGAGGCTTCATAAAACATATTTAACTCAATATGACCTATTTGCATCATTCAAAAGCCCAATATCGATCAATTTAAATCTACAATAATCTTATAGACTCAAAATAAAATCTAGAGATACAATAGGGACTTTAACCTTGAAAATAAATATGACCCAAGCATGAAACCCATGCTTTAATAAGTCATTTAATAATAATATTAAATTATTTTCTTTATTCTTTTGAAAAGTACGGTAAATATTGAATCATTTACAATTTATGAAGACCAAACCTAGTTACATTTTTCAACATATCTATTCGGGGAGTTATTCATAACACATTAATACACGGTAGATCTAAACTATGTGAATTATTAATTATTTGAACATTTAAATTTCATGGACTAGATTCACGACCAGGGAAATCTATCCATTAGTCGCTCAATAATTTAGGCATCGCAATGCCATGGATTAGATTCTTGACCAAGGAAATCTATCCAAGTGGGACTAAGATGGACTAAAGGTTTCAACCTCTCTAGGTACCATCGGGCTTACTTACTAGCCACCAACACAAGGATCTAGGATGTGTATGTAAGGTCGGATCTCTATGACCAACGATACCACTCCTACTTTGGGACCTAGACATCAATACAAAGTGTCGTCTAATGTCCTCCTAGACAATGCTTCACTCGCAAACTCAACACACTTGATCCGACAGATCAAAGGATGACCAATCTCTCCCAATCAAGGCGATTGGTAACCAACATGTTATCAAATCTTTTCGAATTGTGGTACAAATACAACCCCAATTAGGAATGCACATTCGAGTATATATAATTAAAGCATGTATTCGTGGTTTCGATGTTACCATTCAATTAATATCGGTAGGACTATCGAGTTGAATCTTAGAGAGAAGATTCATTTTCCTACTTTACGGTAGCAACATTTCCTCCGATTCATATATTATCTGACAAGACTTATGTGATATCCTCCCTCTTAACCTAGGGAGAGTTATGTTATGCCCTCCCTCTTAACCGAGGAGAGATATTTATCCGGACTCCCTCTTAATGTAAGGAGATAAACTACTTCTTTTATGTGTTGGATAATCTTTCATAGCTTCCATCCTTCTTATCATACTTATCAGCTTCTCATCTTTATGATGTACCTACACAACTTTAGATAGAAAGTACAACAAGATACATAGAAACATGAACTTAGCCATATCAAAATTACGAAATAATTTTCAACTTTATACATATCGAGATACTCAAACAAAAGACATATGTTATTTAACATTTTGCTAGGAACTTTGTCATAAACCTTGGACTATTTCATAGTATATTTCACATGAACTTATACGGGTTTTAATGTTTATTTCAAAGGTATAACATGCCTTGCTTTACAACATATAGCAAATCTTAGAACCAATATAGATCTACAAGATATCTAACAACCTTTAAAATTCACATGCTAGAATTTTCACTAGGCATTCATGCAAATCCTAGATTTCATGCAAAAGAAGTCAATCAGATTAATCATATCTAGGACATTATCATGATTAGCTTTCACTAGAGTTAGTTGCGGTCTGAATTTTCAAAACATATCACGAATAACCTTTACTAGGGTTTGATGTAAACCTTAGATCTATAAATTCTCGGCATATATTATATAGATTCGAATGAATACACATACTTAGAGAGTCTAACCCACTCTTTTTAGGATTTAGTTTATAAACCCTAGAATTTTCAATCATCATCTTTAGAACTTTCAAACATTGACTAGGGCTTGTTTCCAAACCCTTGGAATTATGACCATTAGAGAATTTGGCCAACTTATATAACTAGGAAATTACCATCATGCATAAGCACATCATAACATATTATTAGACAATTTTAATACATTAGACATACATTTTACCTATACTAAGCTAAGGATTTAATCAAAGTATATACCTAGGGTTTCATTCCTGGGACTTTACATAACAAGGATTTTTGCTTGTAGACTTAACAAAAACTTAGGGTTTGGTTTATTGTCAAATAAAACCTTTGTTCATTAATACTTTCAAAGGTTAGAGGAATTTGAACAACACCATTTCAACCTAATAAGTTAGAGCTTCCATGATCATATCAAAATCCCAAACACGACATTATCAATATATCAATTAGTATAGTCATTTCTTCATTAATATCCTAAGTAGCTTTAGGGTTTCACATTTTATCAACATACCCTTAGGTTAAGAGTTGGAACTTCTTAGGGTTCCCTTTTTATGCGAAGTGAGATGTATAAGGTGGGTAGACTTATCAAATGATGAATCATCCCAAATAAGAATATTTTAAGATTAGGTAGATCTATATATTAGTTAGTAGTGTAGAATGAATATACCAAAAAGAATAATAATACTTTATAATTTAATACATACCTTTAATTCTTTTAAAAAACCTTTTAATTCTGATGATTTGTCTAGTGAGGGATTCCTTCTTAATCCTTGAGGCCTTTTATCATAATTCTTGAGCAAGATGATTCCTAGACAAGGAAATAGAAGTAGATAAGTGATTGGTATTTAATATAATCAAGGCACAAATAAGTACATCCAAAAAAAAATTGAGAGGGAATGAGATCTTATCTTGAGAAATGTTGTGGACTCCCTCCAAAGCCTTGAGGGAAACCTAAAAACTTATAAAACAAAAAAAGTGTCTTTCCAAAATGATGTTAACCTTATAACTAAATATAAAATATACAAATGAAATATCTAAGACTATGAGTAAAGAGCTTAGTAATGTAAGTCAGTTAAGTCATTATCTTTGGTCTTTGCTTTCTTGGGAGAGGATACTTCTTCTACCACATTTTCTCTATCTCTTTTCTTACTTCTTTGGTTGTTGGGACGCTCACTTCTATAATGCTCCATTTTGTGACAATGAAAACATTCAATCTTTGGCTTGTAACTTTCTTCTTTGGCTCTTTCTTCTTGAAGTTTAAGTTGTGATGACAAACATAGGCATTTTATAATTCCTAATTGTAGGCTACCATTGATATTCTCAATTCCTTTTGACTACATGTTGTCCATAATTCCTCAAGGTGGGAGTTTCTTTCTTTGCTATTCCGAGACACAAATAAATACCACTAGTAGGTGGTAGCCCGGTATTGTTGTGATCACAAGTTCTTCATCGACACTATTTCATCGATGGAAATAAGTTCATCTACGATTCTTTCTATTTTCACAAATAAGGTAGACACGATATCCTCCTTGGTCATCTTTGTAGTCCTTGGTTCATTTTTTTTAGACTTGCCATCTTTCCAATATTCTTGGCGGTAAATAGTTTTGATAGTGCATCATGCATTCACGGGTATGATCAATGTTTGCAATGAAGAGACAATATTGTCCTTTATGCTTTCAAATATCAAATTCAATGCCACTAATTCCAATTCTCTATGTTTTACCTTTTCGTGACACTAGATTCTTTTGCGGGCTTCTTCACTTTTCCTTTCACCAAGTCCAAGACCTTGTTCTTTTCTACGAAGAGGAGTCAGCCTATTTTTCTAAGATCTATGATTATCCTTCAGATTTTTCTCTCCTTGATAGTGCTAGACATCTTTCTTGAATGTAATGAAGACTTCTTTCTTTTATTGTACTTCTTATGTCTCCTTGATCAAATCCTTGATATTGTCTTTCCTTCTTCTTTCATAAACTGAAACCATGTTAGAGAATCGAAAGGCGGGGAAGATTCTCTTATTCTTGATTATTTACTTGGTGATGTTCTTTAGTTATTATTATGTTCTTCTTATGTAGTTTATTCTTAGTTCATCGAAAATATCAAAAGCAAATGCACATAAATCAGGACACGAGATGTAGGTCAATGTCCGGGGGAAAAAACCAACTCTAGGGGAAATCCCATTCGGTAATTCTTCCTTCAATAGTGATTCTTGAGACTCTAGACCTTGATTCGAGACTTCCTCCACACCAAGTTAGCCTTCCTTGTGATCCTTCACGAATGCGGCGGCTTAACGACAATTGACGACACTATGAAGCAACTATTTGACACGGAACTTAGACTTAGTTTCTAGAGACTTCGATATGGAGGTAGAGACTTTGATCTGGCAAGACTTCGTTGGGCCCAATACAACTTCTCCAAATAAACAACACTCGAAAAACCAACTTCAACCTTCTCTTCACTTGGAAGCGACACCTTGGTAGCACACGATGCGGAGTCGATATTTGAGGACTTGATCTCCCCCAAACTACGGCACGAAAGACGAGAGAGAGTAACACAAAAATTTTGATTTTCTTCGGCTCCTTAAGTGTGCCCAAAGAATAAAATCCAGAAATTCCTTTTCCTTCAATTTGCAAATTTCTCTTGATGCGGCTTCGGATCGAACTTATGTGTTGCGGTGGATTGTCTCCAAATGAATTTGATTTGCCTATTTATATATCCTTCTAATGGGTTCGAATTCTTTTGGACTTGAGGCTTCGACTTGATCATGAAGGTCAAGTGATGTGGAGGCCTCATAAATTATATTTAACTTAATACTTGACATATTTCTTGTGAAAAATTACGGAATCTACCAACTATAAATCCCTACTGCAGTTAACTAATTTTCATTTCCTACTTGTGTTCTTAAATTAGCAAGTTATTTACGAAATTCTTCGGTAAACATTAATATAATCATTTCATCCTAGACCAATATACATATGAAATCTTGAAAAATAAGATGAGACAATCACACGAAGGACACTTATTTATGGACTAAATGTCTAGGAAAAACCCCGATGCGAGAAAATTGGTAATGAGATATGAGGTTTTTATTATTAGAAGATTTGCGAATAAAACTAGGGTGCGAAATGCGGCTCACCCAACAAATAAAAATCACAGCGAGAAGTTCCTCTGTCTGGAGACAAATATTTTGGTTGATCGAGCTGTGATTATCAAAACCCCATAGGTGACTACGATGTCCCTAGTGTTGTCTTACAGCAGTAGCTACTCCCATATCTACGGCGGCTTGCTTCACCCTCACATAGGAGTTGTGTCACCACTCCTCGTGGTAACTAAAATCCCCAGAAATTTAACTTCGAAACTATGCTGATCTTGCCTCAACGGAACCCCAACAACGCCTCTTCGATGGCTTGTGTCCTCTCTCGGGCTGCAACTTCACCCTCCCGGGTGGTGCGTTGTATCTCTCCTTGGTGTTATGTTCTTATCTACGACCTGTTCTTGGCCTTGGAGTGAAGTCCCACTGCAGAACTCCCTCTCTCCTTAGAACTCACTCCAAAATTCTACGTAAGCTGCCCAATTTAGAGTTTAGCTCAAATGTTTGCTCTATGTGTGTGTGTGTGTTCTCCGTGACCCTCAAACCTTCCTTTATAATTTTCATATTGAGAAATCAACGATCGTGAATAAATCTTTAATCAACGGCTAAGATTAAAACAAACTTGTTCCTCATCATAGAAGCTTCTCACCCATTTACATTAATTCACTTTAATTATTTTAATTTCCTAGTTTTAACTTAGACTCCATTAAAATAATTAATTATTTGAATAACATGCACTTAATTTGGAATTTCACCAAACTATTTCTAGGTCTTGGAGATCTCATGTGTTCTAGCCCCTCCACGAAATTTCGGAAAACTATAGCACATCGATTCTACCCAAAAATCAACACTCCCTCTTAGTGAGGAATGTGCTCTAGCGATAATTCTCACCGGAAGCATCACCACGATCCACGACATCGGTCCTCTACGATTACATTTAGCAGCCTCACCTTACCTTCATCCTTTGCGCTAATGCAATATGTCTTGTGCCATGACTGCGCCTTTGTCATTGTTGCATCACATGCTGCGACTCCCTCTCAATATGTTGCATCATGTTTTCATATCAACACACTTAACTGCAACTTAGTTGTTAAGAGTTAAGTAACTAAAAAACATCCAAATCATGACATAGTAGTTAGTTTGGATGCACCTCGATGTTGAAGCTTCCTCCTCTCGCTAATTTGCGCGAGCCCTTTGATTCTATTGCATTATTGTTGTATCTTCTCTGTGCCTCATACTTGCTACAACTCCACTACATTGCTTCGGGATTTGGCGCTCTGGCTACGCCACTATCGCTCCGACATCCCTCACACCAGCCGAATCCCGTCATTTTTCTATTGTCATTAAGGGCTCCCATAGCCATATGTGATCCAAGAGTTTGGGAACCTCGAGATCATGCCCCATTCTCTTTTTAGCTCAAACTGAAGCTCCATGTCACCCTCTTCTCTAGAGGTGCGTGAGCACTCGCCTTTGATCATCGTCATCCTCCCCTCATCGGCTGTGTTGGAGCGACCTTGAGTCGGGATTCTCATCTTTGCCCTTCTTTTTCACGGGAGCCTTTGTGTGGCGAAAATGTCCCATTTCCCCACATTTGAAGCTTAGCCCGACTTTCGAGAGGTCCTTTTTTCTTTTTTCTATGTTTCCCTTGTTTTCCCTTTGATACGAGAGCCACATATTCCTCTTCCTCCTTCTTCACTTTGATCCCTTGTCCATGATCAAATATTTAATCAACGAATAAGATTAAAACGGACTTGATCCTTGTCATAGAAGCTTCTTGCACTTACATTTACATTAATTCACTTTAATTATTTTAATTTCCCTAGTTTTAACTTAGGCTCCATTAAAGAATTAGTATTTGAATTAACATGCACTTTGGGCGGAATTTCTCCAAATGATTTATGGGTCTTGAAGACCTCATGTGTTCTAGCCCCTCCCAAGAATTTAAAACCTAACACATCTAATGCTACACAAAATTCAACACTCCCTCTTATTGAGGAATGCATTCTAAAGATACTTCTGCAGGAAACATCACCACGATCCACGACATCGATCCTTGCGCTGCGATGCTCGACTTGCACCCCTCATTAGCTGCCTTTGTTGAAATGTCTTGCTTCCCATGAATGCACTTATATCCTTTGTTGCATATGTACTACATTTCCCTCTTAATGTGTTGCATCATGCGCCTTAACTAACGCCTTTGCTAAATGTTGCTGACTAAGTTGTGAGAGTTAAGTAGCTGAAAAACATCCCAAATCCTAACACACTAGTCATTACGGATGCACCTCAATCTTTGGCTTCTGTTGCTAATTTTTGTTGACCCTGCGGTACTCTTGTATTGTCGTTGTATACGCTTTGTGCCTCATGCCTTCTTTATGACACTCAACTAACGCTACTTCGGACTTTGGTGCTCTAGCTCTACCATTGTCGCTCCATCATCCCTCGCATCAAGCGGCTCTCGTCATTATGCTACTTTCATTAAGGGATCTTGTAGCCGTATGTGATCCAAGAGTTTAGGCACCTCAGGATCCCTGCCCTCGTTCTCTCTGTAGATCCAGCACAACTCCATATCACACCCACCTCTTCTCTGAGGTGCACTTGTAGACACTCATGGCACGGAGTCATCGTCATGCTCCTCATCGATTTCGTGACCCCAGCAGCCCTTGAGTCAAGATTCTCATCTTTGTGCTTCTTCTTCGAGAGAGAGCGCATGGAAAAATGTCCCATTCCCCTTTATCGAAGCATATCGACTTTCGAAGGTCCTTTTTCTTATGTCTCTTGCTAACTCTTGTTGTCCCTTTGATGCGAAATCCCCATATCTTCTTCTTCCTCCTTCTTCGTTTGATCCCTTCTCACTGATGCTTCCGCCTTGGTCCACCATACGATCTCTTCATCCAAAGGTGTAAAGTTTTGTAGATGTTCTATGCTAGTAGCAATTTCACTTTTCTTTCGGCAAAATCACTCCCTGATAGTAAACAAAATACGGATGAACACTATAAGTAGATCTTACGGAAGACAAATCGAGAAACGGGGGAAAAATGTGTGTATTCGTTTCGGCGGTCAACGGGATGCTTCAACCGACAAAGTCTCTTTTGGTCAGCCAGCCCGGCCTTAATGCAACAACCCTTCCAAACCCGATTAGATGGTCAACCCAAGTCAGCTTCTACTTGAAAAAGTCCTTGCCTTTATCACGAAAAGTCAACGAGGCGGCAAGCTAAAAGTCAGCCTTGGCCCGGCAAAGAAACGGTCGACCCTTTGACCTCGGTTTGTGCCGGAGTAGTACGGCCTTCATAAATCGAACCTTCCTGAGTTTTCGACTTGTTTGGACCCGACGTTGACCAAAGTCAACGCTGGTCAAAGTTTTACTGCGGGAACACGCGACGAGAAAATCCGTACTTGACTACGTAGTACGATTTGTCCTCATCGTCCTTCACACGTGTGGCTGAAACTTGTCTTTAGGTAGCTCGTACTATTTGATGAGAAAGAGAAGATGATGAGTTGTGTTGATGATGAAATGCTCTTCAACTTTTCTGTATTTATATCAATCATGAGGGTGTGTGACACATACGGTGGGCATACAAACCTACCTTTAAATGGCCGTGTGCACATATAATTTATTAAAAATAATAAATTCAAAATATAAGTTACGCTCATCGGATTAAGACATATTTTATATGGATTTTACATCTCTCGGAAAAGAGGAATCAACAAAAATATTAGCTTCTTAATCGAGCATAAAGAACATGGAGTTTGGACCTAGTTGTCCAAATTTAACACTCCCCTCTCAACTAGGGAGAACTCCATCGTGGTACGATCAACATCGTGCGTCATCCGTCGAAACTTGCTTTGCTGGCTTCTTTATTTCGGAAACCGTAAGTGGGTCGGTCACAAAGACATGTTACCGGCCCGACAATCGGAGTCAGAGGTCCGGACCTCACAAACCTTGATCCCGGATCAAGTGGTTGAATGATGCCATCTAGATAGAGAGTACGGCAATCTGCGATGCGTCCATCGGTCTTTTGCTAATAGTCTCTGCTTTCCACACCTGTTGGCCAAATGAGAGGGTACTTCCCATGAGCCCAGACTCGTGGGTAGGATGCCTACGGGGCACGGATAAATGAGTGGTGAACCGGCTCAACGATCACAAGGGTGGGCGACTGGCTGAGGTGCTTATGGCTCTTGAGAAGCTATCCCCAAGCCCCAGGCTCCCGGAAGCTCATTGTCCAACGAGGACCCACATCATAGGAGTCGTTCCATGATTCCAAGATTCTCACGGAAGGTTAGGAACATGACCTTCCCCAAGGGCATTGTGAGAATATCCGCGACCTGCTCATCGAGTTCCTATATGATCGAGCCTTACGGCACCTGTTGTCTCGCCATATCCCGGATAAAGTGGTACCGGCCATCAACATGCTTGGATCAATCGTGGAACCGGGATTCTATAACGAATGAATCCCCTGCGGTTATCACAAAGGATAACGGTGGCATACAGCACATGCTCAAACAGCTCACAAAGAGCTTTAGCAACCAAGTGACTTCTAGCAGTGCATACATGTTACAATGTATTCGGCCTCGACGGTGCTGGTATTCTTGAGCTTTAGATTCTGCCGAAAGCGAGATCTACATGTGAAGTAGCATCCGGATGTGCTCTTGCGATCCACCTGCTTCCCGCGGCCAATCGGCATCGGTATATCCTGATGTCATACTCCGTGAGTGTATCTCGGCCCATGATGCATCGTGCCTCGAGAGATATCTCAAGAGTTTCTTGGCACCAACCCGATGAATGTTATGATCAACCATGTGTTGACTCAAAGTGTTCACTGCACAGCATATGTTCGAGCAGTGTTCATTGAGAACATCGGGGGTCCTTATGAGTTCACGATACTCGGTAGGACGGGCCAGTAACGTTGCTCCTCAACTTCTTAAAGTTGAGTTCAGCAGACTTACAGTCCATCATGCGAGCTTTCCGAAGCTTCCTTAGATATATTTTCCTTGAGAAAAATCTCAGTCTCTGCCGGACCTCTGAGACCTAGGAAATGGTGCATCGAGTCTAGGTCTTTCATCTCGAACTTCCGTGACAAGCTCCCTCTTACATTGATGAATGAGAGGGTCATCACCGATCGGGGAAGAGGTCATCCACATATAATCTTTAGAATGAGAGGCTTCTCTCTCTCAACCTTGAAGTATAAGTTCGGATCGACGTACTTCTAGTGAAGCTTGACTTCATCCAAGTAACTATCCATCCTTTCGTACCAAGCTGCGGGTGCTTGCTTTAGCCCATAGAGGAGCTTTCTTCAACCTGAGACATAAGTGTCTCGATCTTGAACTTCAAATCCAGAGGTTGTTCCACATACACCTCTTCCTTTATTGCACCATGCGAGAAAAGCGGTCTTGACATCCATCGGTGAAGACTCCATCCTTGCGTAGCAGCAAGGGCTATGATTGATCGGATGGTGGTATATCGTGCCACGGGTGCAAATATATCGTCATAGTCGATTCCTTCCTTTTGAGAGAAGCCACGGGCAACAAATCTTGCCTTAAATTTTTGACACTCCCATCGAATCCATGTTTAATCTTGTAGAGCCATTTAGCGGTGACAACAGATTTGTCCTTCGGTCTCGGGATACATCCGAGACATCATTCTTCATAATAGACTCATATTCTTCCTTCCTGTACATCCTTCCAAACTTGATGGCAGTGGCTTCCTCAAAAGATCCGGAGTTCAGATTGTACAATAGTACTCATGGCAGCTAGATACCCTTGAGCATCTACACGGCTTCTTGCTTTCTCGGAATGTCACTCTTGGGGCAGCATGACCCTCAGCATCTTCGAGGGTGTCCACGAGCCATGATGGTCTCTTTCTAGAGAAGGGAAGGATCAATGGGGTCCATTGGCCCTTCAACATCGAGCATAGTCTCATCCTGGGGTTCTTCAGTTTCTGGGTCTTTCTTCATGATTTTCTTCGGATCTAGGAAGATCTACTACTTTCTTCGGAAGCATCTTCGTCAAAAGTGACATCATGGCTTATCTCTACTTCCCTTTGACCTAGGTACATAGACTCTATATGCCTTAGAAGTCTCCTTGTAGCCCACAAACATTCCTTTCTTCCCGAGTAGCATCTAGCTTACTTCTCTTTTCTTTCGGTACATGAAAATAGACGGGACATCCAAAAATTCTAAAATGTGAGACATCGGGTTTCTTACCCGGAGAAAACCTCTTCGGGAGTTTGGAGTCCAAGCGGAATGAGGGCATCGGTTTTGAATGTACACGAGCGTGTTTGCGGCTTCTCCCACGAAGCTTTGGTAGACCCTCGGTCACACTTCGCATGGCACGGGCGGCCCCACGATAGTCCTATTCTTGCGTTCGACGACACCATTCTGCTCGGGGGTATATGAAGTGGTGGTCTCCTCTTAATGCCGGCTTCTCTGCAAAGTCTTTGAACTCATTTTGACTCATATTCGGTGCGATTGTCGAGTCCTCAAAATCTTGATCTTCTTTCGGTCATATTTTCCACCAAGGCTTTGAAGGTACGGAACCACATGAAAGCCTCATCCTTCTTTCAAGAAGTATATCGAGTTTTGCGAGAGAAGTCATCGGTAAATGTCATATAGTAAGAACATCCCCCGAGGATGTTACGAACTAACATACTAGAAAGATCAGAATGGACCGGTTACTGATATCTCGGATGTCTTTGTGACACTTGAGGGAAAGGTCCCCTTGTATGTTTTCCTTGTACCTGACCCTTACATACACCTTCATGATTATTTCCAAAATCAGACATCCCTGTCACCACCTTCCTTGCTTCGGGAAGGGCTTTGTAATGAAGGTGTCCAAATCTTCGGTGCCATAGTTCGGTTTGACGGATTGTATCACAAGTCATAGCTCCCAACGGACTCCTCCAACCTGGTAGAGTGTACCAACCCTAAAACCAATTGATATAGCTTCATGAAGCTCTTCTTCCCACATGAGTACCTTTCCATCGAGAAAGTTACATTGAATCATACTGTCTTCCATTGCGGATACGGACACAAGGTTCTTCTTCAATTTGGGTACATAGAGTACATCTTGTAGACGGAGGGGACTTGTCCTTGAGACAAGTGGAGGGTCACGATCCGGTCCCTTTCACGGGATAAGTGGCATTATCCCCGAGGATAATTTCTAGATTAGTATCCCTTTCAACCATGTCGGAAAGTGCTTCCTTGAATCCGGTGATGTGTCTTGAGGCACCACTATCAATTAGCAGGACATCCATAGTGTCGGGCGGAGATGCGGCGAGAGAGCGGTCCCCGAGAATATACTCATTTCTTTTATCAACGACATTAGACTCCCTCCTTACACAGGCCATTGGACCTCTTAGAAGGTTGATTGTTTCCTCCAAAGTGTGCCTCTTTCCTTTGGATTTGTCATTTCTTCGATTCCCATTTCTTCGGTTGATGTTGTTATCGTCACTATCGGAGAATCCTTCTTGAAAGGGCATTCTCTAGCATAGTGTCCCGATCTATGGCGGTGAAACATTTACCCTTCTTCTCTTGAGTCTTTGTCCTTCTTTTGTCCTTAGAACCACCAAAGTTCTTCTTTCGGGAATGAGCACCATGACGACATTTCTTTCATTATCAAATTCCTTCATCCTTGTTTCTTCTTGCATACACATCTAGACGAAGCTCATCAAAGTTAGGAATGGTATTATTGTTGAGAATGGTAGTTGTGAATACTTGCCATTCATATGGAGATCCTCAGTGCGGTGAGAACCATCTCACGATCGACTATTGTCTCCCCAGCCGCTAGCAGTTGTTCTTGGTTTCGGTCAACTTCATAAAGAAAGTTTGAATAGACTCATCTCGGCCCTTCTTCTATGTTCACCTAGCTTGTTCTTGAGGAATAGCACTTGGTTCACATTGTTTACTTGGAACATAAGTATCAATTTGTCATGCATCTCCTTGGATGTGCCTAGTTAGAATATGTAGGCTACAGTCTTATTTATGGATTCCACGATCCTTGACTTTGCTCACGATTTCTCCCTTCTTATACTTGTTTCTAACGACGAGATGCATTGGATGGAGTTCTTGAATCCTCCCTGTCTATGATCCGGGAGATCATGATCTTCTAATTGAGATCTAATATCATCTTCCGGGCATGGAAGTCATCACTTCCGGTCGGCTTGTCATTCTCCACACAGATTGAAGACTAGTGGAACCCATTTCCATGTCGATGATGATTGCTATAGATAGAGTTTGTCTTCACCTACGACTCAGATACCATGTAAAGTTTTGTAGATGTTCTATGCTAGTAGCAATTTCACTTTTCTTCAACTTAAATCATCACAAAGTAGTAAAGCAAAATGCGAGATAGAACATATAAGTAGATCTTACGGAGAGACAAATCGAAGCAGGAAAAATGTGTGTATTCGTTTGATCGGCAGGATGCTTCAACTTGACGAGAGTCTCTTTTGGTCGGCCGACCCGGCATGTCACAACAACCCTTCAATCGGTAGATGAGTCAACCCGAGTCAACTCTTCCGCAAAATTCAACATTTCGTCACAGAAAAGTCAGCGAGGGCGACAGGCTAAAAATCAACGCGGCGACAAAACGGTCAACCCTTTGACCTCGATTTTTGTGCCGAGGTAGTACGGCCTTCATAAATCGAACCTTCCTGATTTTCAGCTTGTTTGGACCAAACGTTGACCAAAGTCAACGCTGGTCAAAGTTTGCGAAACCTGACGACGAGAAAATCCGTACTTCAGCTCGGTAGTACAATTTTGTCATAGTCCTTCACACGTGTCGTGAAACTTGTCTTTAGGTAGCTAGTACTATTTGATGAGAAGAAGATGATGAGTTGTGTTGATGATGAAATGCTCTTCAACTTTTCACGTATTTATATCAATCATGAGGGTGTGTGACACATGTTGGGCATGCGAGCCTACATTACAAAGGCGGCGGAAACCTTGCACATAATTTATTAAAAATAATAAATTCAAAATATAAGTTACGCTCATCGGATTAAGACATATTTTATATGGATTTTACATCTCTCGAGAAAAGAGGAATCCAACAAAATATTAGCTTCTTAATGCAGGCATCGAAGGTATGGAGTTTGGACCTAGTTGTCCAAATTTAACAAAGAGCTACCCACATCTCCTCCTAGCTAGGAAGAGAATCTCTGCCCAAAATGCTTCGGAAAATTTTTTTTCCCAGTCTTCAGTGAATGCATTCAAGGAAATCCTGACCATAAATCCAGCATTTTGTGTAGCCCCTACGGAAGCTAGCTCATCTCGAATCCCTTGCAATCTAGTAAGGAATGGATTGATTTCTTCTCCCTTCTGCATCTGAAACAACCTCAGCTGACTCTTAAGCAACATCTTCCGCTGGACAGAAGATCCCTTGTACAATGTGATCAAGGCCTCCCACATTTCCCTTGTTGTGTTCTTCTCAACAATATGTGCGATCACATGATCCTTGACTCTGTCCATGATCATGCGCTTAGCTTTCGCTTGAGCCTCCCCGTAATTCTTGAGAGGATCAACATCAACCGGAATAACAACCATCCTTAAGGCATAATCCTTGATGTGATGTTCATCCAAAACTACCAAGATCTTGGCCTTCCATATGACAAAGTTGGATTCTCCATCCAACCTGTCCTAATCCCTCAGTCCTCTTGCAGCCATCTCTGCTCAACTAAAGGTCGAATAAGTTCCTTTCTCCCTCTTTCGTTGCTACCCCAACAAAAATCATATTTGAATTTCTTTGGCGTTAGAAATCCTCTAAGGAATGATCTCCCTCTGAATCTCAATTTCCTTCACTGCCAACAAATGTTGAAGCACCC
This sequence comes from Pinus albicaulis, assembly GCA_034641835.2. Taxonomy (NCBI): domain Eukaryota; kingdom Viridiplantae; phylum Streptophyta; class Pinopsida; order Pinales; family Pinaceae; genus Pinus; species Pinus albicaulis. The sequence continues at coordinate 127,511 of JAXQQM020081769.1, forward strand.
CTCTCTAATCTCTCTTTGTTGTTTCTCAACATTGGATCTAAACTTCTTGGCAAGAAATATTCTGAGGAAAAAATTCCCTCTGCTTTTCTTCTACCCCACTAGACATTGTTCTGCACGAATAGAATCAACGTCCCACCAACAACTCCAGATATAATATTTACAGCACCTCCAGCAACAGAAATCGGAAAAGAAAAAAAGAAGAGAGAGAGGCTCAATAGCCTTTGTGTTGGCCCAACAATCATTGTGTTTCCTTCTACAACTACAACATCACCCTAGTAGGCTGACGCAGGCTCTGCGTCAGCCTTCCTTGGTGACTGCGTCGCCCTTCCTTTGTCTCTCTGGCCCAGAACTGCGTTGTCTCTTGGGAACGTTTTCCTGCAGCAAATTTTCTTCTGTCCTTTCGTTGATGGCTTCATTCCTCCTTGATCTACAACCTAGCTCTGATACCATGTGAAAATTTCTGAATCTAACAACCAGAAATCCTACTGTAGTTAACTGATTTTCATTTCCTACTTGTATTTTTCAATTAGAAAGTTATTTACAAAAATTTTCAATAAAAATTAATGCAAATACACTGCACCCTACTCCAATATACAGATCAAGTACTAAAAAATAAGATGCGACAATCACACAAAGGACACACTTATTTTTGGACTAAACGTCCCTGGAAATACCCAATACGGGAAAACCGGCGCAATAGATATGAGGGTTTTATTATTAAGAATATTTTTTAATACAATGAGGGTGTCAAATCCGGATCACCCAACAGAGAAAATTCCTGGAAAAATAACCTCTATTCAAAGACAAATATTTTGGTTGTTCCAACAACAGAATGATCAAACCCCACAGGTGATAATGTTGTCCCCGTTGCTGCGCAGCAGCAGTTGCTCCTAACTCTACGCTGAGACTGTGCCACACCCTCTAGGAGCTGCGTCACCCTCCTTGTGAGCTTTCCTGGCTCAAAAATAGAACTGTTGAACTGATGCCTGATCTGCCTCACAAAAACCCCAGTGTCACCTCTTCAGTGACTATGTGACCTCTCTCAGGCTTTGCGTCACCCTCCCATATGAAGCGTTGTCTCTCCTTGGTGTTGCACCGCCTCTCTGCATCGTATTCTCAGCCATGGAATGAAGTCCCAATGTCAAACTGCCCCTCTCTGCACTAGAACTCACTGCACAATTCTCATCAAACCGCACCCCATAATTTCGATTTAGCTCAAGTGCTTCTCTCCATGTGTGTTCTCCAACTAACCCTCAAGCCTTCCTTAATACTTTTCCTGTTGAGAGATCAATGGTCGTGATTAAATCTTTAATCAACGGCGAATATTAAAACAACTTTATCCTCGTCACTTAGAAGCTTCTCACCCACATTTACATTAATTCACTTTAATTATTTTAATTTCCTAAGTTTTAACTTAAGCTCCATTGAAAATAATTAATTATTTGAATAACATGCACTCCGAGCGGAATTTATCCAAACGATTTATGGATCTTGGAGATCTCATGTGTTCTAGCCCCTCCACAAAATTTTGGAGCTAGAGCACATCTGAATCTACCCAAAAATCAACATTTGCATGATTCAAAAGGCCAATATGGATCAATTTAAATCTACAATAATCCTAGAGACTCAAAATAAAACCTAGAAGTCCATAATAGGGAGTTTGACCTAAAATAAATATGACCCAAGCATGAAACCCATGATTTAATAAATCACTTAATAATAATATAAAATTATTTTCTTTATTCTTTTGAAAGTACAATAAATATTGAATCAAGTAAAATTATGAAGACTAAAACCTAGTTATGTTCTTCAACAAGGCACATAGTGAATAATCCCCACCAACCCCCACCTGGATTGTAGAATTTACATATCGGTGCAAAAAATATACTACCAAACTTAAATTCAATCATGCCATCATGAACACACTTATCAACACTAACGAATATCATAGTCATGGCAAACACCCGATCTGTGATTGGAAAAGCCCTGAATGTTTCAAACAGTAACCCTTTGCGGGGCCACCTACCTAAATATAAACACACAGAACCATTTATTTTAAAAGAAAGCAACACTAGAGCAAAATTCTCCACAACGATTGAAAAACCAAATGCAAGAGGAGCAGACCACTAGTTGATACCCAACTTAAAAGAAATAAATAAATAACTAGCAATTGACCCAAAAGAGGAAAGAAACATTGATAAATTTATTTAATTGTGTAAATTGTTACTTATTACATGGAAGGTGTTTTTGTAAGGGGAGGGCTGCTCTGGGTTTTTTGGGGTAATTTCCAGTTATTTTTCCAAGGAAAAGGTTTCCCTCACCTTTTCTTCGTATGCCCATACCCAATGATACCCAATGAAAAAAGGAAAATAGTTTTTGGTCATCGACTTCGGTTTACGTCGTCATCTGTCCAATGATCTTCCCCTAACACTCATTGAATCAGTTCCCATATCTTCCGCTAAACCAAATTGAATCAGTTCCTCCCGCGCCTTCGAGCTTTACTAACATCCAAGGATCCTCCAGTTATCCCATTAGGCATTCCAGAACCTCGATTGGAATCGCACATACTACGGATGTCCTCCTCTGCTCCCGCTTAAACAAAACTCCAACTCCCGCATGAGCACTTAAAACCTCGTCAGTTTCTACTTAAGGTAGATTAAGCGGTAGTTCCTGACTTACAAGGATTCAATATGAGGACCGAATGAAGTGGCCTGGGAGATGATGAGAAGAGGGATGAATTTTAGGCCTCTATCTTCCACATGATCGAGACAGTAAATGTTTCAACTCATACCCATTTAAATGTTTAGATATATATTGCTTCATTATTCCAAGTATATGGAATTTATATACACATATTTTGTTTAATTTTAAATGAGTATGTGGGTGACTTTGTAAACACCATTCAAGTCAAATGAATGTCAAAGATTTATTTTTTAAATCCTTTAATGATAATATGTTACTTTTGGGAATATTAATTAAAATAAATTAATGATATTAATAAATAAGGTTTGTCCACTGGATTTTAGATAGACGGTGATTGGGTGCTATGTTAAGGCATTGATGTGAAGTCATCGGTTCAATTCCCCGCCCCAACTGGGGTGATATATTGGACATGATGAATATGTCACCCTGCCAAGCTTAAAAAATGTAAATAAATAAGGTTTATTTTTTTTGAATCGATTTATATATTTTAAAACTTAATTAACACTTATTAAATATAAAACCAATATATTATATAGGAAATTAAATAAATTTCAAAAATGGTGTTTTTTTTTAAAGAAAAAATCAAACTTTTTATAAAAACAACAAAAAGTTACATTGTATATGTCGTAGCATTCCATATGAGCGAAAACACCCTGTAAGAGACAGGGCAGGTGCGGGTGTAAACCAAAAGTTACATTTAGCCAGAAACACTGGACTTATCTTTTTTACCTTTTTTTCTTTTGTACTTTTTGCCAACTGTCCAGTGAAGGAGCAGAATGTAAAATGGCCAACTCCAAGCTGGAGGAGAGCTGGACCTCTTTTTCATAATCATAACTTTCAGACACATGAGCCCACTTGGTGCCACTCACCCCGCAGTCAATAATCTGATCGTCCTGTAGAGGATCTGTGTCTGTAGGCGAGGATGTAAACACCTCTACCATCTTGCCTACATTCTTCTCTTGTAATTCTTTCTATTTTTCTTGCTGATTTTATGTGTCTGTTTGCTTCTGATTTTCTTCCGTTTCTTCCTCCTCTTCATCTGACAGTGATACATCCGAAAAATTCCAGCCTTTTTTCTTTTGTGTCTTCTTGGTTGTGTTCTTCCTGGTTAAAGCACAGGTGCTTTGTAAATGGCCAGTTTGGTGGCACAACCTTCATCTGAAGGTTGTGTTCTCAAAATCTAATGTTTGAGACCATTTAAGTAAGTAGTTGGTAAGTAGTTGAGGTGGACGAGAGGAAGAGGCATGAAAGGGAAGGAGGATGAGAGGAGAGGGGAGAATCCTTGGTCTTTGTTTGGCATTGGAGAAAATTATTTTGGAGGAGAAATGTGGAGAAGAGAAGGGAGAGATGGAGAGAAAATGAGAGGAATCAAACTTAGATCTATTAGAGGGTGTTGATTCTAACTTGGACACACTACAGCTGGTTGGACTTGGGCTCGGATGGCTAAGGAGCCTTTGGAGGTTCTCTGGGCTAGGAAATCATTCCTAGTTGGCTGGGAGGTAAATCCAGTCGGGTAGCCCAACGAGAGCGTCTCAACAGAATCAAGAGCATTTTAACCAAACTATTGATACAGGTATTCTTCGATTGTCAATTACTTATGTAAATTTCTGCAATGAAATTTCTTACTTGTTTAATATGTTGCAAATGAATTTTACTTGTATGTTATCATCAAATAAATTTTGAGTTAGAAATAAAATATTTTCCTTCTTATTGTGTTTAATTAAAGGATAAATTTGGTTTAGTTAGAAGACTTGGTTTAGGTCCTCACATTCTTCAATTGACGAATTCCAAGGCCTCTAGATCAAGATAAATACCCTTCAAGACCAAGTCCAACCCTTCCAGATGATGTGCTTCCTTTGTCCAATTCAAACCCAGTCAAAACTCTTCCAGTAGCACAACTTCAACCTCTAGTTGTAGAATTTCAGCCTCTATTGTAGATCTGCAAATTTTGGCCCTCTTGCAGTAACTGCTACCACACATGTGAGATTCTTCTATCCTCCCAAGGCTTCCTTAGTCCTTCACTTGGATTTTATATTCCTTATGAAACTTGAGGATGGCTTATTGTGACCTTTTCTGACCATATTTCCCTTCCTTCTTCAAGATTGTACCTCCTGAAGAAAACCCTAGACCAGTTGCAGAAACCCTAGCCTTCCTTCACATATGTGAGAGAGAATAATCCCAAAGACAAGTCTCCTTCATCATCTTCCTTCTTTGTTGCCTTCTTTTTCTTCCTTCTTCGCTTGAATGAGTGAGTGATGAATGTGTTCCAATGGGGTCGAGTTTACTCCTTTATATAGGCTTCTCAAGGTGTACGTAGCTCCTTAATTTAGGTTGACTTGCCAGCTTCCAGGGCGACTTGGTCTTGAAGGGTATTTTGACACTTTTAGGGACAAAAATAATTTAATTTACAATTTACAATGTGCCCGATGGGGTCTTCAACTTATGACAATGACTCTTTTGACTTCTTGACCTAGGACAAACCCTAGAAGCACTCAATGGCTGCTTGACCTATAAAACAAAAGACCTTGAGCATGAAACCCATGCTCCAAAAATAATAATAATAATAAATTTTCTTTCATTTTACAATATACAAGAATCAAAAGTACATTTCATATTTATGAAGAACGACCCTAGTTACACATTTTTCAACATGGTAGTTCGTAGATCCGTGAGAGAAACAAATTTCCTAACTCATAGGTTCCAACATACTATGAATGAAGCCAAGTATTTCAACTTATGGTTGTAAGATAATCCATGTAAAATCTTGTTCAACATATTAATAAAATAATTTAGCAACGTAGCAGCAACAGGGTGGTTTTCTCTCAAAAGGGCTTCGACCATAAATACTTGTGTTCTTATGTGTGCGTGCTTGTGATAATGGTTTCGTGATTATTATGCTTTGATTTTATTGATGCTTTCATATTTTGATAAGTTAATATTGTGGATGTGTGTGGAAAATTAATGATATGGAAAAAAGTTAAAATTGATGTAAAGACCATCACTACTCATTCACCCCCCTCTCAGCAGTGATCTATTTTGCCACAATTGGTATCAGAGTTGGTGCTCTTCAATGAAGCTTGACCGCTTGGAGAGTAGATCATGGATCATGGGCAGAAGCAAGAAGAGGATGTCTCAAAAGAAAAAGAGTTTGAAGAAGAAAGAAAATAAATCTATTGCAAAAGGAGCTGAAATTGTGAAATCCCAGCCAAATCAGTTATGTCACGAGGTAATATTATGAAAGAATTTTTGAATTATGATTCTAATTATTCATTTGAGCTACATAGTGATGATAAGGAGAAAAATCTTACGGAGGAGCTCACTACCTTGAGGACCCAACTCGCAGACTCAAAAATAATCAAAGAAGTAATGTGCATTAAGAAAAAAGGAAAAGAAAGATTATGTATAAGCACTTGAAAATGTAGCAGATAAATTGAGAAAGAAAATTAAAGAAAAAGACCAGCAACTTGAAAAATTTAAGAGAAAAATTAGCAGTGAACAAATCTAGCCCTAGCCTTCAAATAGGAGAGACAAGTTTAGACGTAGGAAAGATCAAAAAAACAAAATCAAACAAGCATACAATGAATATTGTGAGAAACCATGACAATATTGGAGAAAAGAGGCAACAAATTCATCACCAGCAATAAAGAAGAGAACCAAAAGTAGCTTCTATGTCAAGAAGATCATACACTCCTAGAGTTGATAGTAGTTGATTTAAAGGGGAAATCGAAACTCATTTTCCCCTTTGTTGAACGAAATTGAGACTTTCAACTATCACCGGTTTGGACATGTGGAACCCATTTGTAGGAGAAAATTGGACACATCTATGCAACATCTTGGACAAAAAATAAGAGGATCTTGTTTAGGTATACAATTTTTTTAATGGTTTATATTATGCTTGTAACCTATTTGGACATAAGGACATTGATTGCAGATCTAGTACAAGAAGACGTAGATCTCGCATGGGTAGCAAAAGATCAGATTCTTTGGCTTCTTATATTGGAAATATAGAGTGTTATGTGTGTTACAAATTTGGGCACATGGCCAAGGATTGCAAGATGTCTAGATCCATGAGACCTTTGGTTCAAAAGCAGCAGCCAAAGAAGCATGCACAACAAAGGAACCAACCAGGAGCTATGTGGAAGAAAAAGGAGGAACAATTAGGAAAGTGTGGTATTTCTCTTTGTTCACATGATGAGGATGAAAACTGGTATATTGATACTAGATGTTGGCACCATATGTCAGGAGATAGGAGCAAATTTCACTTCTTGAAGAGAATCAAGGGTGTTCATGTTGTTTTTGAAGGGAGTGAACCAACGAGAGTATTGAGAAGTGGTAAGGCTAACCTTGGTGAAAATAGGACCAATGAAAAATATGTATGGCTTGTTGAGGGTCTAAAGAACAATATCATAAGTGTGATTTAAATGGTTTATGGAGGTAAGGTAGTGGACTTCAACTCCGAAGGTTGTTGCATCCAGAAATAAGGACCAAAAAGGGTGATTGCTAAAGGATTCAAGACACCTAACAATGTTTATGTGTTGAAGGGAAGAGTAAGCAAAGAAAGGAGATCAAAAAAGTACTCTCCATCATCGTATTCTAAATAGAAGGGATCAACACATATTGCAGTCCGCTCTTGCATGATAGATAATTTAGACTGTAAAATGAATGTGAGGGCTTCATAGGCTTAGGGGGTGTTGAGAATTTGGTAGGGTGATGATTAATTCAAATTCTCTTCTTGATAATTGCTTGTGAGCTTACTTTTATTATTGATGAATTCTCTTCTTAGCTTATTATATCTTTCATCAATTTCTCCTTAACTTTGAATCCTTCTTTGCTTTTTCTTTTCTGTCTTTATGCCCAAAATAGAAATACGAGTTTCTACACCTTAGATCCTTCCTTCGACTCACTTGTAGCCCTGATCTTTACATTCATTTCATGCCTTATATCATGGTCATTGATCTGAATCTTTTCTTTGCTGAACTGTCTATTATATATACTTCAAACTGCAGATGTATCCTTACTTTCTTACTCTATTCTTCAGTCCTAAAGCTCACACTAAACACAAAGACGTCTTCTGCACTAAATATTGTTTCTTTCTTCGAACTAACCACAGTCCCTTCTACGAGTCAACCATAGAATTGATCTCGCACTTATTGCAGGCATATTTCATCGAACTGATCTCAGACTTGTCCGCATTTTCTTCTTGCAAATGAGCCACGGAGTTGCCTTATATATAGTGACCTCCTTCATTTGTTTTAAGCCAACCCAACAATCTCTTTTTAGGCTGACTTGACCACTGCTTATAGGCCGACTTGTAGGGCTTATATTCCAGCGTGATGGAGGTTGCCTTGAGGACTATTTTGAGCATCATGCTTAAGCCATTTCTTCATGGTTATATGACAAGGTCTTGAGGCATACTCCTTTGACTAGACTCTTCATATACATGACTCTAAATTAGTAAATTTATGACAAAAAGACAAATCCCTAACATACATCAAGAGGAAGTCTTTTGACCTATAATAAATACCTTGCTCATGAAACCCATGAAGCAAGCATAACAAAAATACATTTTTTTTTTAATGTTTGTCTTCTTCTTTTCATAAATACATAATGACATAGTCAATATGAAGACTGATTCTAGTTACACTTTCTAACACTCCCTCTTAACAAGGGAAGTATTCATAATGGTACATGATCGCTTTCAAGCTTGAAGAATCTCATAACAAGAATCATATTGGTAATCACATTTGTATAGCATCATATCAACCGTCATTTTCCTAGTGCAAGGCCTTGACTAACAACCCAATCTCTCAACAAGACAATGGGCTACAATGTTGGCGAGACACATGTCTTATAGACACCATATTCATTGTCTCTCCAAGGCACATACTCCACCCAAGTGTTCCCATAGTATGACCTTATTGGACTATTATTCTCTTGGGTAGCCAACCCTCAAAGAATACCGGTCCGCAACTACACTTATCTTGAATTCCCTATCTCATTTTCAAAGAGTATCGGATGCCAGATGATTACCCAATCCTCCATTTTGTCGTCTAGGTGAAGACCAAAATGATGTGTCTATCCATTCTCTCCACATGGCCTTCACTAAGACTTACGGTCGTTAGTCCTGGTCTAGTGCATGACACATGAATTAGAGAATCATATACGTCACTCCCTCTTAACTCAGGAAGGACATACTTCAAGTTTCTTCCAAGTAAGAAACTTACCACCGGGCTCCCTCTCAACAAGGGACCTGCATCAGCAATGGGGAGATACCCAACTGCTCATGAAGAATTCCTCCCCTCAATGTCATGGATTTCGATATTGAGGAATCTTCAACTTTTTGGCTCCATAGGGCACAGATCATCTATCACTTTCATCCACGAGTCATATCAACCATCAAAAGGTGACCAATATTTCTCATATGGTCCGCCTTTATGTCATGTTTCTTTCCTTCGAACCATCTCCCAAGGATCTTACATATTTCCACATGATTGGCAGCCATACATAAAATCATCCATATAAACATATATATAAGAAATTTTAAATCAAAAGTTACCTTAGTGATGATCTTTCACCATGAAATCTTCCTGTAGGCATTGACATCATTTAGTCAGATTGACAAATCTCCTAAAGATATGTCTTTTCAAGGGTCTTATTCTTTACCATACTTCTATCAAAGTCCACATATCTTCCCAGGAGATCTCCTAGTCACATATTCTTGGCTTCCGGATGATAACCGCCTCTTTACATGGTTGTACTTCATGATCTCTTCCATTATTTCTCCACACAACTTCATCCCCAGGAACTTCCAGTATCCAGTTCCTTGTTTGTATACAACCACCTCATATTCCATATGAGGACATATTTAATTTCATATGTTAGTGGCAACCTGTGCACCAGAAGAGATTTTCCTTCCATAGAACATATAATTTCATCATTTGTAACCACATGACACGACTTCACAACTTCCAGTGTCAGCATATAGATATATGTACCTCATACTTTTCTCTTTGAGTTATCATGTAGCAATTTTACTAGAATGAATAACTTCATTCCCTTGACCTGCTTCATCAATATGTCATCATATCCTAATCCCATAATTTTGTAACATAGAAGTATCGATGAAACCTTTTGATTTCTTTCTAACCAGTGAATCCATAAAGAACTCCATTAGAAAATGTCAACACCTATTTCCATATTGATTATTGAATGATGACCCTTGATCTTGATGATTGCCTTCCATAAATGTTGATTTATCAGTGAGGTTTTTAGGAGCTCCTTCTTCAAGTGCTCCTCCCATGCTTCTATCATGATGTTTTTAATATACATTGCTTCCTATCATACTATTTTACAACAACAAAAAATCACTTAAAGAGAAAGATGATCTCAATCATAATAGAGATCTTTCGCTTCTTCTTTCATAGATTTCTTTGTATCAGGTTCTTCTCTTACATTTGTGACATGGGCTTCTTCCTTTTTCCTCTTGTCCTTCCCAGATTTTGGACAATCCCTTTTATAATGCCCAAGTTCATTACATCCAAAGCATCATACTTTGTCTGTATTTCTTCTTTTATTCTGAGGACCAAATTTTTTGAATCTTCCTTTCTTCCTGGGCATGGCTGCAAAGGCTTAATTTCCTTCACTTTATCTTGTATCAGCTTTGGCTTTCAATCGTGTTTCCTCTATTTTACATAGAGACCATAGATCGTGGAATGGTGTTGCTTCTTTCTTCCCATATAATCTTGAAGTGAATTTTCCCCATTCTTTCGGTAGAGCATTCTGCACCACTGTAGTCATTTCATTATCAGACATTACTTCTCCCAATTCCTGCAGTTGGTATCTTATTTCAGAAATCCTCATAAAATATGAAGTGATTCCTTCCTATCTTGACAATTTCATCCTGTATAGTTCTTGTCTTAGAGAGATTTCTTCTCCTACATTACTCACAGAGAATAGCTCCACCAGTTTCTCATATATTTCTTTTGCATTTTTCAGTTTTGATACATAGGGCATGAGTGAATCCTTAATGGATTCTATGAGAATCCTTTGTGCTCTGATTTCTCCTTTCATGTACTTGGCATGAACTGGAGCATCTTCTTTTGAGGGTTGAATTTTAGATCCTTCGATGTAGCCCATAAATTCGTTTTCAATTAGATTCAAATATGTCCTCTTCTTCCATGCACTAAAGTTTGATGACCCAACCAATTTGTTGCTCTCTTTGCAATAAATTATTTTGACAGATTTATATAAGGTCATAGATAGTTACTCGAGTAGAGTGACTTCCTCCTTCTAGCAACTTCCTTGATGATGATGAAGATGAAGTCAGGAACTTCCTCTTAGATTGAATTCTCCAATGTAGGAGTTCTTGGATCCTTGATGATAGATGATTTCTATTCCAACAATGTCTTGAATATAAATATTTGATGGCAAAGATTATTTTATTAAAGAGTTGTTTCTTTGAATGAGATTTAAGGTCTTCTTGAAATGGCTTGAGAATCTTTCTTACAAACTGATTTGAATTTTCAATGCAAACTTTGACCTTGACTTTGATTCTTGCTTCCTTGAGTGCCTCTTTGCTAAGTAGCCCTTGTCTTTAGCACGTTAGCTCTAATACCATGTTGAGAATTTGGTAGGGTGATGATTAATTCAAATTCTCTTCTTGATAATTACTTGTGAGCTTACTTTTCTTACTTATGAATTCTCTTCTTAGCTTATTATATCTTTCATCAAGTCAATTATCAAAACACACGAGGCAAAAATATAGGCTCTTCAAGCCAGGGCCAAAACCTCTCCCTCTTGGAGAGGAAAAATCACAAGAATTTTTTTTATAGACTTTCAGATGACAAGTACCATGACCATGTCACAGACCCTAGACCTTCAAATGCCTTCAAGACCTTGTCACTACTTCTTCAACGACTCCTTGAGCTTATCCAAAGGCTTGAGGGCCACAACTTTTTTATATTTTTTGATGTATTTGTTATTATTATTATTATTATTTATTTTATTTTTTTTAAATTTGTTTTTAGTTTTTTTTAATGTTTTACTAGGTTATTTTATTTTATTTTTTATTTTTTTTATGTGTGTTCATTTTTTTTTAATTTTTTAATGTTTTTTTTAGTAATTTTAATTGTGATTATTTTTTTTAATTTGTTTTAGGTTTTTTTGTTTACCTTTTTTTTAGATATTTTAATTTTATTTTTTTCAATGTTTATTTTAATTTTATTTTTTCTCCTTTATTTTTTAAAAAAAGTATAATTGTTTTTTATTTTTAGTTGTCTAATATTTTTATTCTGAATTTTGAATTTTTTTACTATGTTTGTTTATTTTTTTATTTTTTAAAATTGTCCAATAATATATATATATGTATATATATATAAATTTCTTTCCCTAATTTTGTTTCCTTAATTATATTTTTTTATTGTTTAATTATTTATTTCTTTATATCTTTATCTTTGCAGGTTAATTTGTTTTTTTTTTTTCTTTTTCTATTTTTACGTTTGATTTTTTTTTTTGGCTTTTTTATATACTTTTATATATTTGATTTCTTCTTGTCATTTTTCTAATTTATAATTTTTTTTCTAATACATATTTTTATTTACTTATTGTTAATTTTTTTTTTTTTACAAAAACGGATATGGATTTATATTAGATATTGGCCAAAATGCCTTTCACTGGTTACAATAGGTCAGGCATAGCCCTTAAAATTTCTTCCACTAACTGATCATAGGCCCCAAAATTTGGAGATCCACATTTTTTACTCGAGACTAAAGAATATATCTCTGTTATTTTTCCTGTCTTAAATGTACAAACAAACTGTTTTAGTATAATGCGGTAAAACATAAATCTATTTTATGGTATGGAGTCCCACTCCTCAATTCCGTCTTTCAAGAGAGAGCCAGCGGGAAGTGGCACCACCCTGTTGGCTTCCAGATCAGCATCTTTATTGTTCCCCCTCAATACATGAAGGAAATTTGCAGTCTGAAAATATTTCACCAGAATTCTGATTCTTGAAATCACTCTTGCCAATCTAGGATCTGCAGGAGAAGAATCCTCCAATAAGACTTTAATAATGGACTGAGAATCTCCTATAATATTAACATCTGATAGACCAAAGGCCTTTGCTTGCTTGAGACCTTGAAGAAGTGCCAAGGCTTCAGCTTGAATGCTGGTGGATTGTCCTAATCCCCAAGCGAACTTAGTCACAATTCTTCCCTCCTTATTCTTTACAACTCCTCCTGCCCCAGCCAATTCGGGGTTGCCTTTCGCTGCCCCATCGAAGAACAGAGTGTATCTGGATTGCCTGATGAGAAAATCAGATAGTTCATTCTCCTTCCCTCTGAATTGCCACTCTTTTGTATCCTTATGTTGCCTTATTTCTCTAGAGAATTGGAGATCCAACGAGGCACCCCAGTCTAAGTCTTGCTGACTTAGGTTCGAGTTCGACAAGTGCTCCCCCAAACTTTCTTTCCATAGACATTTTATTTTGACGATGGTGAACTGCGGATTTAAGCTTTCATCTCTGAAGACTCTTCTGTTTCTCTCAAGCCAGATTTGCCAACAGATAAATTTCGGCAAGGAGAGCCATGCAGCTTTAAAACTTTCATTTTTTGGGAGCGTTTCTGGGTAGAAGTTTCGCCAGTTTGCAAATAAGTCAGAGATAGACGTAGGTAAGATGAATTTTGTTTTCCAATGGATCAAGAGGTTCTGCCAGATTTCTTTTGAGTATTTGCAGTCCAAGATAATGTGTTGGGCGTTCTCTTCACTGTCACAGCACAAGTGGCATCGTGAGGGACCTTGGAACCCTTTCTTCTTCAATCTGTCTTCTGTTAAAATTCCTTTGTGGCATAACAGCCAGCAGAATGAGTCAACTTTTGGCATGGTTTTATAATTCCAGAGCCCCTTCCACACAACAGGGTCCAGAGGGACGTGTGGACAATCTTGGAGGCTTTTATACCCCTACGCAATAGTATACAGCCCTGGGGCGGCTCCCCAACCATGGACGTCCTTCCTTCCAATGTGCAAAGGCGCCTTACCATTCAGCAGAGTGAGAAGGAGATCGCGTTCTTGTATCAGCTCTGGAGGAACAGGCGGAAGTCTCCATCGCAGCCAGTTGCTGCCAGCCCACAGCGTAATGTCCCATAGTGAAACACAACCTGCTATGTCCAGCCACGATCGCAGCGCTTGCAGATAATTGTAGCTCGATAATGGGGGATGCATCGTGATGCTATCGTCCCATATCCTGACTTCTTTGCTGTTGCCAGGTATCTAAGACGTTCTGTCTCTGATTAAAGGAGCTGCTTTGTGACAAAGTTTGATCAATTGCGATCCTGAGGTGGGTAGTGAGGTTTCCAGGCATCTTTTCCGCTTCCCCATGAAATGCTTCCTCCATAAAGCTCTTTGCACCCAACCTGGGTGTGGACCAATGATTCTCCAGAAAATCTTGGCTCCCATGGCTGTGTTTTGGAGGCTGAGATCTTTAAAATTTAGGCCTCCTTCATTCTGAGGCTTATAGATTTTCTCCCAGCTTACCAAAGGGATTTTCCTGTCATTGTGATTGCCACCTTTCCAGAAGAATTTGCGTATGAAGGCTTCCATTTTCTTGATGATGCCAATGGGAGCAAGGATTACAGAGAATTGAAATATGGGGAGACTACTGAGAATGGATTTGATGAGGACAGTTTTGCCGGCAAGGTTTAACCATGAGAATCCCCATGCTTGAATTTTTGCCTTGAATTTATCCAATAGAGGGGTCCAGTCTCTGCTGTAAGCTAGTTTACGGAAGATAGGAAGGCCCAGATAGGTAAAAGAGGTCCAACTGAGGGAGGCAGTAAAGCCAAGAATTCTGGTGATGGCAGAAAGAATGGAGGAAGAGACATTCCAACAAAAAACTTTGCATTTACCTTTGTTTAAACTGCTGCCTGTAGCTTCGCTGTAATCGTCCAGAACCTCCTTGAACTTTAAGGCGGATTTGACAGAGGCAACCCTTAACAAGAGGGTATCATCAGCAAACAAAGTATGATTTACATTTTTTACCCCTCTGGCTATGTTGAGCCCCAGGATCTCTTGATCAACCAATTTCTGATCTAGATAGAAGCTCAGGACAGAAACATGGAGGACAAAGAGAAGCGGAGAGAGGGGGCAACCCTGCCTAAGCCCTCTTGAAGCTTTGAAAAAGCCAGGTGCTCTCCTGTTCACCAAGGGAGCGATCCAAGGATCGACAATACAAGCACAGATCCAATTGATAAAGCCCATTCCAAATCCAAATTTATGCAAGACTTCCCAAAGAAAACTAAGTCTGACACGATCAAAAGCATTTGTCAAGTCTAGTTTAATTACCATACCTTTCTCTTTGTGAAGTTGGCTCGAATGAATCGCCTCTTGCACTAGGATGAAATTGTCCGCAAGCTGTCTCCCCTGAACAAACCCGCCTTGATTCTCCGGAATGATGGCTGGGAGGATGCCTTTAAGCCTATTTGCAATCACCTTTGTGATTAATTTATATCCAATATTACAAAGAGAGATGGGGCGGAACCGATTAAATTCTTTAGCGCCCTTTTCCTTGGGTATGAGGGCAAGGAAGGCAGAGTTAGTGATGCCCCTATTTTCTGGCAATTTTGAGATTTCAAGATCATTTTGTAGAGGTCTTTCTCCACAATCTGCCAACAGGTTTGGAGGAATCTTGCAGTGAAGCCATCCGGGCCTGGGGCTTTGTCGAGCTCCATGTCGGTGAGAGCATCTTTTATTTCTTTTATAGAGATCTTAGCTTCAAGATGCTGATTCATTAAAGGGGAGATCTTAGGAGGAACCACCTCCAAAAATTTAGATTTTGGGTCAGTCACTCCCTCTTCTCTGTACAGATTTTGAAAGTGATTGAAAGCTGCTCTCTTTATGCTCCCAAAGTCTTTGTGAGTCGAGTTACCTTCTTTGATTTCTGCAATAGCATTGAAGCTCTTTCTATCTTGAGCTTGTTTATGAAAGAAGGCGGAGTTTCTGTCTCCCGCTTTAAGCCATAAACTCCTAGAATTTTGTCTCCAATGCTCTTCCTCCGAAAGGTAGGCTTTATGGAAGATTTGCTGAAGCTCAGCTTCCTTATCTAACACTTATTTAGTGATTTCAACATCTTCACTTTGAGCATGATGCTGAGCAAGTCTGTCTTGGGCCTGCTTTCTCTCTTTTGCAGGGGTGGGGAGAGATTTGGCCCATGATTTAAGAATAGATTTCAGTCTTCTAAATTTTTCTTCCCAGATGAAGAAAGGTGAACCCTTCACTGGAAATTTCCAACTGTCCTGAACCAAATTTAGGAACTCAGGATCCTTGACCCAAAGAGGATTGAATCTGAAAGGTATGGGGCCAAGATCCTTGTGATCCAACATCTCAAGCATAATAGGCTTATGATCTGAAACATTGCAAGGGAGGATATGCAATCTGGATTCTAAGCCCAACAAAAGAAAAGAACTCTGCACCAAACATCTATCAAGTCTAGCAGCAATGTGACCGGGGCCTATTATTTTATTGGACCAAGTGAACTTACCATTTTCTGGTGGGATATCGAGCAGATCCCAGTCCTGCATGAGATCCTCCACCCACTCCCTTGCTGGGTCCCATACGATTGTGCCTCCTTGCTTTTCCTCCATGCGCGGAGTGAGATTTAGATCACTCGCAATAATGATGTTTTCCAAGTTCTCTGACTCCGATAGATGTCTGACAGAGTCCCAACACTCCCTTTTCTCCCCTAAATTTGCTGGGACATAGACATTAAAAAGGCAGAATGTCTCCCTCGAGTCCACAGGTTGTAGCTTCAAGAACAGCCAGTGGGTATTGTGTATCTCAGTGACCAACCTATACTTGAGAGGATTCCAGAGAGAGCCCAGCCCCCCAGAGGCTCCCCATGCTGAAACTGCTTGGCCTCTGCTTCCCTTCCAAAATTTTTTACTGGTTTGGAGAAACTCATTGTCCTCCATTTTGGTCTCCTGGATCAGAAGAATATCTGGGGCTTCTCTTCTTATAAGGCTTCTCGTTGCTTCTTCTTTCACTTTACTCCCCATTCCTCTGCAATTCCAGGAGACAATCTTCATCATTTATTTTTATGATGATGGGCTCCCTTGGAACCCTGTGCTTGGTTTTTAGATATCTTCGGATTTTTTCCAAGGAGTTTCTTCAGAGTGGGCTGACTACCCTGAAGTTTGTCTTTGTAAGTTTCCTGATCTCTCTTTTCTCTAGCAGTTTTGCGGCCCCTTGTTGATCTTCTGACCGATGTCTGCGTATCTCCTATTTCTCCTTCCTCCTCTGACTCCTCCGAGTCATGTTCCTCCTCGGAGGCTTCTGTTTGCTTATCCTTATTTCTTGCTATGGCACTTTCTTCAGGTCTTGATCCTGCTGAGGTCATTTTTTCTGAGGGCTTATCTTGCCTATCCTCTTCCCGAGGAACCTCTTCTTCAGAGCTTAAGAACTCATACCTATTTTTTTGACTTATTGGCGGAGGTACATTTTGGGCGGAGGCAGGCTGGGCGCCTTGGCCATTTGGGGCCCCAGATTTCTTGTGAGAGGTATTTGGCCGCTTAACTTGATTCCAACCATCTTCCTTTCCTTTCTCTGCTTCCCCTTTGTTCAGACACCCTCTTGCAAAATGACCGTAGATGTGACATTTACGGCATTTGAAAGGGAGCTGCTGATAGTCCAGCACTTGCACATGCGTCCAACTGCCAACCTTTATTTTGATAGCCTCTGGGAGACCCACCTATAAGTCCACCTCGACACAGATTCGGGCGCAATCATACTGATCGTTGTTGTTTGCTTTGTCAATGAACTTTCCCAATGCATTGCCTATGTGCTTGAGGGAATCCTAGTTCCAACAGTGCACTGGAAGATTTGGGAGCCGGACCCAGACAGGGACTGCTGTCGGGACATCCACGGCCGGATCGAAGTCAGGGGTCCATTTATTGAGGTAGAGACCCTGAGGGCCCATGAAATAGGGCCCATTCCTGAAGATCAAGTCTTTGTCCTCCTTAGTGTTGAACTCAAACATGAAGTAGCCTCTTCCCAGGAAATATGAAGTGACTTTGTTCTTGATCAGCGGGATCTAGTTCTTAACAACCCAATTTTTCGTTGATTTTGGCGAGGGCCAAAGGCCCGTGAATTGACCCACTAGGGCTCGATCTGCCAGGGACAAAGCGACTTGGATCGGGCCCTCAAGAGGAAGGTTTACCTCAGGAACATCATCAATTTTTTTGACAAACTTGGCGGCTTCAGACTTCTTCTTCTTAGGCAACGAAGCTAGCAAAGAGGAGAAAGCAGCTTCAACATTAGGGGGGGAAGAATGCGAAGGACCGAGGGGCGAGCCCTGGGTCTCCATGGCCGAGAAGATATGATCAGCAACAACACATCCAATCTGCACAATGCAACAGCAGAAGGCGAAGCATCTCAGAGCCGATGTGATGCAGGAAAAGAACTGATCAGATCCTGCAGGAAGAGGCCCCGAGGAGAGGAGCGGAGCCAAGCAGAACCGGCGAGGGAGGCCGATCGAACAGATCAAAGAGTCCTTGAGGCTGGAGTAGGAAAAAAGAAGGAACCAGTCAGATCCGTGAGTCCCTGAGGACGAGAGGACCAGGGATGGGAGCAGGGACGACCAAGAGGGCAGTGCCCAGGCCCAAGCTGCGCAGAGCGACAGGAAGTAGCAGGAGGCAGCGACACTCAGAAAAAAGTCCTATCACTTATTGTTAATTTTTAACCTCTTTTTTTTTTTTTCATTTCTCTTTTGAAATTTTAAGTTTTTTTGGAGTGATGATATTTTATCTTTTACATGGTATTTCAAAATTTTGAAAATTTGTCCTTAAAAAAAAATGTTATTCCAACATCTTCACTTTTTGTTTTGAGGGTGTTTTTGGCACACAAAAATTGGTTTTCACTGCAATTTTTTAAACATATTGAAAATTTACCTCTGAAATAAAAATTGTTATTCCAACATCGCCACTTTTCCTTTACGAGCTCTTTTTTCATGTTTTTTGGGGTTTTTTGTCTAGAGTTCACGTTTTGAGTTTATAGTTCCCGTTTCATAGTTTACGTTATTTTTTAATGATACTTATCTCTTTGATTATGATTTCTTCATGATGGATTTTTTTGCTACTGATGTTGTTTTTGCTGAGGTTATTGTGATCAGGAAGAAGGATGGCACATGCTCAAGGGGAACATCTAATGTGGCTCCAATGTTTTTCGGTGATATTGATGGAATCATGGTTCCTTGGAGTAGTTTAGTATATGTTCCATTCTATGTGCTTATCTAACACGAGGTTGTCACTAGGAGCTTTTAATTTGGTTGTGCATGGATCATATGCTACCTATATGAGTTGACATGCAGTTGGCATGTACTATGCATCTTGGTTTGATGATATTATACATATGTTGGTGCCATGGAGATTAGTATGATGATGGTACATAATTCTTATATTTATGATGTTGTTTTGTTGATATGATATTGTTTTTGTCACTACATCATTATATGCTTGTCGCTGCTACTAGTTCAATTATATTGTAGAGATTCATGCTACATATGATGATTATTATTGCTGCTAAGTTTTTCCATAGAGAGATGATATATTGGGCTTATTGGTATGTTATATTTCTAGTTCATGATGTTGCTGATACATACTATTGATGGTCCACTGTGTATTATTTGTGTTATTGATTACTATTATTGAGATCTTGATTTATGGCTGGTGATTTGGAGAGATTGTCACATGTCTTCATATGATATGCATTGTTATTATCTTGTTTTGATATAAGGCACATATTGTTGATCATTTATGTCATGTACTTATTTATGTCATGCATAGAGGTAAGCCATGGTGTTTGGCCATTGTAGTGAGTGTGTATTTAAGCCATGCATTTTGATGCTTCATTAAACCTTGTATTAATCATGGATTCTTATTGTAAATAATTTTGTATTGGTCATAAATTCATGAACCATGATTGGCATATGTTACATAGTGAGTCATGAGAATTGGTTCAGCCATATATGGGCCTATGTTGTCATTGCAAAATCATGTATTATCATTTTGGTAGCCATTTAATAGTCCTATGAAGCCCTATACTCTATTGCATATCATTTGTTCATAGTCATTTGTCTATGTGGAGTAGCCTCTTGCATATGGCAAGGAGGCTTTGGCAACAATAATATATCAGTTCACATTCAACTATGGACATTTTTGCATTCCGTGGAGTATGGTTGGTCATGATATTGTGACCCTATCATCATATATTGATGCTACCATGGTTTGTTCAGAGGAGGTTTTTGTTTCCCATTGAGAAAGGAGTGAGAGATGTTGCTTCCAGATAGTACATTGTGGAGAGGATGTATTTGCTATGTTGCTTTAGATTTGGTTGGATATATCCTACTACTGTTATACAGTTGATCAGAGTTGTTGTTGCTAGTTGGTCACATTATGTTGTTGTTGCTATGTGTTGGTGATTTGATATGCTGCTACTATTATAACATGGATTATGCTATTGCTGCTTCAGGAGAGAGCTTGTGTTTCAGAGTTTGTTGTTGTTTCTTATTGTCATGCTGCCTTGGGAGTTAGAGAGTTTATTGTTGTTGTTGATAGGAGATGTATAATGTTGCTCTAATATGTTATTGCTCGGGGACAACTTGTGTCCACAGGGATTTTATTGCACATATTTTTTGATTATGAGGATGAGTGTTGTTGTTATTCTCATCTTTCAGTATTATATCCCATTGTTCATTATCTGCATATGGTTTTTGAGTGGAGTTTCTATTTTTTTTTATGGAGACCATTACATGGGGAGGAAAATATAACATTTATTCGTGACATTTTTATCCCTTTTCCATTGAGGAAAATATAATATAAAGTTGGATGGTTTCAATTTTCAGAGGATAGTTTTAGATGGTTGGATCAATTGGGGTTGCCATTAATGCCAAAGGGGGAGATTGTTGGCATTGATGTGTGTTGCATTATTGCAGATGTGTTGCTGGTTGGCATTGATGTCAACCCGGTAGCATGGCTTTTGGGGGAGATGGTTAGCACATGCATGTATGTTTTGTTTGTAGGTGGATTATACATGGATGATGTGTGCATTGGTCCTTGAATGTCTACTAGCATGGATATGTAGATGTGATTTGCAGGTGTTGCATATAGAGTGTGAGCAGAGGATGTCATGTTCCTCATGATCATGTTGTTATGGTCATGATTTTTGCATGGAGTTGGATGGTGGAATGTTACACTAGTTTGGAGGCCTTTCTATGATGATCAGTTGTGCAGAGGAGGAGTTGTATTAGAGATGTGATGATATTCTTGATCATGTTGACTGGTCAATAAGGTGTTGGTTGTTGCTACAAGAATGAGAGTTTAGGAGCTTTTCTAATTAGGTCTCCATGTCCCAGATTAGCTATTTATGTTGATGATATGATACATAGGGTTTGGAGAGGATCTACACACGTTGGAAGTTTTCCATGGTGTTACTCACACCCTCCTGAAAATGTGTTCCAAATGGTGGCCAAAACAAGTTGGAAACTTGGATTTTAGAGGGTATACAATACTTTCTTGAAGGAAACTCGAGTACATACGTAGGTATTGTGAAGGAAACCTGCATATGCATCTTAGAAGTTTTTTCTTCAAATTCCTTGTGCTTCTCAAGTGTTTTACTTGTTTTTCTGATGGTTTTGTTCGAGTTTTTCCATGCAAAGGTTAGAAAAGTTAACTAACTTATAGAAGATGGTTAAAGTGAAGAATCTATATCATTAAGTGAAGTTAATGGATTGATCAAGTAAAGAAGCCGAATCCGGATCAAATCAAGCTATGAACAGAGCTCCATCATTAAGTTGAAATTATTGATTTAATCAGTCCATAAAATGATAAATAGAGGAAAGATTTGAGTCTATTTGGTTGGTTGTTTTGAGAGTGTGTGAGCATTCCATTGTGAGGCCATTGTGAGTGAATAGAGATTGCAGTAGCTACTCACACAATATTGCAGAGATATATCGGAGTTATGTATGCATGATTTAGAGAATGAATTGAGGAGAATTTCAGAGCTTTTGTTTTGCAAGTGACAATGTTTAGATGAGAAGAATTGTCAGCTTGTGGTGTGTTAGAGAGCAGAGATTGTTATGAGTAGAAGAGAAGAAGTAACCCCCTCCAGGCAGAGTTTTTGATTCATATGTTGTGTTGAATAACGATGGTGTTGTTGGGTTTCTCATGTTGAGCAGATAGAGAACCTAGTTTGAAAATATATGAAATGTGGTTTGCATGGAGGAAGAGAAGGCGTGGAGGATTCTAAGTAGACTATGATTTGGTGTATTCAATAAAAGGAATAGATTTCTCCATCCAATAGTTGGATAGTCCAACGAGAGTTGGGCAAGGATCGTTGATCATGTTGGCCTTCAGCGGATGGTAGTCTGTAGATCCGTGAGAGAAACAAATTTCCTAACTGATAGGTGCCAACATACTGTGAAGGAAGCCAAGTATTCCCATGTAAAATCTGGTTTAGCAGATTACTAGAAGAATTGAGCAACGCGAAAACAACAAGGTGGTTTTCTCCCAAAAGGGTTTCCACCATAAATACTTGTGTTCTTATGTGTGCATGCTTGTGATAATGGTTTCATGGTTATTATGCTTTGAGTTTATTGTTGCTTTCATATTTTGATAAGATGATATTTTGGATGAGTGTTGAAAATTAATAATCCAACAAAAAGTAAAATTGATATAAAAGATATAAAGGTCATCACTATTGATTCACACCCCCCCCCCCCCCCCCTCAGTAGTGATCTAGTTTGCAACAAATAATAAACTAATATTGTTCATATTTTAATTTATCTATCATGGTGAAGCATGGAGTTGTTTCCACTTTGAAAAGAGAAAATGTCACCGAAATCAACATTATTGGTTATTACTTAGCTACAATTAGTTTGAAACAGACATATTTGTGGATGTCAAGATGATTTACAAGATTAATCGCTAATTTTTCACCATTGTAGATTGTGACATTTTAAATTCTTCACTTTACCACCTTCCCCCCCTCTCTCTCTCTCTCCCTCTCTTTAATTAGTTTTTGTTTTCTATTTCACATTTATTTCCAATATAAGAAAAATGATGTAGATGATTTAGGGTATGTATGTTACATTATCGTTATTATATTTTCTAGAATTATTTTATTATATTGATCTTCTCAAAAGTTGATGTTTTAATGTTAAAAAACATGTTATTTTTATTTAGAAATTAAATGGAAATTATACTTCCCATTTGCATACTAAAATGATGGATTTGATAATACATAGTAGGTGCATTTCATTTCCATCTCATTGAAATTTAGTCCTCGATCCTACCTTTTTTACCTATGATGTTACAATTAATTTTTTGATCAAATTGAAATCTTGTTAGTGTGGCACTTAATTTAATAACATTTAGATTTATTTTTCCATGAGCGTAAACCTAAAGCTTAACATCATTTTTCTTTATTTCAGATTTTAAGCAAATCATTTTTACAACTAAGTTTACTTAAAGCTAAGTTGAATGAAAATATGCTAACATAGGTAAAAGTGTCCAACCTATTAATTAGTAAACAAAATCCCAACAAACATTAAATGACAAAAAAACTTATACAAATTCCCATTTGTGCTAATGCGGATGCATGTTACAGTATATACATTTTACGTTAAACCATTATAAATGTTTGGGACTATCAGGGAAGAGATGAACAACTACATCATGGAATTAGAGAGGGTTAGGATTGTTAGTTGGTGATCTTCCCTATTATGTCTCAACTTCATGTGAAACATGCTTTGGTCATTCGTCACATGTTTCTTACCTATAAATTAGCATTTTCAACAAAAACAAACTAAAACAATGTTATATTAGGCCAAAGTCTTAATTTCCTCTACAAGGCTTCATTTAAGTTAAAACCATTCAAAATAAAAATTAATTTGGCCAAATATACCCAATTCAAAACAAATAAGACTTGAGATATTTCTCTATAATGTTTTAAAATCTTCATTTAAGATTTGTGTTTGCACTTAGAACTTGTGGTTCTATTACAAGAAAAAAAATGGAATTCCCTTTTGAAATCCATAGGACTATGGTTCTTTGAGGTATATTATGGTATCTACATAAATACTATGATATTTTAGGACCGACATTGGTGGTGTGAAAATATTTTACATAAGTATCATGGAATTGGCATTGGTGGTGTGATAATATGTTACTCAAGCATATGGAGTCTAAACATATTTTAGTCTCTTTTATAACTGACATTTTTGGCATGACAATATGTTGCTTGGAACATGCTAGAATCGACCATTGTCATTTCACTAATTTGAATTCAATGCTTTCTCCTCCCCATATAGTATTATAAATTGGTAAGGTAATTGAGAGCGAGGAAAGTGGGTGATAGTAATTCCTACCGTGACCACTTGAAACTCTACTAGCATGTGGGCATCCACATATATCTTCTCAAAAACACCCTTTCTTTGAATAAGATTGGCTTTCATGCATTGATTTATCTTCATCTCTATGTGACCATCAATGTAATTCTTGTAATAGGGAAAAATTTGTCCCACCCAAGTATAGCCCTTTCACTATTAGATAATGTGATCCTTTGGTGTATTCAAGGGACAAGAAAGTTCGTAAGTGTTAATGTGTTTGAATTTGGAAGCACCTATAACTTATAAGTTTTACCGTTTTGTGGACTTGATAAGATGTATTTAGTCATATTTCTTATAATTTATGCCACACTATTAATTTTACATAACTTTCTTTGTTATTGTCTTTGACGAACTTTATACTGTCCATTCGATACATTAACCCATTATCCTAAAAACTACACTCTACTCTCCTTTTACAATATATCTATTGAGAAATCAATGCTTATAGGAATTAGGGTCTGATTCCACTTTCTTGATAATTACTTGTGAATTATGTTGGCTTCTCTTAAATATTTATTAATTTATCTTTCATCAAGAAATTACCAAATTGTATATGTATGAATAACATAAGAACAAGAGGCATAAGATGTAGCCTACTAAGCCAGGGGAAAACCCCTAAAAGGGGAAAACCCAGTCCAACTCTTCCAATAGTAGATTCAAATCAATAAGAGACAATCCAAGGCTCTTTAGGCCTAGACAAAGACCTCCTGCAACCACCAAGTCAACCCTTCCCTTATGTAGATGATCCTTGCCAAAGTATCAAAGTACCAACTTCATAGTTGCAGCTTCAATCAAAATTTCGGTGTGCAGCTTTAGAACTTCAGACATGCAGTAGATTCAAAATTTTGACCTTAGAAATTGCCCAAAAACTTCACACGTATGAGAGATAGATAGTCGAAGAACTCATTTTAGGTCTTCCCAGCTTCTTTCGTCCTTCTCCTGCTACTTTGCTCTCTTTTTTTGCTTCTCTTCCTTCTAGATCGTACTTTTTGAGTGAGTGCTTCGAATAGGTCAAACTGCCTCTCTATATCTAGCCTTTTTGTTGGGTCAAATTGCTCTAATGTAGGCAAAATTCATGGGGACAGGGCCGACTTTGTGTGGAGGTGACAAATAACCTTTTTGACTTAAAAATAATTCTTTTTACATGATACAAAAGCCTAAGAAGGGTATAATAATAATGACAATGATTCAAGACAAAACCTAGAAGCCTTCAATGGAGAGTTCGATCTAAAAAACAATGACCCAAGTATGAAACCCATGCTTTAATAAGTCATTTTTCTTTAGTAATAAAATTTCTTTTGACAAGTACAATTATGAAGACCGACACTAGATACATTCTTCAACAATATCCACCATCTATTCTCTTTGGTGTCTCTTTCCCATGCTTCGGGGGTATGCTAATTGTTATTATTTTTTAGTCTTTAGTAAAAATTTGATATCAAACATATACATGCATTATAATTTTTTTGAATAAATATATATATATATAATATATATATATATATATATATGTGAAAAATAAAAAGAAACCTACACTTTTGATATAAGAAGTTTTACATTTATGATGCCCATTCTTGTGAAAAGGCTATTGCTATTAACTTGAACTTAATAATTCAAATGAATAAAACTAGAATTTGATGTAATTTATGATGGTGATAAGGCTATTGCTATTACTTCAACTCAATAATTCAAATGGAGAAAACTATCAAACTTAAAGTTTGTATCATAAAAATGAAATATACTTATAAAATAATATATATATATATATATATAAAGGAAACGGGTAGCATTTTTATATATCAAAGTTGGAAATGGGCCAAGTCCATTACATTCAAAATTTGCTATGTTTCATAGTTTTGTAGAGATAAATCCAGAGAGTATCTAATACTATCTCCATTATTTATAACTATACTACTTACAACATTTATACTAGAGATTCTCCAAAAGACACCACAAAATTTAACAACATGACAAAACATATAAACTGTAAAGTGATTGACTACTCCTTGATTTCCATCTTTTCCATAGGATTGTCCTCCTGGGTCACTTCAACAGTTTGACCAGTAACCAGGATCAGCTCAGACCCACATCACTCTTGTTATGCCTCCCTTTCAACCTAAGAAAGGGAAGTGGGAATTTCCCCTAGCCCGAAGACCTCCTCGAGCACACAAACAATAGCAATTTACACTTTTATCTCCATATTATCCACCTTAAACTTCAAGTTAATCATACTAGTGTCCAGATGCTCCATTGCTTTCTTAAGCAACTCCAGATCCTTGCCAATCCCTACAAGGCGAGTCAAAACGACTGTAATTTGATCTTGTACCTCCTGTATTACTTGCTTCCTTGTCTTTTCTACCATGGCCACCATATTTTCATTGCTTGAATTTCCATGTTCCTCTGCACTATCGTCACTCCTGTTAAGGTTTATAAAAGCCATTTTACACGCTATCCTTCCCTGCACACAAATTATTTTGTTGTTTATCTGCATCACCCAGTTCCTAAATATAATTCCTTGCCTCCTGTCGATTGAGGTGCACATCCTATCACACTTAATATCCTTCCCCATTTGCAGATTAGACAAGGCACGATCATCCATCCTCGCCACCGCCATATTGCATTCAAATTGATATGCAACCACTTGAATCTCCTGGAGGAGTGTATTGAAGCTGCCTTCACCTGCCTTCACATTTAATAACAATCAGAAGGATTTCCACATGGCCTTCAACATGGTTCGAAGGTTCAAGTGCCTACAATTGTAGTTAATACCACCCAACTACTTACTCCACCTACCAAGAAATTCCTTCCCTTCCCTGAGACATAACTCGAGCATGTGGGGTCGATGCTCTTTAATACTTGCATTATTCCAACTATCTCCCAACAATGGTTTATTTATTCGATCAATTACACGACATGCAATATTTGATTGGATTGATCGATGATCAAGATTCCTTCTTCTAATGCAACACCAATATTGGCTTGAAAATCTGCCTCATGATTATTCACCCATTTTACATGGTAGAATTTAAATTCAACTAATTTGCTAAGAAGAATCATAATCCTCATAAGCATAAGAGAAGTTTTAGAGTCTATGAGGTGCTCGTTCCTGGAGGACCTTGAACACTTTTGAAGGACAACCATTGAATCACCAATGATGTTCAAATGCCTTACACCTTTGGAGATATCGATCTTCAGACCTTGCGAGAGCAATAAAGCTTCAACTTGATTGTTTGTTGCTTTCCTTAGTCCCCAGACAAACCTTGTTTCAATTGTTCCATTAAAGTTATATCACCTTCCTGCTCCTACCTCCCTGTATATAATCAAATAATTTATAAAATAGATAAAATTAAATTAGAAAATTCAAAGAGGAAAAAATGAAAAGACCATTTAAATAAATATTAATGGATTAAGGAATAAGTGGTATCCCCTTACGTTGTGATGGATGATAAATGAGTAGCATTTGTAGATGTTGTGATGAATAATATGGTCATCATTTAGTTATTCATAATTATTTTATTTGATGATTTTTAGTTATTCATAATTATTTTATTCGATGATTTTTTTTAAAGGATGCCATTCATGGTCAACGTGTGGATGTACGGTGAAGATATGAACTTCATGCTGGTTGATTAATTAAGATCGTTGATATAATTGTGTTGAGGAGTTTATAATTTAATATAAAAATGTTATAGTAATGCTTTATATGAGATGTATAACATATTAAATAAATAATAATAATATAATGTTAATTTAATTTAAAAAGTAACAAAAGTGAAATTAATAAGTTAATTAAATTAAATTTATTATATTGTAATTTTGTTTATTAATAAATTTAAAAATAAATTATTTGGAGAAAAATTAATATAAATAATGATAATTTATAATTTTAATCATGATATTTTAGAACTTTATATTTAAATTTAATTAATAAACATATAAAACTTTAATATTTAAATTCTTTTTCAAGACTATGTGGTTTTCTTTGAAGTTATTTCACACATTACAAAATTGTCTTATACAGAGCAAGTCAAACTACTAAAAAAGAAAAAGATCACATTAATCATAGAAGTGGAGTGGCTGACCCGTATAGTATGGGGATTCTTTGATGGAGTCAATCAAAGGGATGTTTGTGGTGCGGGTATAGTTATTTTCTTCTCCTAAAATCTAATGATTAAATGCAAGCTAGGTATCGGCCAAGGCACAAATTTTATAGTTGAACTCCTTGCTATGTCGTGTGCTATGAGGATTTACCTTTGGAAGCAAGTGGAAATATTCAAGTTGTATGGGGATTCAAAAGTCCTTGTGGATTGGTTCAATGAAAGAGCTGACTTAAGGGTCCTTCATTTAGAGTTGCAACAAAGGAAAATTCACCAGCTATAAGAGCAATATGATGATGTGCAAGTTCATACATATAGAGAAAATAATGCCATGGCAGATATGTTATCTAAGGAAGCTCTGATATTAAATGCTGAGTTAGTTTACACCTCAGAGGAGTCTCATGATAATGCATGTCTATTTTGTCCTTTAATATGTTTGAACCTATTGAAAGAGGATTTAGTTAAGTTTCAAGATATGTTTAAGGTTTAAGTTTGAGATTTTGTTCTCAACCTAATTTTTTAAGTATATTTTTAAGTTTTAAGTTTGGGATTTTGTTCTCAACCTAATTTTTTAAGTTATCAAATGTGTTGCAATGTAGCAAAGAGATTGTATTTTTTAATTTCCTATGAAATGTCAAAAGTTTGTTTTCTCTTTTGGATTTTTTTTTCTTCATATATATATATATAACATTTAAAAATGCCAAGAGCATAGGTATATAATTATATGCATTATCAAGATTTTAATAAAATTAAAAATAAGAATATTTTATATACAAAGATGTGAAATTTATTTATAATATGTTGAATATTATTAAGAGCTAGCATAAATTTATTTTAATTTGGGATCTATCAAGTGTTTAAAGGAATCAAATCTCTCTAGATGCAATTTTTTTTAAAATTTTGCACTCTAAAAAAGTTTGTGTCAGATTTGATCTCTACTAAATCCAAAATTATAATAAATCTATATTAATATATATACAATTAACATTATAATAATACTAATTAACAAAAGATATTACTAACAAAAATATTTATTGCATAAAACTTTAAACGAATATGCAATGAAAAATTAATTAACAAGAAAATTTATCACATAGAATTCTATATAAATCTATAATGGAAAAATGTTTTAATAAAAATATTGTTGCATAAATTTTTATATAAATATGTAATTAAAGAAATATTGCTATATTATTTATGTTATAGATATTAAAAGTTGTTTATTTCGATAATTTTATTATAAAGTTAATTGTAAAAAAAAGATGTTGCTATATTATTTATGTTATAGATATTAAAATTTGTTTATTTCGATAATTTTATTATAAAGTTAATTGTAAAAAAAAAAATGTGAATTAAGTGGAATTTCAAGTTAATTATTTGGAAAATTTTATTATAAACGAAAATTTATTATAAATTAAGTGGAAATTTTATAAAAAATCTTAAAACTATTACAAAACCATTATTTGAAAATTTTAGAATGTTTTATTATAAAATTAATTATAAGATAATTCAATGTGAATTGATTAGAGATTTTACAACAAATTTTAAAATTAAGAGATTTGAGATTTTTAAACCAATTTATAAAAGAATAAATTATAGCTAGCCATGATTTGTTCTTTAAGAAATAATTTATGAAGGTTTTCAAAAAAAATGTTAATAAAGCATCTACACAAAAATGAAATGACTTTAAATTTACATATTCAAATTAATTTAGGTTAGTTGGGCAGAGTCTCCAGCAGAATTGCCTCCTCCTTTAAAGCCACCCTCCAAGGCTACTGCAGTGTTTCTGGAGCACTAATAAATGACAGCAAAAGCGCAGTCTGCAGCTGGAATGCTGATGTGAACGATATCCAGAGAGTAGCACACATTCTGGGGTTCACTGGTTATGCCAGATGGGATAAAATAAATTATTTAGGATTGCCATTAATGCTGGGAATCAACAGAAGTTCTCTATGGGGCGGTGTGATCAATAAAATCAAATAAAAAATTGAATCCTGGGGAGGTCAGTGGCTCACGCATGGAGGAAAGCTCACACTGATAAAATCTGTGCTCTTTGCTCTCCCAATTTACCAGGCTTCGTTTCTAGTGGCGCCCAAATCCATTTATGAGCAGATCTCCAAGCTGCTGCGCGATTTTCTCTAGCACGGAGGTAAAGTGAACCAACACAAGTTCCATTTAATCAAATGGGAGACAACGAAGCACCCATTGAGTGATGGTGGCCTCCAAATACGGGACCCCGCTCATGCTAATATCTCCCTTGGATGCAAAATCCTCTGGAAACTCCATGCTGAACCCAACCATCCTGTCAACCGCGTTCTATGGAAAAAATACATTAAAGGAGCAGCGCTT
Source organism: Pinus albicaulis (assembly GCA_034641835.2). Taxonomy (NCBI): domain Eukaryota; kingdom Viridiplantae; phylum Streptophyta; class Pinopsida; order Pinales; family Pinaceae; genus Pinus; species Pinus albicaulis. The sequence goes on from JAXQQM020081769.1 coordinate 158,090, forward strand.
AGGCACCTACAAGTGGACAACAAAAAGAAATGCACGTAGATCTGGAATTTATGCAAGAAAGGCATAGAATTCTTCCAGACACACCTATATCGAATCCGTGGCAATCGGAAAAAAGTGAAATTATGGACAGACAGCATAATGGGCCATCCGCCTCTTGTAAATTCTGTTGGCCTTCCTGAGATTCGGTAATGGTTGACTGGAGGAGGAATCCAAACAATCTATGATATCTCAGAGTCAGATGCGACATGTAGCTGGATATCTTGGAGCTTTCCCAATACCCCGGAGCACTTGTTACAACAATTAGAAACTCTTAAAACTGAGCTCAGGGACGCTGTCCCGGTTCACAAGCTAGCAGATGATTCTTGGGGTTGGGGCTCCTTTGGAACCTCCTCTGCTAGTAAGGGTTATGTTTTTCTGCAACCACATTGTGAAAGACCTCTTCCAGCCAGCTTCTGGCTTCATGTATGGGATCCCATGGGCCTCCCCAAAATAAACTTTTTTTTCTGGACGCTAATGCACAAAAAGATCTTAACAGGTGAAAATCTCTTGAAAAGAAGTATTGCTGGCCCACACAAATGTGCCCTTTGCAGAAATGCTCTTGAAACCTCATATCACTTCTTTGTGGATTTCCCTTTTGCCAATGAAGTTTGGACCCTCACCCTTCATGGCCTTAACGTTGCTGCCCCTTCCCAAATCTCAGTGGTGGATCTCTTCTCCTCATGGAAGGAGCGCTACCCTCTGGCCATCTCCAATAAGGTCTTTTGGCCCTGGGTTTGGCACACCATCCCCAAGTACGTCTGTTGGAAAATATGGCTCGCCAGGAATGAATAGATTTTCAACAACTCTTCCTGGCCCCCCTCCACTGTAGCCGCCAAAGCCAAAGCTTTTCTCTTTGAAACTCTGAGCAATCAACTCCTCAAACCCGAAACCACTCTACGCCGTGAGGAAAAGAAATGGTTTGGGACCTTCGTCTTCTGACACAGGATTCAAAGTGCAGTCAAACCCCCATTCAATCCTGAGTGGAGGTTAAGGGACACAGACGAAATATTTCAAAGCTGGTGGAGGAAGCATGGTGGAGGAAGCAGGGTAAAGCAACGATCTTCTTTGATGGAGCCTCCAAAGGAAACCTCGGGACAACAGGTGCTGGAGGCATCCTTTTCTCTCCGGATGGCACTAGAAGAGAAACCTTCAGCTGAGGTCTAGGACAGCGAACAAACAACCAAGCAGAAATCCCGGGCCTGTTAAAAGCTTGTCAAATCGCCAAAGAAAAAGATTTTGAAATTTTGATAAAAAAGTTACATTCGAAAGACCAGTTCAATGATGTTGTCCTAAATAAGATCTTCCACAGGCTGAAATAAATTTTACTGTACTTCTCTTCTTTCAAAAGCGTTCACATTCTCAGAGACTCAAACAAAGCAGCTAACAACTATGCAAACAAAGGTTGCCTTCTCTCACATAGTGACCTCACCATTTGCATCCCATGAATGGCTGTCCATCTTGTACTAGGAACATCGTCTATAGTCTTGTATTAAAAAATAAATAAATTAATCTAAGTTAAAATCTTATGTAAAACATCTACATAAGTCTATTTAATATATTTATAAATAAGTGAAAAAATTTGTAAATTTAATTAGATAATATCTAACACTATATTGTTATTGTAAAAATATGTGCATAATTATAAATGCATTATATATTTCTCATCTTATTAGTAGATTATAGCGAGAATCTACATAAAAATATAATTTTGATAGATAGCTTAATACTCATAAATCTCATTAATATTATGAGTAAATTAATTATTAATGTGAAACAAAACCTAACCAAAAAAAATTCACATTATAATGATTGTCATGCATCACATAAAGAAGGAACATGAAGAGAAAAAGGTCTTACCAGACATGTCACCACTCTTGTTAATAATGTTATTACTAAAGCAAAAAAAGATGCAATTGCACCAATTGAAGACATGTAACACGAAGTTAATTTAAAATTGACCTTTTTTTTATCTATAAATTGTGAATAGTTCAATGAACAATATGTCACAATATATATTAAAAATGTTGCTATAAAAACAATGAGATTATCTTTCACGGTTTACTTATGATTAATATAATATTATAAACATATCATATTTTACATCAAAAATATTGGAAAAAAGAGTAAAGGAAAAAAAATGCAATAGTAAAAATTTGTACACGATTAGTGAGAAACTCAATATGAAAACTCTCAAAATGAAAATAAAGATTATTCCTTATTCATTTTAGCTAATTCACAGCCGATTAACTCTAGATGTGAGGGTAATAATAGTTATGTGATCTTGGCATGTAACAATGGTGAGTACAACATAAATCGATTTGTTAATAATATAATTTTCTCACATAAAATTTCATTAAAATAATTTTTTTATCATTAAATTTTTTAATAAATTAAATAAAATTAAAAAACTACAAATTTTGTTACACAAATTATACAAATTCAAATTTAATTAAATTTGATATCGCCCAACATATTTTTACATAATTATCATTAAAAAATTTATATTTACAACACAAGTGATAACGCCTTCCCATATAAAACTTTGATATTTCAAACTTTCACTCATATAAAACATTGATATTTCAAAATTTTTCGAATATTTTTTGGAGAGTCAAAATTTTTATGGCACAATTAAAGACAAAACATGAGCCAAAAAAAGTGTGAGAGGAAAGAGTATGCATTTTTTGATGTTTCTCAAAAACATTTCATTTTAGAATGAGAGGCTTTCAAACACCGAAAAGAAAAAGATATACATATATATTCACAGCTAGTTTCTGGGATATTCTATTCAGCAAGAATAATTTTGTCTACAAGTTGAGCAAACTTATTGTGAAGCTACATAAAAAAAAAAAAATACAAGAACCAGATAGAAAATCAATATGTGCCGAAATTATATTTAATTTGGTAAACATTAAAATAACTTGTTCTTTATTTTTTATTTTTTTAACACATGGTAAATTAGTAATTCTCTGGAGTAATCTAGGGAATCTAGGGAAACCCAGGATCAATCTTCATGGTTGCCAATATAACAGCACAAGTATATCCAACGACCTACAAGCCAAATATACCAAATCTTATGATTTAGCAAGAGCCGACACTCGCGAAAAAAAAGAATCTACTCCTTGAACCGGGATCCTAGCAAGCCAGATACTCAATGATTTGAACCACGGTCTCTTAGATTTCACCCATGAAAACAAATTCTCAAACCACACATCACTGTATAAAATAACTTCTTTATTACAAAACAGAACGGGGAAATCGCCAGGATGTCTGAATCCGTTCTGGTCCTTATCTTTATCATCCAGTTCATCATCCATCCAGCGCAAGATGGCAGGAGTGTAACGCATGTAATCCCAAATCAACACGAAAATTTGCGGGTATAGGGAACATGGAAACGCTCTACATTCAATGGCAGGGCCACTGGAGTTCAGCCGCAACAGTGAAGGCAAAAGCTGGAAAACTCTCGAGACTGAAACGGGACTGGAAATCGAATTCACATCTGAATATGAATTTGAGGTGTTCGGGTTTGAGCAAGGCGGCTGCGAAAACGGCATCAGCGCTGAGAAGGGCACGGGCACTGGGCGATAATGTTGCATTGAGAGGGCTCATTCGCAAGTCCGCTAATATGTCGAAGGCCGCTTGCTTGAGTGTAGTGGATGACCTCCTCCGCCAACACGACTGGGATTTGGCTCTCCCAGTAAGTTATATATCTCTTTCTCCTCAAGAGCCCCACTGTACATAATTCGATTGGCACCTCTCTTTGGGGAATGCTTCGGATTAGCTTTGGTTCAAGCGTGCCTCACCCCAACATGAGAATATTGCAATTGAATAAAGTTGACTTAGAACACTCTAAAGAATCAAGGTCTGACCGCCACTGAGGAAATTTATTCCGCCAACTTTCGAGATGCCCGGTTTGCTGCACAGGCGAGCCATATGAAAACCATCTTGGATGTTTCAATGGTTGGTTGGTTAGATCTTAAACTTCTGTTACTTTTATTTTTTCCAAAGCAGGAAAAATCTTACAAAAGTCAGGGCTACCTGCCTAGTCTTTGTTGATACAATCTTAAGACTACGACATGTAGCTACATCATAGTGTGCAAACAAAACCCGGCTACCTGAATTAACCCGCCGGTGGTCTGCAAAGGGGCATATTTCCATTCCCAGATGCTTTTAGGTCTTAGACAAGCTCTTAGTCAATCAGAAATGATATTAGGTCATACTCCAGGACCAAAAATGGTTCCAGCTTAGATAGTATATGCAAGAAGGTCAGTGTCCTGCACTCGCGTCACTGAAGCCACTAGAGTGAGGTCACATGCCTTGAAGTAACATCTACCTTTAGCACCATACATGGTACAAGATACTACCCTTGGTTGCAGTTAACGAAATGCCCAAGACAGTTAAACTTAGGTTAAACCTACTGCATTTCTTCTGCTAGACTCTGCAAGTATTTTTAATATTTATTTATTTTTTAATCACACAATAGTGGTTGAACCGCAATACCTCCTTTTGGCTAAGGTTGTGAAACCATCTATTGGTGATTAGGGTTTTTGGATCCTCTTGATGCTTCAAGAAATTTGTAGTGAATTATATACATTACTAATCTCACATGCGTGAATCATGGTGAACCGGGGTGACATCCATATGGATTTGTAGGGAATAATCAGCTGGTTTCCCTGCTGGGGGCATAATTTTGGTGCAGAGACTCCGTTTGAGGCAAAAGGCTTTCACATTTGATTTGTATAGTGTAGTGAGGAGCACCAGGAAATATGCCTTCGAGGTTAGTGACCCCAAAATTCCACTTTTAAGGCTTTGAAATGAAGGATTTCCAGTTTTGGTCCATCAATGTGGTTTTCAGGATTTGACCCAAAATGCCCTCTAGATGTCCCAAATTTTGTCTTTCCCATTTGGGAACATCAACGAAGCAACGTAGCAACTATGTAGATCTATTTTGGATCACCCCTTCCCATTTTGGGAGGCTTTTGCTCTTTAAAAGCTTTCACTATGAAAGAGGTGGGGAAACAATTCTCTGTGCTTTTGGATGATAGTTTTCCCTCCCCATCCAACCTGGCAAAGTTCTTCTTGAACCGTTTTGGTCATTATGATCTTCTTGTGTAGAATGACACCTTTTGGTGATTTTGCCTATGGATTAGGTTCCAAATCTGCTATGGAAGTTAAGACTCGGCCTTGCTCATCTTCACTGAGCAATGAGCATAGATGGCTCCCAGAGTGTTTTAGGTTTTTGACATTTACTACTTTCCTTCTCTAATACTTTGACCTTCTCTAATACTTTGAAAGGTTCATATCTTAGAGCACTGATTTTCTTTCCCGAGGCCTGCAAAATTTCCTTATTCTACTGCAGCTGGAGTTTGTCTTCTACTTTTAATTCTTTTTGACCCTATGCTGATCATGCGTGGCCTTATATTTTGTCTTAGATTTCTTCAAATTCTGTTGAATGTGTAGGTCTATCTACCTATGCCTATCTATGAACTTCTCTCCTTTAGCATCACTTGAGGTGGATGCCCATACGTTAGGTTGTTTGTATATAATATCTAACAGCGTTGGTGGCAAATACGCAAAGTATATTTCAAAAGGAGACTTTTTGGTATAAGTATGGACAACCCTATTGTAGGACTGTTGCATGGAAATTGAATTTTTGCCCTAGATCCTTCAGTGCTTATTATAGTATCTCCTTAGAAGTTGAATCAAAATCCTATTCACCATCTCCCTTTTTCTATCAATGTGAGGGTGGATGGTTATGGATATCTTTAAATTTAGTATCCATCTTCTCCCACATTGAAGTCCTAAAATATATTGAAAAGTAGAATATCTCTACTAGAGATGATGCTCCTTGGTATCCTAAAGTGCACCCAAACCTTGTCCCAAAATGAGTGTACTGCTTCTTGTTCTTTGATAGTCTTCTGACAAGGTTTACATCACACATCTCACTTAACTTGTCCGTTACCACATATATGCAATCATGTCCTGTTCTTATCCTTCCTTGACAAATCCACAACAATGTCCATGGATATACTTTCCCACGGCCTCATAGGTACTTGAAGTGGATTGTGTACTTGTTGCTTCTTGTTGCTAGGCTTGTGGGTACATCACAATATACAACTTCTAATAAACCTAGACACTTCTTCCTGCATCTTGGGCCAATAAACATACCTTTGCAAGTTGATCACTATCTTCCCAATATAGAAATGTCCAACAACCTTGAGGTATGAATGTCCCTTATCAACGATACTCTTTCTTCCTTTTATGCACACAACTTCCCTTTCTTTTAGAGAAATCCATTTTGGACATGGGAGTGAATCTTATTGTCTTTATCTTCTAGTTCCTAGAGAGCTTGTTGTTGTTGATACACACCTTGAAGTCTTCATCTTCAACATATTCTTCTTTGTATGCTCTGTGGGTGAATAGATCCTATGTTTTGTGGGAAAATGGATCCTTGTGCATAACGACTCTCAAAGCTATGATTTTGGGCATTGGTGGTCTTAAGTTTTAACAATAGATCAACCAACTTGTGCAACGCCCCTCTTGAATTTAATCACTAGATGAAATTGTGGCATAATTTTTTTGTCCATTAACAATGTCTTGCTTGTTGGAACTTACTTTGAGTCTACAAAGTATTGCAAAAGTTGGTGATTAGTATGGATGATGGCCTCCTTACCCAATAAATAGTGATTTCACTTCTTTAGGGGCCGCATCAAGGCTTAAAGTTCCTTGTCATAGGTGGGGTAGCTCAATATTTTTTCATGGAATAACTTTGATTGACAACAGACTCTTCTCCCCCTTACATTCACATTGCTCCCATAGTGTACCTACTAGCATTTGTTTCCATTTCAAATGGCTTGGTAAAGTTAGGCAGTGCTAGGAGTGGGGAGAGGGATTTAATACTAAGTTAAATTTAATAATTCAAACAAATTAAACAATTATACTCAAGGTTTATAGCATTTGGATGAAAGAGAGTTACAAACAAAATACATAAAGCCAAGTCATGCAATGCAATGTTAAGAAAATGGGCAATACAATTAGAGACTAGAGTGAATATCTTTGGAATGAGGAATGAGTAGCATTCTTAGATGTTGGGATAAATGATATAGTTTCCAAATTGGTATCTACACAATTTATCATGATGGAATTCCTTTAAAGACTGTGGTCCACGCTCAATATGTGGACGAAGGTAAGGATGAGGAGTCCAAGGTGGTTGAATAATCAAGATTGTAGACACATTGTATTTGAAGCTATACTGCTAACAAAAGGATTTCTTACCTAACACAAGAATCTAGATGAATATGGAATGCAAACAAATGTTGTTGTCATGTAGTCTATAATGCACAAGCTTTTAATTTGATCAATTGGAAAATTTTGCTGTAGAGGCAATTATAGTAGAATTATACAATGGAAATACTATGAAGGACTTTAGAATTCTCTTTAGATCAAGTGGTTAAGGATCACTCTAAAGCCAAACTATGTAGGAGAATCTATGGTTAGCTACAGTTTGGTCTTTAGGCATTACAATCTATGAAGGTTTTAAAGCCCAAATATAGTTACTAAATGATCAATAAAAATGAAGTGACTTTGTCAAATGGACTTAAATAATATTCAATATTAATCAAATTTGAAGATTTCAAGGCTTAGTCTAGTGAGTGATCTAAGATTTGGTCTCAGATTGGTGGCCTAAAAATTCATGTAGACCATATAAATTGCGCTTCATAGGCTCAATATATCTACATTGATTGTAGGATTTTTTGAATACAATCCTCAATATATGTGTGTAATACATGCCCCTTTTGGATAGGCACACCTCAACAATAATCCATGCAAGAATGAAACATTGGTGGATAATTTAACTCTCCATCAATGTTAATAGTAGAGCTGATTAATTATTAATATGTAGCAAAATCCCCCACCAAAAGGGTATCCCATTGTAGTAATAATTTGTAATACATTACACAGATAACAACCATGCGTCAAAGAGGGCTTACAAGACATGACACCAATTCTTCTAGTGATGTTTATTCTCACAAGGACTTATAACATGTAATTCACCTTCAAATTGACAAAGCTTTTGGTGTAGTTAATGCCTTGCATGCCATTTTTATCTCATAGTGGCTATTCATGTAGGATCTGTTACCACTCAATCTAGTAGGGCTCTAGGAGGGGAACCTATGGGACTACTACTAGACCTAGTGACAACAATGGGGCAAAGACCCAATATCAGCTCGGTCAATGTCCCCTGCTCTTTACAGACTTTCACTGATGGGAGGAGTCTCGGTATGAAGGGAATCACTTGAAATGGATATTCTGACAATTAGGATTGAAGTGATTTCACAAGGCCCATTCAAGGGGAGGCACAACACTGGTTCAAATGCTTCAAAGAAGCCAAAGGCTCTCCAAGAAAGACCTAGGATGGAGATCAAGACTTAGGTTTTGAAATTTGCAATAATGATAGGTATGCCTAAAGTCAAGACTCCAAAGATGAGATAAGACCTCTCAAGAAGCTTGTGAGATGACGCTTCCAATAGGCTCTTTGCTCTTCTTGAGAGACCAACTAAAGGCTTATGCTAGACCTAAGGCTTATAGGATAATCGTGGGAAGAAATTCCTCCAAGGTCTTCACTAGGTCAAGGTAAGAGAGAATAAAGGGTCTCTTATGATTTATTCTATCGAATACAAGGTTCATATGATCCTCAAGGAAGCCACTTTTCCAAAGGAAACAACCTAGGTTCCCTTCTAGGGCACAAGGATTTATGAAGAATTAACTGAGAGAATTCCACCAAAATTTGAGGTCACCAAGAGGAAACACTAAGGAAGAGTCCTATCTTAGTAGAATCTCAAAATTCCTTCTCCAAGGGAATTCACTTGATGTTGTAGCTAGTCGTCCTAGGAAAGAGGGGCCGAAAATTTAAGGAGGAGAAAAGAAGGAGAAGAGAAGGGTTGATCACCAACGGCTTAGACCAGTTCCTTCTCCCTTGAGTATATGGAGTCCTAGTTGTGTAAGATGAGCCAAATTTGTCCTCAAAGAGGCTAAAAGATGATGCCCTAGCTGCCACCTTTCAATGATTACCTACTATTAGAATATGGAGTTTCATGAGGAAAAATAACAATTCATCACTAGGAACATTCATTTTATGCTATACCATGAGTAACATATGCAAGAACCAACCAAATGACTTTCAAAATGATCTTCAACAAAATTAGGGCACAATAACATTTACTCTAGTTGCAACGGTTACATACATTAAATATTTTTCAAAGAAAGATTCCATCAACAAGAGCACTTACAAAATAGCCATGCGATATATCTATCCATATTCAAGAATGTAGCTCCAAGATAAGATAAAAAATCAGCTCCAAATATCATTGTGCATCTAAGATACTCCAAAGATCCCAAGAGAAAAAGTGCGAAGTTGCTTAAAAGCGCCGAAAATCCCATGTGATGATGATGAGTTCTCACAAATGAGACTCATTTGTATTTATATGAATCTCTCCTAATTCAATTTAACCTAATTAGCCCCAAAAATTATAAAATAATGTGCTAGATACAAGTTTTGGTGACAAACCCACCAAGTAGCTAATACAAGTTATGAAAAAGGCATCCATAAGTGAGCCGAAATTATGACGTCATGGTGTAGAAGGGTCGTTGGAGGGCCTCACTGAGTCCTCTAGGTGCCATGATGAGAGACATGGCTCCATGAATGATGGACAAGGGGATGGCCCCTTAATCTCTATATAAGTAATGTGGGTCCCCAAGTGGGCTTGGGGCACATCTGCTGGTCTCATGGGTCTCCAAATGAAAAATAAGCATGTACAATGCTCCAAATGAGGGCCCTAATGATGGTGCTTGGCCTCCCATGTCTCAAGGATGAGACAAACCTCCTCTGGGCCTTGGATTAGCTACCCTGATCATGTGAAGTCTCCTGGGTCATATTGGTCTAGGTGCATCATCTTGTGAATAAGGTGGGGCAATGAACAAACCGCTGAAGGTACCGAGCCTTCCCATGGCATGGAATGATGCTAATACACACATTGGAGTCCCATGGATCTAAACACATCCCCTACAAATGTTAATATGATCCTCTGGTGGGCTTGTGCCCCAGTTAAGTTGCCTAGTCCATGATGAAACCACTCGTCAATTACATATAAGATCCAATGCGTCTCCTCACCATTAGATACAATAATTCTTTAGTGCATTAACTGGACCAAGCTTGTTAATCAAGGGCACCAATGAGACTTCATAATGGGCTTCTCTTCCAAATTTGGGGCTTTGAGCATGTAATAATGTTACCTCTGTTGAGATTTTGGGGTGTTGGGGTAGCATCGGATCTGCTCTAGCTCCAAAACTTTGTTGAGAGACTAGAGTACATAAGATCTCCAAGACTCATAAAGAGTTTTGGGAAATTCCATCTGGTTCAAGAGATATTTAATTAATTAATCTTTTTAATTAAGGACTCTAAGTCTAACTTAGGAAAATTAAAAGATTAAAGGGAATTAAATTAAACATGTGATGAGAATGACTTAAGTGACGTGGATCAAGCATCTTCTAATATTAGCTGTCGATTCAAGATTAGATCACGGTTGTTGATGTTTCAACGAGAAAAGTATAAGAAGAGGGCTTGGGGTCAGTTGGAGAACACCCACATTGGCAGAGCACTGAGGCTAAGCTGGACTTCTAGGGCATGGTTTGCTAAGAATTTCAGGAGTGTTTCAGCTGCAGCGAGGGCAGTATTGGCAAGGGGGATGATCTAGTCCCAGGCCAAGAGTACAACGAGGGCAAAGAAGTAGCAGACTAGAGCAACGCAGAGGAAGTAGTAGCTATGCAAAGCAGTCGAAAGCCCAATAGGGGCAGCGCAGAGGAAGTAGTAGCTATGCAAAGCAGTCGAAAGCCCAATAGGGGTAGCCCAGAGGCAGCAGGAGGCTAGGAGGGATGACGTAGGCTCAGCCAGTGCAGCGCAGGGGTAGTGTAACCTAGTCTAGGGTGACACAGGTCCTTCCTGAGCAGCACAGAGACTGACACAGGCTAGTAGGGCTGACGCAGAGGGCTTCAGAGCTGTGTTGGGATTTCTAGAGACAGGAAAAGGCCAAGTTCTGTAAATCTCATTTGCGGGTGTGAATCAGTCAGATTTTCTATCTCCAAAATAGAGGTATTACTGCAAATTTATTTCTCTGTCGGGTTAACCAGTTGTGTGCCCAGATCTGTTGTACTTAGAACCTGCTTAATAATAAAAACCCTCTAGAAGCTAGCAACACTAGTTTTCCCGCATTGGGTTTTTCCGGGGACAGTTGTCCAGAAAATCCTTGTGTGTCACTTTGTCATTGAGCATGTTATTCAGTTTAGATCTGTATGTGTAGGTTGTTAATGTATTTACTTCGATGTTAACACTGAAGATTTCAGATTAATAACTCATGTAAGTAGGAGAAGTAAATCAAGAATTTAACAGTAGGGTTTCTGTTTAAGTAAAATCAGAGATTTTCACATGGTATCAGAGCAATTACAGATCTAGCTGAATCTCCAGCAAAAAGCCTGAAGAATTTGTGTTGCAGAAAGGAGCAGAGAAAGTAGCAGCAACAACATATAAATGAGAGAGGGCAACGCAAAAACAGAGGGACGCAGAGGCAACATAGCCACGCAGAGGCTAACGCAGTCCCAACTGGGTGACACAGAGACAACACAGAGTCTTCCAGAGGGACGCAGGAGAAGCCTGCACTGTGTTGAGCCAGTTTGCTCACGCAGAGGCCAGCCAGGGTGACGTAGTCTAGAATTTGATTGTTGTGCAAAGTGCCATGAACTGGAAGCTGAGCTGCAGACCTTCAACAATTGTTGGTGGGGTGAAGATTCTGCTGGTGCAGAATTTAGCCTAAGGTAAGTTGACAAAGAGCGGGAGGAGAACAACTTCTCAGTAGATTTCCTGCCAAAAAAATCTGAAGATTGATCATTGGATCGAAGAGAGCTGATTCGTTGTGTTTGGCAGACTTCCAAGGGAGGGAGGGAGTCAGTTGTCAGAGGGAGAAGAGGGTGCCTTCTCGCCAAGGACCCTAGATCTGAGTCTCTAGTATAGAGAGGAGGATCCGTTCCAAAAAATTTCTAAGCAGATGGCGCCACACGGACTGCATGATCAGGATAGGTTGGATGGCCTGTCCAACTTTCTATCTGGAAGGCCAAAATCCTAGTAGTCCTTGGAGGCCTACGGTATATGGGAGCATGTAGAGAAAGTCTTGGTTACACCAACTAATGCCGCTCTCCTGGAGAAGCACAATGAAGCAGCGACACATGCCAAGCACTTCATTATGAACGGGGTTAAGGATCATGTGGTACCACACAGCCGAGAAGGCGACGACTCATGAGATGTGGGAAGCCCTAACCGCTTTGTATCAAGGGAGGTCCATCCAGAGAAAGATGCTTCTGGAGAACCAACTAAGGTTATTCATGATGTCTAAGGGAGAGGAAATCGATCCTTTCCTATCTAGACTGCAGTCAATCCGGGATCAGCTGACGGGCATGGGGGTGAAGGTGGTTGATGATGTCATGGTGAGGACGACTCTATATGCTCTCACAGAGGACTGGGAAACTTTTGTCCAAAGTCCCTTGGGCAGAGCGGACCTTCCTAACTGGGACAATATGTGGGCTATCCTTCGACAAGAGGAGATCCGCTGAATGACCAAAAGGCAGTACAACACCGTTTTGAGCAAGGTGAAGAAAGAGGAAGAGGAAGATGCAGCCTAGGCATCAAAGAGGCAACAAGGGAAAAAGAAGCGTGATCTGTCAAAGATCAAATGTTTCCAGTGCAACGAACTTGGACATCTCGCTAGCAATTATCCTCAGAAGAAGAAGGACAAGGAAGCTTCTAGTTCCAACGTTGCTGTAAGCTTATAAGGAGAATAACAGTAGGCCTTATTCACAACTCTCTACCCATGACCTTGCCGCAGGAGGTGTTACAAGTTGTTACCCACCATGCCCAGTTCGATGTGAATTGTTCTTTATACACCGTCCCCAATAGTTTCTTAGTCCCCAATTTCCATACCCCCGTGCCCAAGAGGTGGTCGCCAATTTGAAGAGTTTATTGCTTGCTTTCTTGCACTTTCACCCCAGGAGTAAGGAGCCAGGGTAGGTACGTCCCCCAGTGCAATGGTACTAGAGCTTAACCTAGTGGAAACACAATTACTATGGACTTAGCTACCTACCTGTCCGCCTAACCTGCGTACGCAAACTACCTACCTAGCCTGCCTATCTCACCTACCCATCCATCTATCCTAGCCATCAGACTCTAGGTCATGAGGTTACCCTTCGGGCCTTGAAGTTACCCCCTTTCCCTCTAAAAAAAGAAAGAAGAGCTCGACCAAAGGCCTGTTAGCAAACGATGGCTCTGGCGATGACGTAGCCATGAGCGCTCATGAACCATGAAAGTGGGGCGATCTTGATCTGTAGAGCAGCTATAGAGTGGTGGTGGGATCCTTGAGTAGTCCAACTATTGGATCACATCCGTGCTATAGGAGCCTTAAGACAGTAGCAAGGAATGACTGGAGCAGTGGGTGCAGAAGGTCACGGATGAAGCAGAGGCAGAGGTTGACATGCTGGAAAGGGAGCAGCGCAGTGCAGCAACAATGTAGAGGCAGCGCAGAGAAGGCTTGCTTACGCAGTGTAGTGCTGTAGCAGCGCAGAGGCTTCAGGAGCAGTGCAGTGTAGATGCAACAACAGTGTAGAGGGAAACAACGCATAGGAAGTCTGCTTACGTAGTGTAGTGCTGCAACAACGTAGTAGTCTCCAGAGGACAACGCAGAGCATCAACCTATGGAGCTTCAATGATGATTTGCAGGCCGACTGACTTGTCTCTCATTTGGGCAGGAATCCTTCAGTTGCTTACTCTCAGCAACTGAGTTGTAGTGCAACAGTTAGCAGTGGCAGTGCTATGAGCAGCACAATGCAACAATTTGAGAGGGAGTTGCAGTACATATGTAGCAGTGGCGGTGGCAGTGTCATGGGCAGTAGTACATAAGAGTAGCAGCAATGCAGTGATGAAGGGCAGTAGACCAAGCATCAACGTAGAGACCCACACCAGAGATCAATGCAAAACTTCAGGGTGAAGTGTTTTGCTAGAGCACATTCCTTGCTAAGAGTGAGTGTTGAGATTTTGGGGTGTTGGGGTAGCATAGGATGTGCTCTAGCTCCCAAAATCTTTGGAGGGACTAGAGTACATAAGGTCTTTAAGACCCAGAAAGTGTTTTGGAAAATTCCATCCAGTTTAAGAGATATTTAATTAATTAATATTTTTAATTAAGGACCCTAAGTCTAACTTAGGAAAATTAAAAGATTAAAGGTAATTAAATTAAACATGTGATGAGAATGAATTAAGTGACGTGGATCAAGCATCTTCTAATCTTAGCCGCCGATTCAAGATTAAATCACGGTCGTTGATGTTTCAACGAGAAAAGTATAAGAAGAGGGCTTGGGGTCAGTTGGAGAACACACACACTGGCAGAGCACTGAAGCTAAGCTAGAATTCTAGGGCGTGGTTTGCTAAGAATTTCAGAAGTGTTTCAGCTGCAGCGAGGGGCAGTATTGGCAAGGGGGATGGTCTAGTCCCAGGCCAAGAGTACAACAAGGGCAAAGAAGCAGCAGACCAAAGCAGCGCAAAGGAAGCAGCAGCTAGCAGAGCAGCTGAGAGCCCAGTAGGGGTAGCGCAGAGGCAACAGGAGGCCAGGAGGGTTGACGCAGGCCCAACCAGGGTAGTGCAGGGGCAACGTAACCTAGTCTAGGGTGACGTAGGCCCCTCCTAAGCAGCGCAAAGGTTGACGCATGCTAGCAGGGTTGATGCAAAGGGCTTCAGAGCAGTGCTGGGATTTCTAGAGACTGGAAAAGGTTGAGTTCTATAAATCCTGTTTGAAGGTGTGAATCAGTCAGATTTTCTGTCTCCGGAATAAAGGTATTGCTGCAAATTTATTTCTTTGTCGGGTTAACCAGTTGGGTGCCTAGATTTGTTGTACTTCGAATCTGCTTAATAATAAAAACACTCTAGAAGCTAGCAACACCGGTTTTCCCGCATTGGGTTTTTCTGGGGACAGTTGTCTAGAAAATCCTTGTGTGTCACTTTGTCATTGAGCATGTTATTCAGTTTAGATTTGTATGTGTAGGCTGTTAATGTATTTACTTTGATGTTAATGCTGAAGTTTTCGGATTAATAACTCATGTAGGTAGGAGAAGTAATTTAAGAATTTAACAGTAGGGTTTCTGTTTAAGTAAATTCAGAAATTTTCACAACCTCCCTAGGTAGGAGTGGCTAATAAACAACCGTATTAGGTGTTCCCAACCCCTAAAGGGAAAGATAGGTCGAAGGTACATCCTTCAAGTGATAGGGGTCATGTAGATAATGATGAGGTGGATTGGGACACAAGGGTCTCAAGGCCAAATGCCATGGGTTCAAGGGTGGTAATATTGAGGGATGTCTAGACTCCACATATTTGAGTGACTTTTTATTTTATTTTAGTCGCTTTTCCCCTTTTTGGCCTTTTTCTCCTATTAAGTTCTTTTCCCCTTTTTTTATTTTTATTTAATAAAGTGACTAATTAAAATCACTTAACCTCGAGAAATGATTATCCGACCACCATACTTTCTCCGGCTATTGGAAGTCACCATCTGGCATCCCATTCTATAGATCTCTTCATTTCTGTTCCAACGAGCTATTACACTAAGGTGTTTCTCCAATTAATCCTCTCCAAACAACACCTTTAATGCTTTTTTATTAAGTTATACTAATAGTAACCCCGTCTTATAGGATTTGTCCAAATGCACGAATTGTGCGGAACAACCCTCGATGATGAAATATAACAAGCGAACTCCATCGTATCCCATAGAACTCCTCCAAAACCCTCCGGGCCCATCAATGATGTAATCTCATTCCCGTGACCTGGCTGTCACACACCCTGGAACTCCACCCTAATCGCATCACAAGGGAAATTGAAGATGGGGACATCACAAATGTAGATATTTCAGGGACAACTCAACCTGAAGTGGTCATGTTCATATCTTTGATGTAGAGACTAACATTCTGTTATTAAATGAAACAAAAAGACATTGAAAGAAAAGTACTAACAAAAAGGGGTGTGGTCGTTCAATGCACTAAACTCCACTTGAGAATTGATCCTGTGCTTCGTGATGTCATGGCCTTTTGTCAAATAGAATTTGAAAACATTTAAAATCCTGTCAAATTTTATCAATCTTGGCTGCGTTAATGAAAACATTGGCTTTTGCAATGGCCTCACAATCGATGTCCTTGAAATCAAAGGAATAGCTGTGTTTCTCACTATATTAGTCAGCATTGCAGAAATTATTTATGCTCCAACATTTGAAGTTGGTCAAATTGACTCATTTCTTGAAGGAGAAGCACCAATTAGGGGTTTCGATAGGAGCTTGTAGAGAAGCTAGTAAACTCAACGTGAAACAAAAATCGGCTTACATTGTTGGCTATTGATGGTAATTATACTTAGATTTAGGCCTCACCCCTCTCGGTCCTTTCTTCTTAGAACCTAACCATCTCCTTGTAAATTGAACAACGAGTCTTGTACTGAAAAGGACAGTGGATATTGCCTATACTTTTTTGATGCACTTGCAAGTAATGCTAAAATTGATAAAGATAATGATATGTATGTACTCCCTTGAATCGTGGCATGATTGTTGAGATATTAATAGAGCACAGATACATGAATTTCACTCAGAAGATGTGGTTTCCCATTCAAAACCACAACAACTATCTGATTGACAAGTTTTTGAGGTGTTTCTAGGGGAGGTGTGCAAGGATGGGTAAAGGACTCTTCAGTCAAAAAAGGATGTCGTGCAACCTGGCTTGGTATTCATTGCTACTCTGGATCAAATAGAACGAGGTCCCTCAGTTGTGAGTGCAATGATTTCTAAACTCAAAAAGCATGAGATGAAGATTTGCTATGGTTGACAATATTTTAGGGGCTTGCCCTACTTGAGTTGGTCTATTTGCTAAGTGAAAGCATTGCTTCAATTCTTTTCCAAGGTTGAAGAAATTAAAAATCTGGCGACATTTTGGTTCAAGTTAGTAATGAAAGCATTGATAGCACATTCAACCTTGAGATGAAGTATAAAAAACTTGCAAATAGTGTTGTTGTCGGTTCACTTGTATATGTTTTGAAAATAACTTGAATTTGCATTGTAAACGTGTGCATTTTCGATAGAATTTGACACCCTCATTTTTTGAGCTTGAATTATTGAGAGAATGGCTCAAATTGATAAAGTATTATAGTTACTCAACACTCTAATACTTTTCACTATTGACAATACAATCATAGTCGAAAAAGCAACTCGCATGTTCATATCTATTTACAAGCTGCACAAGACAAAATTGATTTTTTTAAGCTTTAGTCATGGCTCCAACAGGATGAATTACAACAAAAGATTCAATATTTGGAACTAGTTCTTGTTTAGAATAACACTCTTTTTGAGTTTGAGAATGAATCATGTCAACAATTAGTATTTGATCAAATCAATGATGTCATGTCGGGAGCAAATTCACATGAAGATGCAGAAGTTCCGCTTGCACTTCCCAAGCCCATCATCAAACCTTGCGAAGAAATCATCAAGAACAAGCACATAATTTGTCTTGAATGTGAAAAGGAAGTGACGTTTCATATTCAAGACTACTCCAAACCAATCTAGTTTCATAGTGTTGGGTTTCTTCACCCGTTTCACATCCACTTCAGAGCATCAAATCCCAACACTGTAATCGAGTTGGCTACATGAAAGATCAGTGTGTTGATCTTCACCCTTGTGAGATTTGTGAAAAACATACTCATCATTTAGACATATGTTCTAGACAAAAGACTCTCGCAAGAGAAATGATTCACTTGGGATGGATCACTTCTTGGCAATGATCTTCAACAACCAAGAAGATATATCGGTCATACCGTAGAATTTGTTCTTGAGCGTTGTCACATCTTGTAGTGGAGAGATTTTCATCTTCTCACCTTGTATCTGACAGGGGGGAAATTGATAGTCAACTACTTGTTTCGAAGTCATATCAAGTGAGCCTCAACCATAGCCACAACCATAATCAGAGCCAGTAGCTAGAGCCTAGAGCCAAAGTTAGCCAGAGACATAATCAGAGTTGTAGCCAGAGACAGACTCATGTTCCAAGAATATGATTTGGTTTGTGGTCATCCCAAAACCACAAGTTGGTTTGTGGTCCTCCCTAAACCACTACTCAGTAGAAGACTTACTGCTTCTGCTAGACGATAGTTTTTGGTCAACTTCAAACCACCATTTCAACATTTTTTGGTTATATTTAAATCACCATCAAGGAGCACTTCCATTTTGCAGAAAACATCAACTTCTAGCCATATTCAGAATTGTTCCATGAACTGCTTCAAGCCAGGTTCCGGAATTG
This sequence comes from Pinus albicaulis, assembly GCA_034641835.2. Lineage (NCBI taxonomy): Eukaryota > Viridiplantae > Streptophyta > Pinopsida > Pinales > Pinaceae > Pinus > Pinus albicaulis. Next base: position 176,538 of record JAXQQM020081769.1, read on the forward strand.
GTGGTCAACCTTAAACCACCATCAATAGAAGACTTCAACTCTTCTACCCTTTGGTTTATGATGGTCTTCCTTAAATCACCGGATTTAGAGAGCATATCCAGCCATTGACTGTTATTTACCTTCATATTTCAGCTCTGTTCTTGACTCACATACACTCCTTTGGATCAAGAGGGGAAATATTGAAAACATAATCCTTAGAGGTTATGTAAATTTGGCAAATTCACTTGCGTGGAAGGCGAAAAGCCACAAGTGAATGTAAAGCGTCATGAGGCGTCCAAGTCACCTCTTGAAAGATGAAACCAAGGGTCATTAAACAATGTATTTATGTGTATAATATCAATACGAAATGCAACTCATCCTTATGTAAATCTCTTCTCATTTTCATGTGTTCAACACATTCACTTTTAGCCTATGGCTTAATCAATCACTTAGTCTAATTGTCACCTCAAATTTTATATATCATTTAGGATATTAGTGATATATCATCAAGTGATGACTAATGAGTTAGTTAAGATTTCCTAGCCTAGTCACCATTCAAGGTGTTAGGATCTAGAGCAAATCTCTTTGTGAGGTGGCATCACCCATTGCACTATATATTTGTAGCATTGGTGCAAATATTGATATGAGATGGCTTGTTAGCCTTTTTTGTCATTTTGGTGGTCCTGTGTATTGCTGCCAATATTTTAACTTGGTATCAAAGTTTCTTTAGTCTTAAGGGCCTTATAATTCCATGATAGATTTTCATGGAGGATTTGCAATTTGCAATTGATGCTTGAGAAGTTCAATAGTACTAAGTTGAACATGAAGCCATGGCAGTGATCTATGAGTGATTCAAAATCTGTGTTGATGGATGGCGGCTCTTCTCGGCAAACCCAGCTTCTAAACTACATGGTTGTAAGGCTCATTAACTATCCTGCTATCTTATTTTTAAGCACCTTACATAATATAGTGTTTGTTATGCCCCTTGAGTGTGGATTTCAACCAAGTCCGTGGCTGTGATTCATGGAGTGATATCTCTGATCTCAAATCTAAATTATTTGTTAACTTATTTTGTTGTTGCTAAATTGCCTCTCAGTGTGCTGGATATTGAGCAATTTCCTCTGCTGTGCGTGCTGTCCTCTGAAGGTATTCCATTCTTTTGTTTGATTTTATGAGGCCACAATCAATGAATAGCACATCTCTCCTCTGAATCACGCTGGTTTGGTGTATGCAATGGGTACCACATCTCATTTGTGGATCTGAACCATTTTTGGATCTGGATTCCACGGTAGATCAGATCTGTATGCAAAATAGTTTGTTTGGCATCATTCAGTAATAGTTCTGGTCGTGATGGAAAAAGCAATCAACCAAATCATCAATTGATTAAGAGATGTAGATGGAAGAATTCATTCCCATTCCTTGCTGCTCTATTTATTAACATTCACTATAACCCATCTCCATGTTGTACAGCCTGAAAACCCACACGCTTAATAACATGATGTGTTTCTACTTGCATTCTACCAAAAAACAACACATCTATTATTCTCATTGTGGTTATCATCTTTGTTTGTTTCTGTACTTTTGTTGCTCGACTTTTTTCCTCAAGCAGGGCACACTCACCAGATCCAGAGCATCGATATTGCTGTGAGGGTGACTGCACAGCAGAGAAGATCCTCTTGGAAGAGGAGCAACAGTTAAGGCAGAGGGTGCATGCATGCACCAGCCTTAGCAAAATTTCTGTTTTAGCTGTTGTTACAAATTTAAAACAGCAAAAGCTTTTTCCAGTTTTAGATCAGGTGCTAATTGTACCTTGTTTTATATATTGTTTTTAGCTCCATAGCTTGGTAATGATTGTGGTACTGGCCCAGTTTGATACGTGATCTAACTTTTACTGAAAGCCAATACATATCCCCCAGTGATTCAGTTATCCTTCTCGTTTCCATAATGTGTACAATTTAACTAAATGGTACAATGTTGTGCAGTGCAGATGTATAGTGCAATTAAAGAGGCTAATTGGTACAAATGGAACACAAAGTTACATGCGCACTTGATTGCATTGCTTGAAAAATATGAACAGCAGGATGAAGCTCATTCTCTTCATTTGGAGGCAAATGAAAATCTGAAGCCTGTGGATAAGATTAAATTCTATTGTTCTTTGATAGAGTATTACTCAAAATGTGGGTTAAAAGATCAGATTCTTTCGACATATAAACTTTTAAAAGACCTTCCTCATAAATCAGTTGATGCAATTGGGTACAAGTCACTTATCAGTGCACTAGCACTCATGAATCTTCCCAATGAAGCAGAGGAAATATTAACTGAAATGGAGGCTTCTGGGTATAGGCCATGTCCAAACGAGTTTAAGTCTATTCTTTATGCCCATGGGAGATGTGGTCATTTCCAAGAAATGGAAGGAACTATTAATCTATTGGAGAGTTGTGGCCATCCAGTAGATACAGTAACCGTAAACATGATCCTCAGTTGTTATGGTACTTACCAGGAATACGAAAGCATTAAGACATGGCTTAGAAGAATGCAAGTTGATAACATTGATTTGTCCATCAGGACATATAATGCAGTTGCAAATTCATGCCCTACTCTTATATCCTTTGCACTTCTGCACGATGATATCCCTTTGTCCACTGGCAGTCTGTTGGATGCAATGGGCAAGAAAGGTGTTACTGAAGAGTTGTCATTGGTTCAAGTACTGTTGAGCCTAGGGCTGCCTCCAGGAAGTACAGACTGGTCCGGTATGCAGTGGACATTGGACCTGCATGGGATGGTCCCGAGTGCTGCTTATGCCACTCTTTTAGTGTGGCTGGAAGAGGTAAATTTAAGAATTGAAGGCACAAGCAAGCTTCCAACTGAAATTTCAGTAGTCTGTGGAGTGGGAAAGCACAGCGTGACAAGGGGAGACTCCCCTATAAAGATTATGATATCAGAAATGATGTTTAAAATGAAAAGCCCTTTCAAGGTGGATAGACTTAATAGAGGAAGATTTATTGCCCGGGGTAACACTGTCAAAGCATGGTTATGTCAAATGATTTAAAAATACTATCTCAGACCCATATAAGTCCAGGTCTGATATTCATTGATAAACATCAAACCAATGTATTTCCTTCTCTGCACTTGCACATCTTATCCAAAACACAACCATACCTCAACTCTGTTCCAGTAAATCATGGCAGGAGAGCCAACCTGCTGTGCAGTTTTATCACTCGTGTCTCTCATATCTCTCGACCTTGGATTGCAATTTGCATTCATGTGATTCTATGAGATATCTGACTTCTATCACGTTATTATCTTATATACTGCACTGAGTACGTGTTATTTGTGTACTGTGGCACATGCGTATGTATCGTGGATATTACCTGCGTTGTGCTTTATTGGGGATTTGATTGTTTCAAAGGGTGTAGCGTCAGTCTGGACAATTGATCCTCCCTTCTTTGACTGTAAAATTTGCCCTACTAGCTAAAGTAGAAGTAAATTCTTAATATCAAACATTAGAGGGTTCTTTTAATTTTCAGTCATTCAGGCTTATGTGGTCATTTAAAGTTTTCCTATGTGTTTGTCTTCACCTTGGATCATTAAGAGACAATTATTAGGAATGTTGAAGCTTAAGAAATGATTCAAATGCATTATATTCTGTTTCTGACGTGCCACTCCTGGCATGAGATATATGTGGATATCTCATGCTAGTTAGCACATAAATTTGAAAGATGACTTGTCATGAAGTATTTGTTATAGGCTATAGCTCAAGTGCTTTCCAGGTTTGTAATAGAAACTTCTAAAGATGCAATTTTCGAGCTGTCTGAAGATTATTTGCAAAATTGTTAGTTGTTTAAGGAAAATCTATGCTAGAGAAAACACTCATATATTTAGATAACTTGATATCCTTGGCACTCTGGTGGATTTCAAAAAGTCAAAGTAACACATCTTTTAGATTACTTAGATCACATAAATATGTAACTTACATTGCTGTTGACCAGTATTGAGAAGCTTAACTTCATGTATAGTCTACAACTGGGCTGTAATGGTGTTGACATCTAGAAAGTGCTTCGTGCTGGAAAATAGAGATAGAGCATTTTGAATGCAACACCATTCTGCGATTACCAAAGTTTTAAAGATTTTGTGAGACTAAGAAGGCAAGATCTGTTTTCTGAAACAAATCCTTCAAGATATGACTATGTGTGAAATGATATATGAAACAAAGTTAGAAATCAATTCATTCAAGATATGACTATGTGTGAATAATAATATATGCATAAAAGACTTAAAGTTAACGCAATAGTAAAAGGCACACTAAGGGATTTGAAAGCAATGAAGTATTAACACAAGGTAGCAAATAGAGTTGTTCCACATAAAACGTTAGGAACTCGAAACTTTGCGAGACTTACCAAGTTTACATAAGCCTACAAATATATCATAGCATGGCATGATTCTAAAATATTATTGGTCCTAGTGTTGTTAGAATACAATATCAAGTGCAATATAATTGGGCTTGTAATAAATCTTCCTTCACATAAGGACTTAGACCCACATATTTCAGTTTATTGTTTTAAAAGAAATAGCTTATTGAACCCCTTCTTATTTAGTATTATCACTAATACTAAATAAGTGGGGACCCTTGGTAAAAAATTTAAAAATCGATTAGTGCTTGTATTTCGTTTTTCAATAAAACTTACTATCATAAACTTAAGAATATTCCTTGAAAAATCTATAAAAACTTAAGTTTTATGATAGGATAGAATCATTATTTAAAGAAATATCGCATCGCAAATAGGTAATGAATACCTCCTTACAAGCGGAGTTCTAAGATTGTGAGATTGCGATGCGAAACTACGCACTAAAATAACATTCATTGCATCGCATGCCTCAAATGTCTTATGTTACGTTGAAAAACCTCAAACCGCCGATATGCGATGGCATATATCACAAATCGCAGAAAAGACACATTAATGAAGATTTGTCATTTGTTGCGATCCAGCGATTTTGCGATCCACCAATATTGCGATTTGCAATTTTGCGAAGCAAATCACAAATCGCCTTATCACAGATCTTTAAGGCTCATTTTACAAAAAATATTTCCATAAATCGAGACCTGGTTATGTGCTTTAATGTTAATCAATGAATTGGTTGTCAATCATTAATGAAATATGGTTTCGTTCTGATCGAAGAGCTATTTCACGTAAGGTGGTATATTTTATATGTCTTCAGCATTTAAAACTTTCCCGTCACCTTTTTCCTATCATTATTCTCGCTTAATTCATAAACTGCAGGAGTGAAGAGCAGAGAACTATACAAAGCAGTATTCGGGATATTATGGAAAAGAAAGATAAGGCTTTGAGTTCTGAAGATAAAGAAATGATGCCCTTGTATACAGACACCGCCTGTAACAAAGATGTTGGTATTACTACTTGGGAAGGCATGTATAACCTACTTGAGGAAGATAACCCCAGAGTAATGGAGGTTACAGCCACTGTAGACTCACATGGGTCTTCTGATGCATCCATTACAGAGCTAGCTTGCTCATTCTTGCACCGGATAACAGCGAGGCCTAAAATTATTCCATACACGGACATGGTTAAATGGGTACAGATAGACTGGAGACATAAGGCTCAAGAAAAGGCAGAATCGATTAAAATATTAACAGAGTTAAATTGGGATTCTCACTGGGCGTGTCTGGTAAAACCACACAGCCAGTGCATGAATCTCAAGTGTATCGTCAATTCTGCCGAGAAGATGGCGCCAGCTCTTGCCAATTCCTTTTTCACAGGACAGCTAAAGTCTGAACTCGTCCAGCCTACTCTTCTCAAATCAATGCTGAATACTTGCAATTTCAAAGAACAGATTCACAAGTAGTTAGTTGTTAAGTTTTAATTTTAGATTTAGTATTAGTTTTGCTTTATTTTTTGCCTAAAAAAAGGACGGTCATTTAAACCGTATCCTATATTTTTGTAATAAATTATTTTTAGATTTAGTTAGTAGTATTTAAACCCTTCTCATGCATTTAGAGAAGGGTCCTGAAATTTGTCAAAAACTTGTCCTCAGAACATGCACTTTTGCACCCTCCGAGGAGGTTTTGATGAATGAATGGAACATGATTTATTGATATTTGTGTTTAATATCTACTACTGATGTTGCACTTTTGTACTCTTAGTGAATGTTGGATTAAGAAGTGATAAGTCATTATTGCTTGAAGCTCATGAGTAGAACTAGTTATAAATGGTACTTTTATCTCTTAACTATTTCTGCCTTTGTGTTAAAGTGATATTCATGTTTAGTTGTTTATATATTGATGCTTGAATGCTTGAGTTATCATTTGGCACTTTTGTACGGTGATAGCTATTTATTTATGCTTAATATATGAGTAGCTTATTATGTGATATGTTTTTCACAACTGTTTCGTCTAACTTTTTATACGAAGTGGTTTATCTTTATTGAATTATTTTCTTATAATAGTTGAATGATATTTATTACCAATTGTTATTTGAAATCATTTTAGATCACATAATAGAAAGATTACATCCCGGGTTTGTTTAGAATTAGATATGTATGTTTAATTACAATATAATTTTCATGTTATTAGATTAGAAATAGAATAAAAGCATTTCACCTAGGAACTTTTTAGAAAGGAAATATCAATTCTCAACACACACACACATATTGGGAAACTGGTCCCATTATCCCCAGTTGAACCCACTATACCAAATGGAAAAGGAGCTTCCAATCAAGGTCTGGACCGGGTGGGTATCCCCCTTGTTGTAGACCCGATTTTCGGGGCTTCAACATATTTGGCGCTAGAAGGAGGGCCCCGAACTATGAATGGAAAGTAAGTCAAAATCTAAATACCATTCTGAGAGTAAATCACCCTCACCATCTCCCCCGACTTCTCCATCGCACTTAGAATTTTTAAATCTAGAACCAGAAGTCGAAAGAACAACAGACACTGCCACAAACCCTGACTTTTCAGAATAATCTGCTATTGAACCTCCTGAAGTTGAATATTTGATTCATAAACTTTAGCGATTTTCAATATCACCTCAAATATCTGATAAATCTCAAGGCAGTGTGACTTCGCAATATAATCATGCTCATCCCCTTACTAGATTACAGAGCGAAAAGCTTGGCATTCAACCAACTGAATTACCTCTACCTACAAGGAAGAGAGCAAGGAAATCACCTAAAGGGTCTGATAGCGAGACTCTTTCATCATCATCATCCATCTCAACCTCTTCACCGCGAAGTCAACCATCCACCCCTCCACTTCAGACTATTGTCCGTCAGTCCACTGGAACTTCCACATCTCCTTCTCAAACATCTGGAATCATAATATCCTCATTTTCCCAACCGCAGGGATCATCTTCTGCGCTTTCCTCTATTATTAGTTCAGCGATGGCCCATCCATGGAATAACCCAGGGGCAGTCTTAATGCCTGCACCCTTGAGTCAAATACCGGCCCATCCTGAAAAATGGTTGCCTAAGTTTAATCCTGAAGCAGGCATGCTAGCAAAAGAACATATAAATAACTTTATGTTGTCCATAAATCTCAATGGAGTTACTAATGAAGACGTTGTCGTCTGACTTTTTCCCTATACTCTACAAGGAGCAACTGGATCATGGTATTTCTCATTACCGTCTGGATCTATCACTAGTTGGGATATCTTCCAAGATCAAATTTTGACTAAGTTCGGTGATGACAGGTCTATAGCTACACTGATCAATGATCTTTCCAATCTTAGAGCTGAGTCAAAAGAACCTATCAAGGATTTTAATTCACGTTTCAATAAACTGTTAAATAAAATTCCTACTGCTTCCAAGCCTAGCGAAGAAGTGCGAAGTAAATGGTACATATCTGCTTTACCATCAAACATAGCAATCTTCGTTGATAGGGCTAACAAAACAACTTTAGCTGATAATATGAAGGAAGCAATAGCAGTAGAGAAACGTATCATTGCTCTAGAAAAGAAAAATGTGATAGAAGAACGAAAATCCAGGAAGGTTACTTTTAAGGAAGATCCCAAGAAAAAACAATCGAAAGATCCATTCAATTTAGAAGTATTGCAGAAAGTTTTGAAAACCATGTCTAACGAAATGGTTGACATTAAGAAACAAGTGGCAGAAACATATTCTAAAAATTCTTTCAAGCCTTATAGAATAAACCCTTCAACTGATTCAAAACCGCCAAATGCTATCACAAGTGTTGAATCAGAAGAAGAGGAGGAGGAGACTGCTATTGAAGAAACTACCGATGAAGAAGAAATTGTAGAAGTACAAGGTATGTGGGATTTCATCCTCCCAGATGAAGAAGATCAAGAAGCATCCCCGGTTAGCACTCGAAGTAGAAATCAACTTGATCCTCCTCAACCTACTCCTAAGCCAAAGAGTGCAAGCTCAATGACTAAGGATAAAGTTGCACCCAAGAAAACGACATCTAAAGCGACTCAAACCAGCCCAGTCCAAACAGATTCATCAACTCCATCAAAAACACTGATCGTTTCGGATGAAATGGAGTATAATATCATAGAAGACATGAAGAAGACTAGGGCTAACATCACTTTTTATGAATTGAGCAAGTTAAAACACCAACAAAAGGTACTTTTGAAAGAATTACATGCTGTACCAGAAAAACCTTTGCCCGATCCTGTGATTTCTCAAGCTTCAAATGAGATGGGAAGACCTCCAGCTAATGCGATCAGTAAAGTTGATCTAGAAAATATCGCTTTAATTGGAGGAAGGTCGAGATCTCATACTCCCCCATTTCTTCTTACTTATGAAGTTTTCAATAAAAATTTGCATAATTGTTTAGTGGATTCTGGAGCTTCATCTAATATTCTACCAAAATCAATATGTGAAAAATTGAACATTCAACCACAAAAATCTGTTGTGCGCATAGTCCAGCTAGATCGATCGCAAGTTGAAGTGATTGGCGAATTAAATCAGGTTACCATAAGACTGTCATCCAATCCAAAGGTATGTCAAGTTATCGACATTTTAGTTGCAGATATTCCAGAATTTTATGGCTTAATTCTTAGCAGAGATTGGTCAGAAAAACTTCATGGATACTTTGCAACTGATTGGTCGCACATGTGGCTTCCTTACAATGGTAAACCAAATCAGATAAAGGTTGAGCGAGAAAAACATCAGAAATACATAGTAACAAAACTGGAAGGAGAAAATGAACCGGTAGCATACAACAATAATATCATTGGCAACTACTCAGTTGATTCTTTCTTAGGAAATTTTAATGCTCATACTTCACCTTACTTAGAACATTCTGTTTTATCTCAAGTAGAAATTTTTTCTCAAACAAATAGTTCTAAATGTATTAATTTTATAGATGCTCCTATAAATAAATCTTTATTTTGGAAGTTATTTTTTGACGGTTCTAAGTCTAATGAAGGAGCAGGAGCAGGATGCGTGTTAATTAGTCCAGAGGGAAACAAAACTATGCTAACTTGTAGACTCGAGTTCGATTGCACCAATAATACCGCAGAATACGAGGCTTTAGTCCAAGGATTATACAAAGCAATCGGATTAGACATCAAATATCTACAAGTTTTCGGAGATTCTGAAATTGTAATCAGACAGGTACGCAATACTATACATTGTTTATCAGGTCATTTAAAGCATTACCAATCTTTAGTTCAAGATCTGACTGAACACTTTATAGCATTTAATATTTCATCAATCCCCAGACTCCAGAATGCTAGTGCAGACCTCCTAGCTAACATAGCTTCCAAGCTCATTCCTTCAGAAGACTATAGCCCTGATCGATTTTCAATCGAATTAATCTTTAGACCCTCGATTCCTGATAACATTACCAATTGGAGGATTTTCAACGATGATCTTGATATTGTAAGCTTCCTCACATCTGAAGGATCTTACACCAATCAGATAATTGATGAGGACCAACATGATAGACAATTGCAGCAAGATAGCACTAATAATGCTATGCCAAAGTCAGTAGTCAAGTTAGAAGACCTTTATGATTTGAAATATCGATTCAAAATATCTACCAATTCAAAACTGCAAAGTTCAACTTTGAACTATGAATTAGTAAATCTAGGAACTGATACCAAACCACAGAATATCAACCTAGGCCTTGGCCTAGCTCCTGAAGAAAAATTAGCATATGTTCGTCTTTTGAAACAATACAAAAGTGTCTTTGCTTGGAACTACGATGAACTCAAAACTTATGACACTTCTATCATCCAACATACTATCCCAATGATAAATGATGAAAAACCTGTCCAACAAAAGTTGAGAAAGATCCATCCCAATCTAGAAAATCAGATCAAATCTGAACTCAATAAATTATTGAAAGCCAAGATTATTTTTCCCGTCTGACATTCTAAATGGGTTTCCAATATGGTTCCTGTTAGAAAGAAGAACGGAGACATTAGAATTTGTATTGACTTTCGAAATCTTAATAAAGCCTGCCAAAAAGATAATTTTCCTTTGCCTCCTATGGAGCAAATATTACAGGCAGTTGCAGGATCAGAATTAATGTCTTTCTTAGATGGTTTCTCTGGCTACAACCAAGTGTTCGTCCATCCTGATGATCAATTGAAAACCACATTCAGAACCAAATGGGGCACTTATGCATATCAAAAGATGCCTTTTGGTCTAATCAACGCTGGTGCCACATTTCAGAGAGCCATGGACATCGCTTTCAAGGGATTAGTTAACAAATCAGTGGTAATTTACTTGGATGATATAACTGTATATTCCAAGAAACGAAGCAATCATCTTAGAGATTTAAAACAGATCTTTCAACGTTGTCAAAGGTATGGAATTTCACTTAACCCAAAAAAATCCTTTTTTGCATTAAGTGAAGGAAAACTTCTTGGATTCATAGTGTCAAAATCTGGAATTCATATTGATCCTGACAGAATCAAGGAGATTTCCGAAATACCCCTACCTCACAACAAGAAAGCTATGCAATCTTTCCTTGGCCAGATTAATTTTTTAAAGAGATTTGTGCCAGATTTTTCAAGAATTGTATCTCCTTTACAAGCAATGATTAAAAAGAACTCAAACTTCAAATGGGGCCAAGACGAATATGAGGCATTCAATCTAATCAAACAAGCAATTGTTAATGCTCCATCTTTAGCAACTCCAAATTTTTCCGATCCTTTTATTCTATATACATTTGCCTCTGATAAATCATATGCTGCGATACTCACTCAAGCAAATCAAGACAAGGCAGAAGCCCCAATTGTTTTTTTCAGTTCAAATTTACAGGGGGCTGAGTGGAATTATTCAGATGTAGAGAAACAAGCTTATGTTATTTTCAAAGCAATTAAATATTTCAAATCCTTTCTACTTAAAACCCATACAAAAATCATAGTATCGTTTCCAACGGTAAGAAATCTCTTAGTACAGAAAGATGTGGGTGAGAAAAGAGCCAATTGGGTTACTGCCTTACAAGAATATAACGTATAAATCAAACCAGCAAGTATTGTAAAGGGTGACTTTGCCAAAATACTAGTGATGAGTCGTAGATTTAGTTCTTTGTAGCAAGAAGACTTGTATGCTTGTTGACTTTGATAGCCAAAAGGGCTTTTAATTATAAAAATACACGGGGTATTTATAATAATAAATATTTTATTGATAAGATATGACATGATTGAATGATTACAATGAGGTCCCGCTTTTATACCCATGCAGGTACCTTTTCACGAATGGGCATGTCTTTTAGACATGCCTTTTCATTAACCTAATGACTATTTAACATAATCCTAATTGATTAGCTAGTAATTACATTTATTCTATTTTATTCTATTAATGACTATATTTAATACTTAAGTTATGAATTAGATTCATAACATTGCCTCCTTCGACGAAAAGCTTTGTCCTCAAAGCTTAACTTCTGACAATTTTTTTCATTTCGGATTATCTGCTAAGAATGTCTTTAATCACTGGTACCTTCCTTGTATTTTGCACACTGTTCTAAATCCATGTGATTTTTTTATTTTTTTATTTTTTATTTTTTTTAAATCACATAGTACTTTCTTCTCTTTTTTTTCCATTAATTTAATTAATTAAATAGTGATTTTAATTAATTAAATTAATAATAGTTATAACAATAAAACTAATACGTATATATATACATATATATAGAAGTAACTTTATAAAAATCTATTAAGGTAACTTATAATTAAATTACTTTAACCATTTTTATAAAGCACTTTTATGATTTATTATAATTATTTTTGTTTATTTTATTTTATTTTTATGACTATAGGTTCATTCAAATAGTCATGTCCCTTCTCGTGTCCCTTTACTGCACATTCCATTTTAATGTGTGTGGTAATCCATAGACAATAGTTTGCTGGGGCATTGAAGGCATAATCCCCTGATCTCTTTCAATATTTTCTCCTTTTGCATCCTCCCAGTCAATAATCGGTTCTATGTCAATCACCTCAAAAATGCGTTTACAAGCAACACGTGCTTCTGAAAAGTATTTGATATTCGGAAGCGCAGTGCCTAGAGCTAAGCCACCCATAAGCATGGAAATTGATGTTATCATAACCTTTCCTCCACTACCCGCATGATACATAACCAATCTGCTACCATACCAAGCGTTGAAGGCCCAGATACCGAAGGCGACTCCTTCGCTTCCTACTGCCAAGCCTTTGACAAGACCTTGCTTAAGCCCAAGATTTACAGTTACATTAAGTGCATCAGAGAACTTGGTCATTGTCCTCTCCTCTCCAACGAAAGCAAAGACCGTCCTAATGGATGAAAGTGCTTGCTCTGCAATATTGCCGGCTATATTATATGCTTCAGCCAACTTGCGAGAAGTCCGCAGCAGAATCCATCCATAAATTACGCCGGGAATGATCAACAAGATCACGAAAGGAAATGACACTATTGCCAGTCTCCATGTCAAGTAGAATGCCACAAAATAACTGCCGAAGAAAAAAGATGTATTCATGAGGAAGTTGGGCAGCTTTTCACCCAAAACGTCCTGTATAACAAAAGTATCATTAGTAACACTGGTAACCACTTCAGCTGTGGTAGTTTCGTGGGTGTCGAAGAATCCCTGGTCCTGCCTCAATACCCCTTTCAAATATTTAATACGCATTCGAGATGCCTGCCTTTCGCTGGTCCTCTTCCAACAGAACGCTTCTAGAAACGCAGCAAAGAACACACCGATTGATAGATAGAGCAGACGCAAAGTATATGTGTTGATAATATGACGGAATTCTGCAGTGGATGCGGAACCGAAATTTCCTAGAGTGTCTACGAAACTGCTTAATATAAGCAGCCGTATCAGAGGCATGGTCATTCCATCTGTAATGGCTCCTACAGTGCCGAATGCCATAAGCCACAGATCGAATGAATCCGCATATTTAAAAAGTTGCCATATTGAGATACATATATTATTCGGACGACCAGTCGTATTGCTTTCCAGTACACGATCATGCGGTTTAAGCAAATCTCGTTTTTCTTTCAGATTTGGCATCTCTATTTGTTGCGTTGCCATATTCTTCAGTGATGGAAAAACACGGTACTCCTTCACCTTTTCTAGTTTTAGTTCAGAGGGGTCTTGCGATAATATCTGCTGGTTGAGTGCTATGGCTCTTTCTGAGTTGTCCAACTCTACTAATACCTCTGCTCCTGAATTGGGTAGCTGTTTCCATAAATACCTGAAGACAAGACCATAGTTCCTGTACAGTTGATTCAGAAATTCTTCCTCTGTTATTTGGGGTTTGATGTTAGTGACGCAGAAAACCATGGGTTGAATCTCGAGCTGCTGGGTAACTAGTGCGGTCATGTTGATTTCTCGAAACATTAGAGGCCTTGCCACTGGCATGCCATGAACACCTTGTGGATGAGGTTCACCGGATCCAGCCCACATATCTGGCCTTGGGGTGCCAGAGTTCATACCAGCTGGGGCTCTACTTAAATCCATTCCACCAGCAGTTCCCATTGTTGGAACAACACCCATTCCATTTGAATTATCTGTAGTTTTAGTATTTAATTGTTGTGTTGTTTCAGGAAGCACATTTGCCAATTGGGTTCGGTCAATATTCAGTACCATTATCCTATTTTTACCATTCACTGCAAATTCTTCCAAATCTACACTTGCATTTTCATCTTGATATATATCAACTTTATCTTCCTCCATATTAAGGTCCGCTTTATATGGATCCTTATCTTGATTGATATCATAATTATCTATTACATCTTCTCCAGTTTCATGTTGTTCCGCTTCTTCACCATCTTGATTGGTAATAATTTTTTTATAGTCATTATTCTTATCAACATTTTCTTCTTCAACTTCTTCACCCTTATCAAGGATTTCTTCATATACCCAACCAGATTTGGAATTTGAGTGATTTTCTCCTTGATTCTCAACATAGCTTTCTTCCAATTTATTTTTATCTGCATCAGCATCATCTTTTTGTGTTTTTTCACTGTTGCTGGCTATGATATTTTTTGTGTAAAAGGCACATTTATGTGCTGTGAAATATTTATCACCACATTTCCAACATTTCCCTTCTTCTTTACTTTCAATATTAGTTGGTTGTTTTCCTTTATTACGCATTGGTGGGGGAATGTATTTAGTTGACTTCTCCATGGGTGTTTTATTTGATTTCCCTTTAGCATAACTCGCTGTCTTCTCATTATTACAGCATTTTTCATCTTTCTGTTTCTCATGATTTTCTTTTCTATTACGAGAAATTTTTTTAAAATCTGCAAAAAAAAAATTAAGACCTGCAGAAAATTCTGCAGATAACTTATCTAAGTGTTGAAGCTTTTCTTGAACTTTTCTAATCTTCTCAATTATTTTGGGTTTTTCACGTAATGGCACATTATATGGTAAACAATGTGCTCGGGCTTGTAAACTACGTTCGTAGGCTTGTAGAACAATGTTGTGTGCCATTGCTTCAACTTGTCCTCAATATGGCTCTGATATGGCTCCGATACCACTGTAGCAACGGAATTCGTAGTTTTGAATACTGTAGCAGAAGACTTGTATGCTTGTTGACTTTGATAGCAGAAATAGCTTTAATTATAAAAATACACAAGAGGTATTTATAATAATAATATTTTATTGATAAGATATAAGACATGATTGAATGATTACAATGAGGTCCCGCTTTTATACCCATGCAGGTACCTTTTCACGAATGGGTATGTCTTTTAGACATTCCTTTTCATTAACCTAATGACTATTTAACATAATCCTAATGGATTAACTAGTAATTACATTTATTCTATTAATGACTATATTTAATACTTAAGTTATGAATTAGGTTCATAACAACAG
>JAXQQM020069309.1:0-11719 GCA_034641835.2 Pinus albicaulis
GTCTTGAACAATTCATTGCAAAACTATGTGTTCAACATTGGACATGATCTTGAGGCAGCAGCTACACCATCATGGACATCAACAATGCTGTCATTGAGAAGTAGTGATGAGTTGGGTGTTACACAAAATTTTGTCACCGTCCCTGAAATCCCTCATCCCACACATTGGAGGACTATTCCCATGACCTGTGAATAGTAAAATGTCTTGAAAATACCTTAATGGCATCCTTCTGCATAAGGACAAGAATTATTCTAAAGAAAAATTCCTCTGGAAAACCCTAAAAATCCATGTTTTGGCATTGGCGTAGGTAGCCAGTTCATCCCTCGCGCCAATGGGGAAAATGCACCATAGCGGGCGATCCAGTTGGCGCTCTGTCCCTGTCTAATGCCCGCCCCAACCCTTTTAAGGAATGTTTTTTTAATATACAAGGCGGAAGTTTGGTTTTAACAAACTCAGAACGGATCACCAAAATGAGTTTGGGTTGTTTGCCTCCGGATCTCCCTGATTAGGAATTGGTTTTCCACCTATCATGGAACCTTCCTAAGAGATAGTACTCTTCCCCATGATTATAGGGAGCCTATCCTCTCCTCCTCCCTCTATAAAAGCCTGCCCTCTCTATTTACTAGCTAGCTAAACTTGTGGGAGGAAAACTATAGCTGGGCACTATTGAGAGCAGAGCTGAGGAGAACCCCGTAAGAGAGAGAGCTTTGTCAAGATTCCCGACAGGCTTCGTTGAGATGCGCTCCGATGCAAGCCCCATGAAGGAAGATCATAGTCAGAGCATTTGGTTGTAATCTCCCTTTTTGTCATTTTTAATATAAGCGACTCTGATTTTGGTTCCATTCGTGTGTTCACTCTTTTATGAAATGCAATGAATTATATCCTCTCTGACTAATATATAGTTACATGCTTTAAGTATTACGTTGTATGTCATCGTTTCTCTGCATGTGTACAGGTGTCTGGATGGAGAAAATGAAAGGACTGTGATCTGTCAGGCTAGGGACAAAGAGCACCACTTCTTCCTCCACAACAACGGCATGGGATTTGAGGTAGGCTACTTATCACGATCTTTGTCTTTCTTGTAACTAGGAACCAACATCATTACGTGATTCAATTGTTGCTAGACCCACTCTAGGGCTAATGGGATCGCCTCTATCTGCAGAGGGGATTTACCACCTCAAAAATTTGGCAACTCCACTGGGGATCAGTGGGAGTTAGTCCTTCTTCTATTTGGGTTCTTTTCTGGCTTTTGATTGATTTATTTTCTTTTTTGGTTCACCTTCCTTGGTGTTAAACCCTTGTTCAGCCCCTAGAAAACCTAATCTAGTCTTAGTTTGTCCTTTTTATCATTTTACTAGGGTAAACCGACTTGGCATGGTTTTTCTCCTAATAGTCGCACTGACTGGTGCTTGTTGCTGGTTAGGCACCCACGCCAACCCCTGTTTGGAACAGATTACAGCCAAATAGGCGCTCCAACCCTGCTTGGTATTAGGGTTTTCCTATTTGTGGGCTTTCTGAGCTTGGCTTTTGGTCCTGGTTCATTTTTTATGGTTGCTTGAGTGCTTTGAAGTCATTTTTTACTGTGTTTAGCCCATATCCTCTGGTTGTTTTCCTTTTTCTATTAGTTCTACATTCTAACCCTAGGGCTTCTAGGTGCTTCAGTGTGCTGAGCCTCCCATGGGAGTTTTGGGTCCTTGATTTCTTATTCAACTTCGTTTTCACTTCTTTGCATTTGTTTTGCTGGATTCCATTGTATCATTGCATTAGTTGAGTGATTGTCCTCTCTTTCATTCAGTTTCTCTTTGTGTTACTCCAAGCCTAGATTACACAGTTTGTTTGAGTCTCTTTCGAGATTCTTCTTCGCTTTGAGGGATTTCGTCATCAGTTTGAGTCTTGATTGTGTGTGTTTGGATTGAGTGAACTTGTTTTGTTTCAACTCTCTCTTTGTTGTTTCTCGAATTGGTGTTTTCATTAGTTTTTCATTCATTTAGTGCATTCGCTCTTATATATTGAAAAATACAAAAACAAGATCTTTGCATTTGGGTTGGCGTAGTGAAAATTGAAAGCTCTTTCACGTTATTAGTGTTATATAACTCTAGAGAGAAGTTTTCTAGTTTCATTAGCTTGCTTTGGAACCAGTAGTGGTTGTTTTTTTGGGTTCATTTTGTTGTCATTTGAAAAGCTCTCAACTCTCCCGTAGATAGCTCTTCGTTGAACAAAGTGATATTTTGTGGCATGTAGTTTGCATTTAGAGGTTTTATGAGATCCAACATTCGATAGGGCCTTGAAATTGAAACATAAATTGAAGATCAACTTTAAAATTTATTGAATTAACCTAAGGAAACATTGAAACATTAACGAAATATCTAGTAGTCTAAGGTAGAGACATGTTCCAGCGTCTTTAAGCCTAGTAGCTATCGTTCACCATCTGGCTATAGACAGCGCTAGTATGGACTTGTGCTCCCTGTACTGTCACGTATATAAAGGGATACCCCATTAGGTTGCAATCATTTATCTGTAGGAAGTCGAGTCTGCCACCTTTTACCCGTGATACACCGGACACAGAATTCGAAGAGATTGCCTGCACGTACATCAAGTCCTTGGTTGATTTCTCTTTCATTTTTTACCAAGGTGTATATGGAAGTTCACGGATATCTGGTACACCCATCTACCTAGATTACCAGAGCAGTCATTTTGATCTATACTGACTCCTTAAACTTGAAAAGATCATCAAGCACTTGTCCTTTCACTCTTGTTTCCAAACTGAAAGTGATAGAGTCATATTTTACTTGTTTCTAGACTCTTAAAACATGAAACAATAAAATTTCCAGTTTTAATGTGGTAAAATTAATCACCTACGATCACACGCCCATTTAGAGATTGATTTTTCAGCCTGTTTTTTTTTTTGCCTTGGTTTTTGCCTGTACGTCTTTATTTTTGATCTCTTCCTATTTTTTCTATAGTCACAGTGGCGGACCCATCATTTGTGTCTCCTGGTAGTCCTTATACAGACGATTCATCAGAGGTCTCCTAGTCCTCTGATAAGTATCAACAGCCCGTTGTATCCGAGTTTCCCAACAGGGAACCGGTTATATCTGAACTTCCCTTTGGAGGACCATTTGACTTCAATTGGCCCTTGTCCAATGCGGCCCTTGTGCAATGCTTGGTTTGGATTTGGAGTAGGGGAACACTTCCCTTCTCTTACATTGGGATCACCCTTTTTAGCTGTTCTCATACCTCCTAGTCCCCATCGTCTTTTAGAAGATCTCACGATAGGGTCAGATATGGACTCATCCAGTCCTTCTCCTAGTGAGGGAATTCCTACTTCTAGTGAAGATTACCAACTTTTTCCCGAAGACATCCCCGAACCTTCTGTCATGTCTTCACTTGGTCCAATGCTCCCAGCTAGATATAGGTCTTTAAGTTAGGTCATGGCCGCTATTGCCTCTATGGGAATATCGAATCCATCCATGAATCCAACCATTCCCTCGTTAGGGATGTTGCCATTGACACCTCTCACAGCATCTCCTTTCGTCACATCAGCACCTATTAGACCTACTATCTGCGTGGCTGCGTCTATGCCTATTGTCACTACTCATTCAACTAGGACCTCGTTAGTTCCTGAAGACATTTATATAACTTCTGCCATTCCCGATAATATTTATCCCGAAGAGTATTGATTGTCTTTACAACCCTCAAACTCTGAGGTCGGTCCGTCCTCTCAAGACCTTAATCGTCCCTACTTTTCCCATTATGGAGCAGATGGTGCCCTGATTTACGTATTTCCATATCAATATGATGAGTAGGGAAACCCTCTTCATTTTCCTGCTCATGAGGCTTATCAGTATATTAATGGTTTTCTATCTACCCAGGCTGGGAAACCTTCTAATCAATAAGGACAACCCTTATAGGGACAACCTTTGTTTCAGCAAGGATATGCTTTTAGCCCACAAGGACAACCCTTCCAAGTTCAACCTTCGGCCCAACTAGGTTATCTATACGACCCGCAAGGACAAACCTTACAGGGACAACCTTCGAGCCAGCAGGGATTGTTTTACGGCCCGCAAGGGCAGTCTTACAACCCTTAAGACCAACCTTTGCAGCCTCACCCTGTGGTCCAACCAGGGAAACCTCAAGGACCGGCAGGGAAACCGGGGTATCAACTTGGACCACCATATGGTCTTGGGGGGAAGACCCATCCTTCCCAACCTTTGGTGCAACCTCAGCAACATCATTTTCTGATTGGTCAAAATGTTGCACAGCTAGGGCCATCTTATGGTCCTGTCACAAGTCAACCTGGTTATCAGGCGCAACCTGGCCCACTCCCACCATCAGGCCAACCTATTCAACCAGGGTAACCTGGTGTCCCTCATCATCTGGGTCAACTTGTTCTACCAGGGTAGCTTGCGCAGCCAGGTCAACCTGTTCAACCAAGACAACCTGCACAGCCTGTTAACCCTGCTCAGCAGCCAATCTATTCTATGCCGTAGCCGAATCCACCTGTGCACCTGACTTATTCGACTCAGTAGGGCCCCACTTACCAGCAGCCTGTTCAACCTCAGGGTGGCTATTACCTTCAAGGTCAATCTCGACCAGTCTACAATCCGCCTCAAGGTTCTGGTTATTACTCTCAACAACCACGCTATACTTATATTTTGTAGCAGAATCCATATACTACTCAAACGGGGCCCACGTATAATCAGAATCAGTACCCTGTTTATCAACCCCCGTATCCTGGTTATCAGTCGCCATATCAACCTCATTATCTCGCTTATACCCCCTATGGTTAGAATCCTCTAGGACAGAAACAATGGGGGTAGAGTTATGCTCAACCAGGATGGAGTACAGGTACAGGTCCTTATCGGGGACCTGGCATGCCTTTTAACCCTCAGTTACCTTTTCTCGCCACGTTGGAGTTATCGGATGTATCCAAATTGACCAATGATCCGATTCTTCATAATCCATATTGGCCTCCGGTTCCGACAAAGGTGCCTGGTGACTATCCTAAGTTTGAGGGTAAATCTGGTGAAGACCCCCAAGCACATGTCATGACATACCACTTATGGTGTTCTTCGAATTCTTGGATAGAAAACTCGATTCGTCTACATATTTTGCTGCGCACTCTCACCTTCGATCTAGAGAATTTTTTCCCCCGACTTCCGCATCAGATCGTGCTTGTTATACAAGTCAGTATTAACGACCTCAATATTCATAGAGCCGTTGTGGACAAAGGTGCCTCTACCTACGTTATGTCATTCTCTTGCTGGAAGGCCATTGGATTTCCAGCCCTCACTTCATCTCCCAATGCCCTTGAGGCATTCGATGGAAGGGAATAAAAACCCCTGGGTGTTCTCCTAAGTCTACAGATTACATTGCAAGGTAAGACAGTCAACGTCGAAGTGGAAGTTGTTGATGCCAAACTCAACTACAATATTCTACTCAGTCGCAGCTATACCCATGCCATGTTGTATGTTCTGTCCACCCTCTTTCGGCTTTTGAAGTTTCCACATGAGGGAAAGATTATTACTATCGATCAGTTTCCTTTCTTCACCTCATCCTACGAGAACAACGTAATGTACGTGGATCAAATCCATAATCCCCTCGACAGTATAGGACCTGGTCTTTTCAAGGATCCCGTTCTCATGGGTATTTTTCCCATTCCACCACTGAACACCGTTCAAGTCAATATGATCTCTAGGTAATGACCCATGGATCATCCCTTCTCCTGAACAAGTTCCCTCTTTTGGAGAATCGATGCCTCTGACCCCAGTTGAAATCAATTATTCCGAGATCGTTGCCACATCATATCCTCCTCCTGCTGGTAATGCTCCTTTGCGAATGGCTCTTGATGTTTATTCCCAATCCCCTTGGCTCGGTGATGCAGATTCTCCTGATCCTTTGAGAGAAGTTTTTCCATCTGACGAAGCTATCGTGGAGACTATGTCTCTCAAAGAACTGTCGTGGAGTGATGGACATCATCGTTCCTCGTTCATGCCTGGCCTGGGGGCAATGTCTAATTGTCTCGAGCGTTTTGCATCTCAGGTTCCCTCTCCACCCCTCCAAACACCCATATTGACTCATGAAGTATTTTCGGAAGGAAATCTGAGTAACATTACCCAAACAATGCCTATAGAAATCTCTGTTAAACCAGGGGTCATCGAGAACATCCATGTGGGAGTCAATTGTTCTCCTGATGAGATTCAAGTGTACAATAGTCTATTCCATGAATTTTGTGATGTTTTTGCATGGTCTTATGAAGAGATGCCTGGAATCAATCCAAGTATCATCGTGCACGAAATTCCCAATTATCGTGGTGCGAAGCCTATGCACCAGTGCCTGCGTCCAGTGCATCCTCGGAAAGCCGCTGCTATAAAAGCTGAAGTTGAAAAAATTCTTAAAGCGGGCTTCATATATCCAATCCCTCTAACAGAGTGGGTTTCCAATCTTGTCCCTGTGAATAAGAAACAGGGCATAATTCGAGTCTGTGTTGACTATCGAGATATCAATCGAGCTTGCCCCAAGGAAAACTATCCCACCCCCTTTATAGATTAGATCATCAACAATTGTGCGGGGAGTGAGATATTTTCCCTTATGGATGGCTTTTCAGGTTATAATCAAATTACTATCCTTCCATCCGATCAACATAAGACCACTTTCATCTGTCTGTGGGGAAAATTAGCCTATAAGAAGCTCCCTTCGGCTTAAAAAATGCTGGGGCTACCTTCCAGTGTGCCATGTCCTACGTCTTTCACGACGTACGTAATTTTGTTCAACTGTAGCTGGATGACCTTCCGGCTCATTCAGCTCTACGCGAAGACCATCCAGAACATCTATGCCAGATTTTTCTCTGCTGCAGACGCTACAACATTAGGCTTAATCCTCATAAGTGCATCTTCTACGTTGACTCTGGCTGGCTTTTAGGATTCATTGTCTCTAAGGACGGAATTCACCTGGACCCTCTCAAGGTCGAGGCTATTGTTAATCTCCCCTCCCCATCCTCATTGCATCAACTTCAGAGTCTTCAAGGGAAAGCGAATTTCTTACGTCGCTTTATCCTGAACTATGCAAAGGTGGCCAAAGGATTTAGGCGACTTATAAAACAGGACGTTCCCTTCTATTGGGATGAAATTGTTCATCAATATTTTTATAACCTTAAGACATTGCTTCTCAACACTCCTTTAATCCGTCCTCCAAATTATCATCGCGACTTTACTCTTTATTTGGCTGCTGCATTCAGTACAATTGCCATGGTTCTGGTATAGGATGACAGCAACGGTAATGAACACGTGGTTTACTATCTATCTTGGAACATCCTCGACACTGAAACACATTACGCACACGTTAAGAAGTTGGTGCTTGCCGCGGTCCATGT
This sequence comes from Pinus albicaulis, assembly GCA_034641835.2. Classification (NCBI taxonomy): domain Eukaryota; kingdom Viridiplantae; phylum Streptophyta; class Pinopsida; order Pinales; family Pinaceae; genus Pinus; species Pinus albicaulis. The sequence continues at coordinate 7,373 of JAXQQM020069309.1, forward strand.
CATTCAACGGTTTCGCCATTACATCCTATTGTGCACGGTAACCGTGATTTTCAACTACAACCCCATGACTTACATTTTGTCTCGACAATTGCTAGGGGGCAAGTACTTAAAGTGGATTGTCATCCTCCAAGAGTTTGATTTGGTGTTCACTACTGCTAAATCAAAGAAATCACTGGTTTTTGCTGATCTCATTTGTTCTCTCCCTACCAACTCTGTTCCATCTCAATCCGAGGATCACATCCCGAACAAAACTCTCTTCTTAATTAACACTCTCGATCCATGGTACGGTGATATCATCGTGTACCTTCAGACATCTACCTTCCGGTTTGAGTTGAAGAAGGGTGCTCGACGTCGTGTTCGACATCAGTCGTAACCATATCGCATTGTCGGAGATACCTTATATCGTGTCGAAGTCGATTTTGTACTCCATCAGTGTTTGACCTTTGAGGAGGCTGAGAAATTTTTGAATGACTGTCACAGTGGCGCCTGTGGAGGTCACATGTCTGGTTATGCTACCCACAGAAAATTCTTCGTGCGGGTTATTTCTGGCCATCTATATTTAAAGACTATATTTTTGCAGTGCAAAAGTGTCATGAGTGCTAGACTTTCCAACACAAGATGCGTGTGTTGCCTCTCCCATTACACCCTGTCATTACCGTAGGCCCTTTTTCCAAAGGGGGCATTGATTTTATGACATGTAACCCTCATTCAGCCAGGGGGGCATGCATATATCATCGTTGCCATAGATTATTTCACCAAGTGGGATGAAGCGATGCCTACATTGGCTATAGATGGTAAGACAGCTGCACAATTCATTTTCAACCATGTGATCATGCGTTTCAGTGTTCCTCAAGCCATCGTCACTGATCATGGCTCTCATTTTCAGGACTACATGATGGCAGAGCTGAAATTGAAGTTGGGCTTGTGTCACGACAGCTTGATGCCATACTACCCTCAGGAAAATGGCTAGGTTGAAGCTGTGAACAAGGTGCTTGTCACGATGCTTCAACAAATAATTGGTATTCACAAATCGAATTGGCATCTCCAATTGTTCTCAGCTCTCTCGGCCTACCGAACATCAGTGAAGAGTGCGACCTGATTCACACCATTTCAGTTGGTGTATGGTCTGGAAGCTACTCTTCCAGTTGAATGTGAGATCCCTTCACTGAAATTGGCTGTGGAATTACTGCCTGATACCTCCCCAGAGGAAGAACGTCTCCTGTATCTCGAAATATTGGACGAAACCCACTGCTTGGCTGCTTTGGTTGTCGAGGCATAGAAAAAGCGGGTTAAAGCTCATTTCAATCAAATAGTTTCTCCGCGCTCTTTTATCGAAGGGGACCTCATCCTCTTGTATGATCAAGCCCATGATAAGCTTGGGCCAAGAAAATTCCAACCTATGTGGCATGGGCCCTATATCGTTAAACGTCTATTGAATAATGGGGCTTATGAGTTGATTGAATATGAAGGTCTTCCTTTGGTGTCCCCTTCGCACAACCTTTTGTGTGTTTTGCACGTTATGGAGATCAAAATATTGCTCCATCTGTAGTATCCATGTTACAGGATCCTTTCCATCAAACTTCCTCATATCCATTTTTGGAATATGGTGGTTCTTCCCGCCAACATTCGAGTTTATGAAATCATGATTAACATTTATTTTGTTCACCGAGGTTCTTCTCCCCATATTTCGCCATTAGGAATCATTTCGGTTTTAAGCTTGTCATCAAGCCTTCCATGTATGCTTTTAGATCATTCTTCTGGTGTTATCCATCTTAAGAAATATGCCGACTTATGCCATCCATAAAGCTTCCAAACCATCCATCTTAGTTTCCACGTCTTTCTTCAAAACTTCCATGTCATTTTTTGTTGCTCTTTGCGAGAGCGAAATTTGTTGCACTTGCTCTTGTAATTTTGATATGTCATGTTGCCATCCTTCATCTTCATGGGTCATAGTAGAGCCTTCTAAAGGCTTAATGGGTGTTGAATTCTTTTTAGGGGCCATTTGAGAATCCAATACTGATATATGTTCTATAATATTCCCTTGGAATCAATTCAACTTGATTCTTGAAACAAGACTTATGCAATTCGGAAAAAAAAAATACACACCTTTTACTAGCTTTGAGGAGCTCGATATTGAAATTGTATTATCTCTGTGATTGAAAATCTTCAATATCTAAAATTCAGCCCTGTAGTATCCCTCTGAAGCTTCTTTCAAATGCCATAGGTCTGACCTGATTTTGATTCTCCAAGACAAAGTTGTGTCCAATCTCCCACAATGACCTAATTCTGGACTGGTTCAGTAGAGCGAACTTGTACGACTTGCCACGTGTCACTGTTTTGTCCTTTGTCTCTGAAATTGATAGCGAAGAAACTGCAGGCCGTGTACTTGTGACCACTTTTGACGGCACTCCAATCCAATATTCAGAGAGAGAGTTATTGAACTTTTCCCACGATCACCTCTTTGAGATGAAATTCAGGAGCCTGAAAACGCACTACCTTCCACAGATCATATCTCCAAAAATATTGTGAACCAAGCTCTGAAATTTTTTTGATGAATTTCCTCAGGATTTCAGCTTCGCACCATATGAATTTTAGATTCTGAACCTTCGTAGAAAAATTTTTATAGCGCAAATGCCACGATGACCTGTTTAGGAGCCTGAAAAAATACCTGACTTCCACAGATCATATCTCTGAAATTATTGCGAACCAAACTCTGAAATTTTTATACGAGCTTCCTCAAGATTTTTTCTTCTCACCCTAAAAATTTCAGCTTCTGAAACTTCGTAGAAAAAAAGTTATAGCGAAACTGCCACGATGACCTGTTTGGAGCAGCGAAACCCTAGAATCCAAACCTCTGATACCAAATGTTGTGTAACCAGCTCCAAAAAGAGAAGAAAAGAGATATCAACGCCTTAGAAATGAGCCACTTCGAGGGGAAACCTCCAATACATTACATAAATGAACAATTCTTGGATGATACAATTCACAAAACCTCCTTTCTATATATAGGAGTCCATGGGGCCATAATGTAATCTTAGTGGGCCACAATGTAATCCTAGCCGACCTAACAATAATAATTTAAGGGCACAATAATAACAAAATGGGGGTTACAAGGGTACAATAATAACAATAAGGGGTTTACACTAACAATAATAAGGGGCTATACTAGTGATATAGGGACCTAACATGCCCCTCTCCTTCAAAAAGTGTTGTCCTCAACACTTGAGTAGCTCCGGGTGCTTCTGTATAAAATTCTCATCCTCCCATGTAGAATCTTCAGTGGGTAAGTTCTTCCACTTGATGAGATACTCTGAAATTGATCGATTCCGTAGTTGTCGAGTTCTTTTTTCCATGACTGCTTCAGGTTCCAATATGATTTTCCCTTTCCCATCAAGTTCTGGCAATACTGTTTGAACTGGAAGATTTTCACCTATAACCTTCTTTAAGCATGAAACATGGAAAACTGGATGTACTCGCGAAGAAGCAGGAAGCTCCAACTTGTATGCCATAGTACCAATATTTTGCAACACCTTGTAAGGACCATAGTACTTTGGCGATAATTTATTATCCTTCTTTGCTTGCTTGAGGGACATTTGTTTGTATGGTTGTAGCCGTAAAAATACCCAATCTCCTACATCAAAACTTCTCTCGCTAAGATGTTGATCTGCCTGTTGTTTCATTCGATTTTGTGCCAAATTCAGGTTATCCTTTAAGAGTTGGAGAACTTCTTGCTGATGCTCGATGTGATCTTCCACCGCTTGAACCTTCGAATTTTCCCTTAAAGATGATGTGATGGATGGTGGATGATATCCATAAAGTGCCATAAATGGGGTCATTTTTGCTGCAGTATGGAAGGAAGTGTTATACCACCATTCAGCAAGACGTAACCACTTGACCCATTGTGTTTGTTTATCAGATACAAAACAACGAAGATATCCTTCCAAACATTTATTTACTATCTCAGTTTGACCATCAGATTGAGGATGATAAGATGAGCTATGAGTTAATTGAGTACCCAAACAAGAAAATAACTCCATCCAAAAATTTCCAGTAAAAATGGGATCTCTGTCGCTCACAATAACCCTTGGGCTTCCATGTAGCTTTTGAATTCTGTCCATAAATGTAGTAGCAATTGTACTTGCTTTAAATGGATGAGATAATGCACAAAAGTGTGCATACTTGGTAAGTCTATCAACTACCACCATGATGACACTCTTTCCTTCGGACTTAGGTAAACCCGTGATAAAATCCATTGAAATCTCCTCCCAACGTTGACCTGGAATGGATAAAGGTTGTAGAAGTCCTGGGGTCTTAATTGTTTCCACTTTATTCTGTTGGCAAACCAAA
>JAXQQM020066262.1:0-67248 GCA_034641835.2 Pinus albicaulis
AGCAGCAACAGCATGTTGTACACAAGTCATGTGGATGAAGCAAACCCTCCAAGACATGAAGGTAAGCATTGAAGAACCTATCTCAATCAAATGTGATAATACAAGTGCTATAAGTATATCTAAAAATCCTGTGCTTCACTCAAAAACTAAACATATCCCAATCAAGTATCATTTTCTCCGAGAACAAGTGGCTCAGAAGATTGTAAAACTGGAGTATATACCAAGCAGGATAAGCGAGATATATTTCTCACCAAACCTCTTGATCGGTGGATGTGGCGGTCACCGCCTATTCCACTTAGGCTCCACCATTGTCGCTTTCGGTTTTTAGGTTTCGGCCACGGTTACTATTTTTAGCAGTTTTTCGGGTCCTAAACTTCGGGTAGTTTTGAGGCCCTAAACGACGTTTTTTGGGAAAACGGAGAGCAACATGGGTCCATGGATTGATTTTTCTCATTCCAAATTTGTATTCCTCGGATATATATTTCTAGCGAGGTATGGTACGTGTCAAACGGAGATCGTATGCCAAAGTTATGCCCCTGGGAAGTTGAAACACCAATTTACCCAAACGGGGCCCATAGTTTTGGCGCTTCATCTCCTAGGGTTAGGGTTTTGGATGTTTAGGATTTCCCATTGTTTCTAAATGATAAATAGGCCCTCGAGCCTCATTGTAACACAGTTCAGAGGCCTGTAGCCGCCACATCTCTTCTCAGAGATAGCTACCAGCGCCCTAGCTAGTTTTATTTCCATTCTGTCTGTAAGCAAATTTCAGTTCTTTGATATTAATGAAATGAAGTGTTATTTCCACTGCATCTCTGTATTTATGGTTATATGTTTATTCTGTTGCGTTCCTGCATAAATCCGGATCAGTGGTATCAGAGCGGTCTACTTTTTCTCGATCCTTCTTTGCATGTCCCCAACGAGGTCGGGGTATAAGGAGCTAGGGCTTGATCTGGTGGAACCTTTGCAAGATCAGCCTCGCAAACCTCGACGGACACCCATGGGGGACGAAAAGAAAGATGAGGGAGCAAGAGATCCTATCAAAATATTGCTCAAGGAGGCCCTCGAAAGACAAAGGAACGTGATGATGGATAACTTTGCTCAGATCCTTCAACGGCTACCCACCGGCGGCACATCTGCATCCAGCAGCCACTCTGGAGGCGTGACTCCTTTTAAGGTACAAGTAAATTTTGACATTCCCATATTTGAGGGTCAAATAGACGTAGATGCCATAGATAGATGGTTGAATCTGTTAGAAGGATATTTCTCGGTTCATGACTTTTCAGACCGGGAGAAGATTATTTTTGCACTCCTCAAAGCTACCCCCCATGTTAAGGACTGGTGGGAAACCTACTGTGAGAACAAGGACCAGACAGAAACCTCTCTGTTCTCGGCCGTACCAACTTGGAATTCTTTCCGAGACGCCGTCAAGGAACAGTACTATCCCATGGGGAGCTATGAGGACAAGTACATACAATGGACCACGTTGCGACAACAAAGGGATCAAGATGTGCACGAGCTGACGAATCTGTTCCATACCCTGCGCACAAAGTTGGGTATCAAAGATTCAGAGAAACATTTGGTGCTAAAGTATCACAACTGTCTGCACAGATACATTCGGGAGGAAATGGAGTTCCTCGACATCTCCTCGCTTGGTACGGCATACCGGTATGCTGCCAAGATTGAGCAGAAATTCAAACAGAAGAAGCGAGACTTTGGATCTGCGAATCAAAAGCAAGGAAAAGGTGCTTCCAAACCGCAGAACAAAGGACAGAGCGAAGGCATGGCGGCTAAAGACAACCCGTCAAAGCCACAAGAAAAGAACAACACCGTAAAGCCAAAGAAGGACACGGGAAAGTGGTGTGAGTTCCATAAGAGCTCCACTCACAACACAAGTGAGTGTCGGGCCAAGCAGTTGCTAGTGGTCGAGATGAGGGATTCTGAGTCAGATGCATGCTCCGACTCCGAATCAGAACCTGAAAAGGGGAATGAAAAAGGGAAACAGATTATTGATGTGGAGCCCAACGCCACTGTTGCCACTACAAAGGTCCAGAAGGAGGAACCGGAAGATCCAGAGGAGGAGGAACGTCTCTTCCACTCCCAGATGTGGGTAAAGGGCTCCCCTGTACAGTTCATTGTCGACAATGGGAGTCAAAAGAACCTCATTTCAGCAGACGCCGTGAAGCGGTTGGGCTTGCCGACCACAGCTCACCCACATCCATACACCATCGGGTGGCTTCACCAAGGACGAGATCTCCGCGTCAGTCGGCAGTGTCGCCTTCCCTATAGCATCAAGCCCTTCACGGATGAGGTATTATGTGACGTTGCTCCTATTGATGTTTTTGATGTATTATTAGGACAACCATACTTGTGGAAGCGTCATGCTGTGTATGAGTCTCGACCTCGTGCTGTTATTGTTACTTTGGGAAATAAGTTGTACAGGATACCAGAGGTACCACCTCCTGCTGCTATCTCTTTGGTTACTGCAAAACAATGCAGTAAGCTCATTTCCCAAACCAGGAAATTCGTTTTCCTGATGATCCGCCCCCAGGGCAAGAAGAAGATTGTGGCCACCTCCTCCAGACAGGGCTCCTCTGCACAACAACAACAAATGGATAAGGTTGTGGAGGAGTACGGAGACATATTCACCTCACCCACAGGGGTTCCTCTGCACTGTCAGGTCAAGCACCCGATTGATCTGACCCCAGGTGCACCGCTAACCAATGGACCGATCTATCGGTGCTCTATTCTGGAGAATGATGAAATTAAGAGACAGATTCAGGAGCTGTTGCAGAAAGGTCACATCAGACCAAGTTCATCGCCCTGTGGGAGCCCGATCGTGTTGGTACAGAAGAAGGATGGGACATGGAGACTCTGTATTGACTATCGGGCGTTGAACAAGATCACTGTCCGGAATAGGTACCCAATCCCACAGATTGATGACCTTCTGGACCAACTCAAAGGTGCAAAATATTTCAGCAAGATCGACCTGAAGTCTGGGTATCACCAGGTACCAATTGAACCCTCCGATGTGTGGAAGACTGCCTTCAAAGCCAAGTAAGGCCTTTTCGAATGGCTGGTCATGCCTTTCGGGTTGACGAATGCTCCCGCCACCTTCATGAGGATGATGGATGACATCTTGCGGCCATTCACCAACTCATTTGTAGTGGTGTACTTGGATGACATTCTGATCTTCAGCGAGACTTGGGAAGAGCACCTTCACCACATCCGACAAGTCCTCCAAACACTGCGGCAACACAAGTTGTGTGCCAATTTGGAGAAGTGCACTTTTGGCATGACCCGGGTTCAATATCTGGGATACATTATTGATGAAAGGGGGGTGCATGTGGATCCAGCCAAGATCCAAGTCATTCGGGATTGGCTAGCCCCAACCACTATAACAGAGCTTCGCAGCTTTCTGGGTCTTGCTAATTTCTATCGGAGGTTCGTGTTGGGATTCTCTCATATCACTTGGCCCTTGAGTCAAGTCACCAAGGGAGGAGCGAGAGCAAATTTTTTTTTGTCGGAACCTCAACAGAAGGCGTTCACAGAACTGAAAAACCGCCTCTGTTCTGCCCCAGTGCTCACTTTACCAGACTTGCAACAGCCATTTGAGATCGAGACAGATGCCTCTGACTATGCTATTGGGGCAGTTCTTACTCAATAGGGACATCTAGTGGCATTTCACAGTGAGACATTGTCTGACACAGTTCGCAAGTACCCCACATATGACAAAGAAATGTACTCCATTGTGCAAGCTTGTCGAAAATGGAAGCATTACATTTTGGGGAAGGAAACAATCATCCACACAGACCACAGGCCCTTGCAGTTCATACAGACACAAGGGAAGTTGCAGAATGATCGCCATCAAAAGTGGTCCACATATCTGCAACAGTTTCATTTGAACATCAAGTACAAGAAGGGTAGCACCAATAATGTTGCAGACTGCCTCAGCCGACCACCGATCATGGCGCTCACCACCGTGCTCAACTCTTGTGGGCACGAGACTTCTGATTGGCCGCTTCTCTATGAGAGTGACCTAGAATTCGGCCACACTTACAAGGCACTCTTGGGGGGTACACAAGTTCCAAATTTTCACCTCCAAGATGCACTTTTATGTCACCTGGGACACCTTTGTGTTCCTTCAAGCGAGCGTGCCAAGATGATATGGGAAGCACACTACAGTCGAGTCGCTGGGCATTTCGGGGTCGAGAAAACGGTAGCAATCCTGCAGAAGTATTTCTATTGGCCGAACCTTCGAAAGGATGTCGAGAAGCACATCAGATCCTGCACTGCTTGTGCCATTGCCAAACCGGCCATCAAGAAGCAAGGCCTATATACTCCTCTACCTACCCCTAGTCGACCTTGGGAATCCATCTCCATGGATTACATGTCGGGCCTGCCTTCTACTAAGCAGGGAAATGACTGTGTTTTTGTGGTCATTGACAGATTCTCGAAGATGGCCATTATGGCGGCCTACAAGAAGAATATCACAGCAGAAGCCACTGCTAAACTCTTCTTTGAACGAGTGTGGGTGCACTTTGGGATCCCACAGTCTATCATATCAGATCGGGATAGCAGGTTCCTCGGCACATTTTGGTCCAGCCTCTGGTCGATGTTGGATACCAAGCTCACCAAGTCCACAGCTTTCCATCCCCAAACAGATGGCCAGACAGAGGTCGTCAACAGAATGATTGTACACATTTTGCGCATGTACAATTCAAAGCATCCATGCACATGGGACGAGAGCCTCCCCTATGTACAACATAGTTATAATCAGGCTCTCCACAGTTCAATCGGCCATAGCCCCTTTCAGGTGGGCTTGGGATTCCAGCCACTATGTCCCATTGGCGTAGCCATGCCATTTGCAGCTGCTCAGGCCAATTCAGCTCATGTCCAGTCTGAAGTTGACAAAGCCAGTAGCTTCATCGAGCGCATTCAACACATCCGCCAACAGGTTCATGATATATTGGACAGAGCCAATGCCAAGTACAAGCAACGCCATGATCAACACCGGGTGCCACACAACTTCCGGGTGGGTGACAAAGTATGGCTACATTTGCAGAAGGAGCGCCTCACTGGACCCCACCGCAAGCTTCGCCCGCTCCGATACGGGCCGTACACCATCACCAAGGCTGTAGGGAACAATGCATTCGAGCTCATTATTCCACCATTCCTTGGTCTGCACCCAGTCTTCAATGTGGATCGCCTTCATCCTTACTTCCCACCTCTACTGGACACCTCGGACATTGCAGAACAACTCACACCAACTGAGTTAAATCCAGACTGCATGGAACAGGCCACCACAGATTGCATCATGGACATGCAAATCAAGAACACTTGCCAACAGAAGATCCAACTATATCGGGTTGTCAAAGCTGGCCAACTCCTGCACCAAGGAAAGTGGTTCACCAGGGACCAAGTTCAGCAGAAATTTCCTCATCTCATGGAGGAACTTAACGCAATGGGGACCATTGCTTCCTAAGGGGGGAGGAATGATCCGGGTGGATATTGGTGGTCACCCGCCTATTCCACTTGGGGCTCCACCATTGTCTATTTCAGTTTTTCAGTTTCGGCACAGTTTACTATTTTTAGCAGTTTTTCGGGTCCTAAACTTCCGGAGCCGTTTTGAGGCCCTAAACGACATTTTTTTGGGAAAACGGAGGGCAACATGGGTCCATGGACCGATGTTGCCCATTCCAAATTTGTAGTCCTCGGATAGATCTTTCTAACGAGGTATGGTACGCGTCAAACGAAGATCGTATGCCAAAGTTACGCCCCTGGGAAGTTGAAACACCAATTTACCCAAACGGGGCCCATAGTTTTGGCGCTTCATCTCCTAGGGTTAGGGTTTTGGCTGTTTAGGATTTACCATTGTTTCTAAATGATAAATAGGCCCTCAAGCCTCATTGTAACTCAGTTCAGAGGCCTGTAGCCACCACATCTCTTCTCAGAGATAGCTACCAGTGCCCTAGCTAGTTTTATTTCCATTCTGTCTGTAAGAAAATTTCAGTTCTTTGATATTAATGAAATGAAGTGTTATTTCCAATGCATCTCTGTATTTATGGTTATGTGTTTATTCTGTTGCGTTCCTGCATAAATCCGGATCACCGCTTACTAGAGAACCATTTGAATATTTGAGAGACAGAATAGGGGTAGTATCTGTAGACGCTACTCTCAGATATGAAGAAAAAACACAGTTTCAGGGGGAGAACAAAAACGAAAATATCATTCGAGGGGGAGGTCAGCCAGCAAAGGAAGCATGAAACAGGTCCTCAGGATCAAAGAATTAAAGGACAGAATCTACACTACGAGATGTGCAACCCCTTGCCATTGATGTCAAAGGGGGAGGAAGAGCGGGCAAACAGAGAAAGTGTATTGCCACAGAGTATTGTCGTCAATGCCAAAGGGGGAGATTGTTGGAAATATTGTCATTGATGGCAAAGGAGGCAGCAGATGCAGAGACAGGAAAAGAACAGCAGCAGAAGACAACAGGTAATATTTACAGAGAGCAGCAGAGGCAGAGGTAGAAAATACAGAGGAAGAGATGAAACAGTCATGCAGTAGAGGCAGAGGTCGAACAACAGAGGTACAGCGAAGGCAGAAGCAGAAGTAGCAAAGGTAGAAGCAAAAAGACAAAGGCAGAGGTAGAGGCAGAGCCATTATTGCAGAAAGGCAGAGGTAGAGACAGAGTCGTTATTCCAAGAATCATTACACCAGCTGGAGGATACATAAACACAATTCCGAGAACCATAACCCAGGCAGGAGGATACATAATATTCCGGGAACCTTAACCCAAGCGGCAAAGTATATATATAAAAATATATATATAAACCTTATTTTGGGAATCGTAACCCAGGCGGGTGGATATATATTATTCTGAGAATCATAACCCAAGCCGAAATATATATATATAACTTATTCCGAGAATCATTACCTAGCTGGAGGATACATTAAAGCGGAAACATAAAGCTTATATATATGCAGCGCCTCATTTATGTTGCGCCTTATATGCAAAGGTCCAAACCATAGATATTCATATGGTGCGCAATATATAAAGGCAGGGTACAATACATCGTGCGCAATATATAAATACAAACATAATCTTATATTGTGGGACTCTCATATAATCGCATCGGAGAGACTTATGGCATCAGAACTTGTTAAGAAAAGTTTCGATCGCGATTGAGTTCCGGACCCGATTCATTATACACGGGGACTCAAGTGTGTTTAAATTCTAGCTTAAAGGTATGCCAATCGCATCGGAGAGACTTATGGCATCAGAACTTGTTAAGAAAAGTTTCGATCGCGATTGAGTTCCGGACCCGATTCATTATACACGGGGACTCAAGTGTGTTTAAATTCTAGCTTAAAGGTATGCCAATTGCATCGGAGTTAAAGCGGAACATCGGAACATACCATTGAAGGATGCGATTGCGATCAATCGCATTGGAACAATTGCAAAGGTACCAATCGCAATCGGAAAAATACAATTGCGATTAATCGCATCGGAACAATCGAAAAGGTACCAATCACAATCGGAAGAATACAATTGCGATCAATCGCATCGGAATAATCACAAAGGTATCAATCGCATCGAAGTAAGGGAAGAACATCGGAGCATAGTATTGAAAGCTGCGATTGCGATTAATCGCATCGCAACTATCGCAAAAGACCTAATCGCAATCGGAAATCTTTGGATGAGGCTCATCGCAACGGAGAATAAGAAAATTTTGGATGGTGGGCCCGAAAGGGCATTTTATATGTTAAACAAGCTTTTACTATTACGCCGAGAGTTGATTTAAGTTGTATTAAAAAGGCAGTTTGTATTTTAAAACTTATTATAATTTTGCCGAGAGCTGAAGTTGTGTTATATATAAAAGGCGTTGTAGTTACACCGCAGTAGTGCGCATATCAAAACGTCATTTTATTATTTTGCCGAGAATCAATTGGCTTGATATAAAAAACACAGTTACATATGCATGACAGATGGCCGTTACTCTGTGACAGTGAATAAGGAAACAAACAGAGCCGAAAGGGACAAAGAGACAGTCAAAGAAAAGACAAATGCGCAGCGAGCCAAGAGGCTGAATAATTGAGCTAGAGTTTTCATTGTAATTGAATGTAAATTATTTTAATTTATATTGTTGTGATGCATTGGCAAGTCTCCGGAAGAGAACAAAACTCCCACTGTAATATTAGAAATGAGAAGGTAGAAGACTAAGAGGTATGGCTATTCATTTCGAATTCCTTGAGGAATTCAACCAGTCATCAGGAATTCTCTATAAGTAATATCATCTTGATATGCAAAGAGAGGTTAGAGAGAGTAAGGATAGAGAATGAAAACTATAGAAGATTGAGGCAGAGAAGATAAGGAAGAGAGGAGCAGAAAGAGATGCTACAGAATAGAGCTGATATCTGAGGTAAATCAGCAAACACTTCTTGTGATAAATTGAGGAAGTTGGAGCTTCCCTATCAAGTTGAAGCTTGATAGCTGTCAGTTGTAGCTGACTGAGGTTGGAGCCTCCTGTAGGTTGGTGCCTGCAGAAAATTGAAGGGAGTTGGAGCTTCCTTGCAAGTTGTAGCTTGTAGAATTGAGGTTGGAGCCTCCTGTAGGTTGGTGCCTGCAGAAAAACAGTGGTGAGAGGGAGTTGGAGCTTGCCTTTGCATCACAACAATAATAAGATGTGGTTTTCTCCCTTTATGGGTTTCCACTTATATCTGTTGTCTCTATCTGTGCTGCCTGTGTGTTGAGATGATTTATCAAATCTGCTCAATGTTTACTGCTCTCATAATAAGTTTAATGTCACATTAATTTAATACTTGCTGCAACATATTAAGACTGTTCATATACTAAGGTTGAATACAAAAGTAAGCTGTAAATAAGCTGATGAAAATTTAAAAAGCTCATGTATGTATTGAACTTATTCACCCCCCCCTCTCAGTTCAACTAAGAATTCAACACATATTTTCAAAAAATCATCAAAATCTAAAAAAAAAGGCTCAAAATCTTACAAAATTTGTTTTATGAGATCCTTGGATGATTGGATAAATAGATAAGGAAGCCTCAACAAGGAGGTCAGTTATCCTTCTCCTTAATCTTAATTAGGGTTTCCTTAGGATTTTTACTCAAGTTATTCACTCTCACCTTGACGATTTGGTTCCTAGTGAAATAATGCCTCACCATATACCTCTAGAGGTTGTTACCTCTTTCTTCCTTCTTCAAAATATTCTCAAGATGAATGTTTACCTTATCAATCCACAACTCTTTATCTTGTTCAAATTCAACAACTACCAATTCATCAAAGGTTAACTGAGCAAATGGTGGAGATGGCTCCCTTTATTTCTCTTTTTTCTTAGTTAACCTTCTTGTTCTTGGTCTCCTTGGATTTTTTAAGTCTTTGTGTCCTCCAGTTGCCCAATATCCACCACTTATTTTTATTTACCCTTGTCTGCCTTAGGGTTTGCCTTTGGTTTTCTTTGGAGGAGTTGTTTCACTTTCAACGCATATTATCTTGTAGTAAGAAGGTAATCAAGAAGTTTTTCTTTGAGAGGTTGTCCCTCAGCTCTACTATCTCTATATCTGTTTCCCTTATGATCTCCTCAGATTTATTTCCTTTTACCTGCTTTATCATGTCAACATCCATGGGAACTTTTTCTTCATGTTGCTGCAATTGTGACTCATCCTCATGCATGAGTGGCTCACTATCATGACTAGGTGGTTGCTCCATGGTTTGTCTTTGTTCAGCTGTAGTATCAGATGCAAGCACACCTTTGATGGTATTGGGAGAAAAAAACATCCTCTTACCTTTCTTATAGGTTTGAATGATCTAAACCCTAGGTTCCTTTGGAACCTCTACTTGCCTACTTAAAGAGCCAACCTTTTTTTGATGTGCAGGTGCTGATGGTGTGCTATGGATGATGGGTGGGATAGTAGTAGGTGTTGATGCAACTGTCTCCATGGAATTTTCCAAAGACATATTGATTTCTTAAAGATGATGCAAAACAATAATCTTGAGCAAACCATGTTGGAAAAAGCTAGGATGATGATCTTTACCTTTTCTGTGTACCTTTTTAGTCATCTTGATCAAACTTCTGAACAAATAATTTGGAAAATTAAGTGGCTTAGTAGCAGTGAAGTGCATCAATAACCTTACATGGTACTAGTATAGCCTTGAGAATCTCCTTTCACATGTAAACTATTTCATAATTAACTTCATCAAAGGGGCATATTTATCAATTAAATTCCTAAAAGGGAAAATGTGCTCAAGAGCATCTTTGCAATGAGGTTTCAATAATTTTTTGTAGTTTTCAAGGTCCAAGTCCATCCCTTTGAACCAAATTTCTCCATGGTTTAGGATACCTGTTGCTGAAGCAATGAAATCTGTTGATATGTTGAACTTAATTCCTGCTATGATGGCCTTGTCTCTCCTAGAGCTAGTGGAAAAAAGGTTTGTCAATTGAGCATGAAAACCTACCTTCTTGATTCTCTCATAAGACCTCAAACAACCATTGTTTTAAAAAAATCTCTTGGCAAAAGGAGAGGCATTGATTCTTGCAATATAAATGGATAAAACCTGGAATGGTGACATCCCTTATGAATCTTTTTTTCTCCCTCCATGGTTTTTGTCATTTAAGATAAAACCCTAGCTAGATGTAGTGGGTAGGGAAGATGGAGATTTAGGAAAACAAGGGATAGTGATAAGGTGATTTTAGCGACAAAAATGGGGTGGAAGGAAGTTAGGGAAAAATACCTAAAATAATAGAGAGGTAGGGTAACGAGTTGGATTTAAAATGCTAGTGAAATTTCTAGAAATGGGCATGAGGAAGGTGCCCAAAAGGTCAAAACGCAGGGTTTCACTAGTTTTTCTGCAAAATGTAGTGAAAATTAGGGTTTAAATAAATTGATGGAAATGAGGGTTGTGATTGATAGGGAGTGTTCAGGTATGGTGTATGAAGGTTGTAGATGGTTAGATTAGGGTTTTATCAGCTGAAACAAACAAAATATGAAAAACACCAAAAACGTTGTGGAGATGACCTAAGGAAGGAATCCATTCATTTTGCTGATGAAATGACTTAAGAGAGGTATGGAGGGTGTCCACGTACTAGTTTGGAGGAGTATGAACCTTTGTGTAGTTTTTTTGAACCTTGGAGAACTGATTTGGAGCTCAAATACCAAAATCATAGCACATGCCAGAAGCGTAGCGCAACAACTCCAGAAGTGTAGTAGAGAAATTTTGGTACAAATTTGCTTGTTTTTCTTCAACCCTTGGGAGTTGTTGAGTATGATGGTGAGAAGAGAGGAGCGCTATCAGACATCAAAGGATGAAATGAGTCGAAGAAGCCTTTTTTTCCCTTATATAACAATCACAATATTGCTTTTTTGTCTTCTAGTCAAATCACAAGCTCTTTTGACAAAAATTTCTTTTTTGAAAAACTTTAATCAAGAAACACACTTTATTTGACGAAAGACAAATTTCCTTCACTTATTTTCCTACCTTTTCTAACTCCCTATGTAAATGACTTATATGGTGAAAATGAGATTTTTTTGGCCTTATTTCATGATATAATTAGACCTTATGGTGGTGAAACAAATGAGACTTAGACTCTGAACTAGATGAAATTGTGGTGAACAACCTATTGTCGTTCCCAGAGACAGTCTTGAGTTGGAGGAGACCAGTGCCTAGGACATCTTAAGAATAGGAAGTATTATCGGATTATCTTATGTTCAGGGAGGACCTCCCCGGATATAACCTTTGTGAGATTTACTTTCTTGGTGATTCTAGATAACAATGAGAGTGGAGCAATTGTGTTAACTATGATTGTATAATGGAGGTAACTAAGAATGGGCCTGAGGCCATTATGAAGTGCAATTGTTGTAAAAGGGCCAGATATGAAAACAGTGAAAAATTTTTAGAAATAAAAGAGGGTGAGCACTCGGATGAACGTGGGGGAGAGTCGGATTAAGGCAGGCTTACTGAGAGGTAAGAATCTGCCCTTCGCAGAGTTAAAGAAGAAAATGGTCGTGATAATATTTATGAGACGGGAATATTGTGTCGAGCATAATTAAGGTAACCAAGTGACTAACTTATGAGTACCATTTCATTTAAATTCATTTATTAACCACTAGCGACCAGCATTCCGAACACATGATAATTGAAGAAACATATGACAAAACTGTATAAGAAGATTAAAAAAATATACAGAAGAAGCATACATACTGCTCAAAAGCCCAGTTGGAATCCATTTCCAACAAATCGTTATTATATTATCTTCTCAAAACAACTCTTCCAGATACACATTAAGAGCTTATCCCAAACATTACAAAATGTGTTATACAAAATATGAACTCAGAACTTCCAGAGAAATCAGAACCTTTCTTTCTTCACTGAGTTGGCTCTTTATAGTTTTTTTACATTGGAGCTCATCATCCAAATATTTTCTCGGATGGATATTATTTTTTGATCTTACCTTTTTCTATCCAAATAAAAAATGATGTGATATAACTGCATTGTATCAAAGGCACTACTCTTCCAACACTGATTACAACAGAAACATAACATTTAAACAGTACTTAGGGTGAAATCAAGATTTCACCCGATTTTACAACATAACTGAAAATGAAATAGAAAAGAAAAACAAAAGGCTGTGTGGGCATGATCATGATATCTTTAATGGGTATGACGAGGAGTGGCAGATCCCCCCGAGTTGCGTGGCGAATCCTTATCATTACGGCAATTTAGGAATAATGTCTTTCCTTATCCGAATCATCTTAGGAGTCTTTGAGGTGGCTACGTGAAGAAGAAAAGACACATGGACTGAGACAGTCCTAGTAGGAGTCTTCCTTCACAAATGTGTTCCCACGTGCATAACCGTACCCAGAATTCATTTCCTCTTCCATGATGAGCAACAAACCATGTAGGCACGACGTGGATCATACCCATATGCGTTTTTCCTCAAGAGGCCACCTGGAACATACTCAAACATGAAGGTAGCTGCAGAATCGCCGGTTAGCTACGGAATGTCTGCATTCTGCAGCTAGTTCCGGTCAAAATGCTTAACAATGGCAACAATCACAAAATTCAACAAGTCAGTCTTGTAAACCATTCTAGAAGTAATTTTAACTATTTTTATTGATCAATTGGGTTCAAAATAGAAATGGACAAGGGAGAATGAGGTAAAATGAGGTGAAGGAAAGCACAAATTTGAGGCTCAACATACCCCCACTGCTGTCTCTTTGCATGTCCTCATGCAAATTATCCTATGAATTCTGAGGCTTCTGCAAGGACATCTAATCCCCTTCTTCTCCATTGTCTGAAAGCTAGAGGCCTTCTGGGTTTCCTGATCACAAGTTTGAACCTGAGGTTTGTGAGTGCCCTGATTAACTTTTTGTTCCTTGTCTTCATCTTCTCATTGGTCCTCTCCACTTTGTCTATATGCAGGGATAAAGTTGAGTTCATATCATTTTTGAGCTTGATTTGATCTTTGATAATTTCATTCTCATTTTTGATGTGTCTATTCAACAATTCCAACTCATACCTATCCCTCCTTAATATATCAATTTCAGACAGTGGAGGACTGGGGGTTCTCTCTCTGCTTTCTGAAGCTGTCCTCTCTAAAGTTTCCACATAATCATAGATTTCTTGTTGAGCAGGATCAATCTCAGGGGTGCCTTCATAAAAATCTTCTTCATCATCCTCTTCAATGGATGTTTCTTCATCTTCAATATTGATTACCCCTGTTTGTTTGATTGGTGTTTTCTTCAATTTTCCTTTTAATCTGTGACTTCTCCTAAGCTGAGAGGACCCCTCTCCTTTCTCTATAACAGATTCCTTGATTATCTTCTCTTCCTTGAGTTGCCTCTTGATTCGAGTCAACTTCTCCAAAATGACTTCCTCACTGCTTTCTTGAACTGGTTTGTCAATTTTACCTTTTGAAGTCCTCCATTTCCTACTTCTCTTTGTGGGCTGTGGTTCAGGTGATAGTTCTTTTGCTTCTTCAAAATGATTTCTTATTAAGAAATCATCCCATGTATCATTTGTTTTAGATAGATGATGCTTAATCAAAATTTTGACCAACCCATGATGATACAGGGTTGTCTCTAAAAACTGAACTCTTCTCTGAACACAGGAAGCCATTTTCTTCAGACTTTGATGCAAAAAATATGGTAGATTCAAATCTTCTCCCAGAAAATGAAACATTAGTCTAATGTGGTAGACATAAAATGTCCCATATCTACCCTCACATGTAACAAATTTGGTGATTTTAAAATTTGTTTCCAGGAGTCATTGTGGAATTCCCTATTTTTAAACCATCTCTCCCCAGTTCTGGATAATCCTGTAGCCTCTGCTATAAAAACTTCAGTAACAGTAAACTTGACATCCCCTATTTCAACTTCAGTACCTTGGAATGATCTGGCAAATGTTTTGGTGACTTCCTTATGGAAGCCATTAAATTTTTCCAAGAATTGAAGCCATCCTATTTGTTGTAACATTTCCTTGCATTGTGGGTAACCTTCTAAATATTTTGATCCCATAGGCTCAGTCCTTACGATGAAACCCATGATTTTTCAATATCAAATTAACACTCTTCTCTACCCACAAAACAATGGCTTTTACTTCGGATTAAAAATGGCTTCAAGCCCTAAATGAAAATGGCTTCAATTCTTAGAATGACATACCTCTGTTTTATAGTGGCAACAGCTTCAAAACCTTTAGCTGATATGCTTTTGTTTGATCATGAAAGCAATCTCAAATTTCGAACTGATATGTATCTGATAGGCAGTGAGAGATGGCTTCAGATTCCTTTTTGTGCAATACCTCTGTCTTTGGTAACAGAAGGACTTCAAACTCAATCACTGAAAAACACCTCTGTCTCTAATAGCAAATGGTATGCTTCAAATTCAACACTACAGCATCTCTGTCTCGGGTAACAACAGACTTCAAACTCAATCACTACCACACCTCTGTCTTTGGTAGCAAAAGACTTTAAACTCAATCACTACCACACCTCTGTCTTTGGTAGCAAAAGACTTCAATTTTAGCACCTCTGTCTTTTGGTAACAACAGACTTTAAACTCTACACGGCCACAATTCTGTGTTGACAGTGAAAATGCTCCAAACTTCGTCCACAGTGATATGTTATCTGTCCACGGGATCAAGTGGCTTTGAGTCCTCACACTGTTATACTTCCAAATTTACCTCTTCTGCTCTGCGTTTACAATGCTCAATGCTGTTATCCTTTAGCTCTGCTCCTGATGATGATAATATCTCTGTCTTCGAAATGGAATACCGGCTACGGAATGAAGTTATGGCAAATGGTCACGGCATAGAGTAGTGGAGTGAGGTGGAGGGATTGTATTAATGATTGAGGAGACGGCGGAGGATTTTACGACGGCAGGGGAAATCATCATCATTAAATAACTTGGTTAAGAGTCGTGGGAAATTCAAACGCTTTGATCATTTCACCGCTTAAATGCTATCGGATATGAAATTTGAAATGGAAGGTTTTAATACAAAGTCTGTAGAGGGTTTGTTGGTGTTTGATCAATAAAACAATTAAAACAACCTTTCGAATAATCCACAACTAAACTATGTTAAACTTTTATGAAATGCCATCGTAATTTAAATTTGTTACCTCTGCCCTTTATTTGATTTTTTTTTTTTTTTTTGTAGCTTTTGTCTTCTCTGCTCATTTCTGGAGGAGTCTTCATGATTTTCTTGATGCTTTTGATTCATGAATACACTGGGTCACTTTGTTGTAATTCTGATGTCTGCTAGTTGATGCCTTCAGGATTTGTAGCTGCGGAAAGACTATCGGGCTGCAGAAAGGCTGATCAGCTGCAGAATGTCCACTGAGCTGTAGAATGTTCCTGTAGAACACTTTAATCATGAAAATGAAATGTTTTTGGAGTATGGGTGAAATGTTATGAAAATGGATGATGGATTATGATATGTATGAAGTGGATAATGGAATAAAATGGATTCAGTTCATGGAATGAAGGAACATAAGGGCTGTACTGCAATTCATGGCATATTTTTATTCACTTACAGCAAGATATCAAATTCTATGTTTTGACATGAAAATGAAGTGAATGGAAGATGGAGTGTAATGAATGAGATGTGGAATGGAGTGAAATATGAATGATGGATGAGATGAAGTATGGATGGATAAGTGAATGGAGTGAGATGAAATGAATCATAAGTACTATGGAACTGAACTTATGATTTTTATAACAGCTGCTTAGAAACAAAAATGGGAAAAGTTAGAGTGTCAGAGAGACTCTGATTTTCACCCTATCTTTTCTGTATAAACATGCCAATCAGTGATTGGTTTTCATGTTTATACCTTTATTTTATTTTTTTTATATATATATATATTTTTTTTTTCAAAAGATAAATGCTTCAGAAAATTTAATCAAGTTGATGAAGAAGAGAGACTCTTCTTCATTAACTTTACATCATTGTCTCCTTGGAACTTCTTGACAAACTCTTCTCTTGAGAGTGGCTTGTGGTATAGCTTCAGTCTATGGCCATTCACAAGAAAAGTGGCCTCCTCTTCATCTATAGTTCTGATTTTTACTGCCCCATTATCAAAAATTCGAACAATTTCATATGGCCCAAGCCAATGTGTCTGAAATTTCCCTTGAAAATCCTTGAATTTTGAATCAAACAAGAGAGCCCAGTCTCCTTCTTTAAATTTCTTCTCCTTGATGTACTTGTCATGCCATCTAGCCCTTTGTTGTTGGACTAGACTTGTTTTCTGAACTGCATCTTGCCTGATCTCATCCAATTCATTAATTTGCTCCAGTCTATGCTTTTGTGCCTCCGTTAGATCAAGTCCTAGCTGAACTGCCATCTTGAATGTCTGGATTTGGAACTCTATAGGAAACAAAACTTGCTTCCCATAAACAAGCTCATAAGGAGTATGGCCTGTTGTGTTTCTCCATGTAGTTCTATAGGTCCACAAGGCTTCAGGAAGCCTATCTACCCAATCCCTTCTATGTAGATGAACAGTCTTTGTTAGGATTCCTTCAATGACTTTATTAGTGGATTCCACTTGACCATTTGCTTGTGGATGATAAGGAGTAGATGTTCTATGTCCGATTTTGTACTTCTCCATCATTTGCTCCACTAGCCTTGATGTAAATTGAGCTCCTTGATCTGTAACAATTTCCCTTGGGACACCAAAACGAGTAAAAATATCCTCAAAAGAAAAGTAACTACAGATGATTCATTAGCAACAAGTAATGGTTTAGCTTCTACCCACTTAGTAACATAATCAGTGCAAACTAATATATATTTCTTTTGTCTTGATGGAGGACTAATAGGTCCTACAAAATCCAAAACCCATTTTTCAAAAGGTTCAATGTGTACCTGAGGTTGTAATGGCATCTCACCTGAAGGAGAAGGTTTCCCTACCCTTTGGCAACTGTCACACCTTTTTACATACTCCCTTGCATCTTTGAACAAGGATGGCCAATAATATCCTAAGTTAAGGATCTTATAGGCTGTCCTCTTATCTGCAAAGTGTCCGCCACAAGGTTCATCATGACATGCCTTGAGAATTTCAGGCATCTCATCTTCACGAACACATCTTCTAATGATCAAATCTGAACCTGTCTTGTACAACTCATTAGTGACCCATGAATATCTTGCACTATCATTAATGATTTTTCTTTTATCCCTTGCATTCATAATTGAAGGAAATTTTCCTGAAACTAAATAATTAGCAATATCAGCAAACCATGGAGTTTGAGTAGAAACTGCAAAAAGATATTCATCAGGAAATTGATCTTCAACCAAAGTGTCATCTTTGATATTTTGAATTCTAGACAGGAAGTCAGCCACAGTGTTTTGTTTTCCAGGCCTATCTAGAATAGTAATGTTGAATTCTTGCAATAATAACAACCATCTTATAACTCTACCATTAGTGATTGATTTATTCATTAAATATCTAATGGCAGAATGATCAGTGTGAATAAAAGTTTCATAGCCAGTTATATAGTGTCTAAATTTGTTAATGGCATGAACAACAGCTAAAAACTCTTTTTCAGTTACAATATAGTTTAACTCTGCAGGAGTCAAATTTTTACTGATATAATAGATGGCATAGGGAATTAAATCTTTCTGTCCCAATACTGCTCCCAGAGCTGTATCGGAAGCATCTGTCGAGATATGAAAAGGTAACTTCCGGTTAGGTCCCCTTAATATAGGTGCTTCAGAAATTTTGGTTTTCAGGGTTTCAAAAGCTAACTGGCAATCAGAAGTCCACTTAAATTCACAATCTTTGGTGAGTAATTTGAAGAGAGGAGATGCTATTTTGGTGAAGTTTTCTATAAATCTCCAATAATACCCTGTAAATCCTAGAAAACTTCTAACATCTCTTTGACAACTTGGAATGGATAAGTTAGAAATAACTTCAACTTTCGCCTCATCAACTCTAATCCCATCCCCTGAAATGTGGTGCCCTAAAACAATACCTTCAGTGAACATCATAAAACATTTTTCATGACTAAGTGAAAGGTTTGCTTCTTGACATATTTTTAAGACTTTTTCCAAGTTTTCTAAAGCCTCTTCAAATGTGTCCCCATAAACTGTGAAATCATCCATGTACACCTCTACACAGTCATGTATTAGATCAGAAAAAATTCCTAATACTGCCCTTTGGAATGTTGCAGGTGCATTGCACAATCCAAATGGAAATACTCGGTAGGCATAGGTACCCCAAGGACAAGTAAATGTGGTTTTATCTTGGTCTTCAAGTGCTACTTGGATTTGATTATAACCACTAAATCCATCCAGGAATGAAAAGTACTTTTTACCTGCTAATGTATCTAATACTTGATCTATGAAAGGTAAGGGAAAATGGTCTTTAAGAGTAGCTTTATTCAGTTCTCGGTAGTCAACACACACCCTCCATTTTACATTTTTCTTAGGTACAATTACTAAAGGGGAAACCCACTGACTATCTGAAATAGGATAAATGAAGTTAACATTTAACAATTTTTGTAATTCTTCCTTGACAATTTCCCTAAGATTTGGATTCATCCGTCTTTGAGGTTGTCTGATTGGTTTGCAATTTGCCTCTATATAGATGTGATGAGTACAAGTCTTGGGACTTATCCCTTTCATGTCAGTGTATTCCCATGCATATGCGGAAGAATGTCTCTGTAATACTTTGACTAACTCTTCTTGTTGAGATCTTTCTAGGTTTTTGTTTATATTCAAGGTTTTGCCTGGAAAGATTTCACTTGTAGAGCTGCCAAATTTGTCCATAGAATGAAGAGACATCTGTCTAGATGACAAGAAATCAATATTGGATCTCTCTTGAAATGATTCTTGTTTGTGTTCTGGAGAAGATTCAAAATTTTCTAGAGTATTCAGAATTTGATTATCTTCACTAATTTCTGAAATTGTGAAGAGTGGTTGCAAATATTCTTCATCCTCTATCCATTGAGTGTCATCTAGATCTGTAATTGTCCTAGGTGGAGGATATAAAGTGAATTTCTTTGTTGAACTTCCATCAGAAATATACATATCACCGGACCTACAACTAATAAAAGCATCAGCTGTAGCCAACCAAGGTCTTCTTAGTATAACAGGATGGCCTCCTAGATTATTCTTGGGTGTCAGGATCATGAAATCCACAGGGTACTCCCAAGAGTCTAGGGACACTGGAATGTCTTCTATTACCCCATCTGGTCTGATCACAGATCTATCTGCTAATTGTAATAGTGTGGGTGTAAAGAGAAGATTAGGAAGTTTCAGGTTGTCCATGATTTGTCTACTCATGATATTTATTGCTGCTCCTAAGTCAATGAGTGTGTTTTGAATTTCAATTCCATTGATGTGAATTTTGACAACTGGATTTCCTGGGTCAAGGTACTTTGGAATAGTAATCTTACCCATCATAATGTCTGCTATTTGTCCTAGCAGTTGAATTTTCTTGGTTTCTCTTATTCTTTTTCTTGTTGTCTTCATACTCAACTCCTTTATTGTTTTGGCTAAAATTGGGATTTCCTTGATGGCTTGCAATAATGGAATTTTAATGCAAACATTTCTCAATTCATCCAAGAAATCATAATTAGGCACTATTATTTGTTTTTCTACACCTTTATCAATTTGTAGTCTTTCCGGAAAGGGAGGTATAGAAGTAGATGTGGATGGTTGCTCTAATACTGGAGTTGGACTTATTGGATCTTTTTGTTTCAGTTTTTCAATGTTTTGGCCTTGAAAGGATGTACCTTCCTCAAGACTTTTATTAACCCGTAGGGAGTCTTCCTCAGAATTATCTTGTTCTTGTATGATCACAGAAGGTTTCATCTTCTCAAGTATCCTTCCAGACCTAAGTTGAACATCACTAAGGTCTAGAGGAGTAATTAAATAAGTTGGAAATTGTTGTCCTTCTATCATGTATGTATTCTGGGGGTTCTTATTATTGGGGTTTGGTATGGGCTGAGCTGGTAATTGATTGGATTTTGAGGGAATGGTAATGGAAGTGGTTGATTTTGATGAGGTTGGTTCAAATGATGTTGTTGTGAATTTTGTTGAAAATTTTGTTGAAGATTTTGAGGAAAATTTTGTTGAGGATTTTGAGGATAAAATTGTGGATATGGTGGATAGGATGGTGGATACTGATAATATGGAGAGTATCTTCCATAGGGACCTTGTGATCCTTGTGCCCAAGCTTGAGATTGATTTTGAAATTGGGGCCAAAGTTGCTGCCAAGAATTCCAAGGTGGAGGTTGATTATACATTTGATCATGGAATCCTTGTGTCTGAGATCCCTGCCAAGGTCTTCTAGATACAAAGTTAAGAGATTCTGTGGAGTCTGTAGGAGTTTCTTCTTGAAAAACAACCTTGAGACCAGGAAGAGAAGGACAATTCTTGGTCTCATGTTTCTCAGAACAAATAACACAGGTTTCTACAACTTTTACATCCAAAGGGCACTCTCTCAAGGCATGTTTCTTCCTACATTTGGGACAAAGATTGCCAAGGCATCAGATTCAACCTTTTGCTTGTTTTGTATCTTGAGGGTGTCTATTTGTTCACTAAGACTCCCTAAGATGTCAGATTTAAAATCATCAAGCATGTGTCCTATTTCTGATCTACTTACTGTCCCAGAAGCGGATTTACTTGCTCTTGCAAGAGCGGGATCTCTTGGACCTTTGACAGTTTTGGATTTCCCTCTGGAAAGGTTGATACATAACTCAGATATTTCAGGTAATGTGAGTTGTGATATATCCCCTTTTCCCATCATGTTAAGGATATCCAACCATTCATCCCTAATGGTTTTCAACAAAAGAGCTTTTAAAGTGTCTTGATCTAGGTTTTCCATTTGTGCCCTTTTTATGTTGTATTCAAATCTTTCCAACAAATCTTCTAAGTTTTCATCTTCTTTTTGTAACATCTTGAACACTTCTTCCTTATGATTAACCGGCATACAATAATCCAAGTATCTCTCTAGAAATGCTTGTTTCATGTCTTCCCATGTCCTAATGGAACTATTGTTTAAGCTCATAAACCACTTCAATGCTGCTCCTTTCAGAGTTGAAGGAAATAATTTCAATTTTTGAGCATCTTGAAGGTAGTCATAAGTCCTACACAGCACTTCAAATTCGAATAAGAAAGTTTCAGGATCCTCGGTTTTAAGTCCATAGAAGTTTGGAAGGACAGAAGGTGAAATGTTTTTCATGGTTGTATTGGTTTCTTCATCAAGTATAGGGAACCCAAAAGAGCTTCCTATTCTACCTCTTCCTCCATCTGCACCTCTACCTCCTCTTCCTCCTTCTCCTCTACCTCTCCCTCTACCTCCTCCAAATAATGTGTGTTCTCCATTAACAACTCCTCCTCCTCCTTCTTCTGCCATGGTTGACTCTCCTGTGGAAGTAGAAAGGTTTGTATCCTCAACAAAAGTTTTTGGATCCTCTTCTATGGCAGGTTTAGTGGATGAAGTGGAAGGTTTCTCTAATGGAATAGGTGACCTTAGATCTTCTAGAAGTCCAGGATCAGTAAAGGATGGAAGATGGGTTTGAGTTGAAGGTGTACTATTTCTGGATCTAGATGAAACAAGTGGTGTTCTAGATATCAAACTTCTGCCTCTGCTGCTTATAAATCTTCCCCTTGAATCTCTCTCCCTACGCATAAAATTGTTTTTGGATGCTAAGAAACAAAGGTTACCTAGTTTTCACTTCCCCGACAACGGCGCCAAAATTTTGGGTCTCAATCTAGTCTCCTAAACTGAGCTCATTTAATTGTCAACCAGGATCTGTAAACTGCTGAAGTGAAGTGTACCATATGTACCTAGGTGCTTGTTTCTTAGTGCGTTGTATGTAGTGTTTTGTGATGTTTTTGGTCTTTTATGTTGATTTATGATGTTTTTGGTTTTTTTGGTGTTTTATGTTTACAATGAGAGTGCCTAGAGAACTAATGGAAAGGAATTGGTGGGCAAAAACACAATTGAGCCTAATGTATGGAATGGAAAATGCAGTTGGGAACAAAATCTGAACTATGACTAAATAGAAATAAAAAGCTTGATAATGACTTCTCAGACAAATGAAACAAACTAAACTTGAGAAATGATCACTAAATATGCAAGTTCCCTAACTAGACAGTTAAACTCTAATCTTATCATGATGCAACTTTTGGTTCTAAGTTCATCTATGTTTAATTCCTAGTTCTATTCTGCAATTTCAATTGAATGTCACAGAGCCTATACTCAAAGAGTTATTGGTTCCTTTTCAAAGTAGTTCTTTCAGGGAAGAGCTCTGTTTATAAAATGATAATGAATTTGCAGTGATACTTTAGACCTTATAGTGATGTTATCTTCTGTTCCTATGGTTATGGATCATTGGTGGTTTTCAGAACAAAAAGATATTTGTAAATAATGAAGGTTGTCTTATGAATCCTAACAACTAAAGTAATCTACTGTGCAAAGGGTGACAGTGTGACTATGAGATGCAAGTGCAGTGAGTTAATCAAAAGAATGAACCTAAGATGCTACTAAACTAGAATAATGTTGAACTAAAAGTCATCATCAAACTTGAAACGAAGTAGCTGGACATGAATTAAATGCAAAATGAAACTCCGGAGCATTCTAATTAACATGCATTATTCTATGAAGTTACACAATCTGTTTGTTCATCATTAGTGATATTTTGGAAGAGTTCCTTCTTTTGGAAGGGGTAGAACAATTCTAACTGTGTAATTGTATGCAATTGAAAGCAAATGAACAGAAGGCAAATGAAAAACTAAGTTATCACATCACGGTCATATCTTGAACTTCTTAAGGATGTCTTGGAAGAATTTCTTCTTGTGGAAGAGTGATTAGAACAAGTGCAACTGTGATAGTGAAGAGTAAAAACTACAACTAATTCCTACAGTACTATAGCTATTCATCATTCATCATTATAATATGTTGGAAGAATGTCTTCTTGTGGAAGAACTGGAATGAATATAACTACAGTATCTAGTTAAAAACAAATACAAATTCAACTCCTATCCTACAGTACCATAGTCATTAAACATTCATCATTTTAGTCTATTGGAAGAGTGTCTTCTTGTGGAAGAGCTGGAACGAATATGACTACAGTAGCTAGTTAAAAATAAATACAAATTTAACTCCTATCTTACAATACCATAGTCATTAATCATTCATCATTTTGGTCTGTTGGAAGAGTGTCTTCTTGTGGAAGAACTGGAACGAATACGACTACAGTAGATAAAACAAAACAACTATCAATTCAAATGCAAAACGTAAAGACAGCTAGGAAAAACTTATCTAGTTTACGCAAAAGAAATCCGTGCAAGAGGCAGGGGCCCTCTACCACTTGACGGCATTCAACTCCAAATTAAATCACGCCTTCAAGATAACTTTGTTTGCTCCATTAACGATGCAATAGTTTGAACATAATGCTCTGTGTCTTCAAAGACGTAACACAGAGTTTACACAAAATCTAGCAGCAAATCTAACACAAAATATCTAACTAAGCTCTCGGCCTACTCAAGAGTTTATAAAGTAAATGCAAGTAACAATAATTACAACAAACTTATAAATAATACTTTTCTCAACTTTAATCACATTATTAGAGAGCCATGTGTTATGAATATATATCCTGACCGTAGATACCCGAGGGACGCCCTTCTTATATATAATGTATACCTACACGCAAAGGAACCAGACTGTGTAGAATCCATTTTCCATGACATGTGCAAACCATACAGATGTGGACTTAAAAAAATGGTAAGTATGATTTCGTAAGAGCACCCAGCTATACCAAACATGAAGGTATTTTAATCACTATGACATAATGTCCAGATTATAATAATTCTACTAAATGTTTATTAATAAAAATCAAATTAATGTCAACAAACATCATGACCTCAACTATATTTATTAGATCAATTATTTAAGAGAGAAATGATGTATAAAATATAAATATAAGAAAGCAAACGATGTCTTTATTATATATAATAACATATATAGATAAAGTATGTTTCTCTCACTGCCACACGGATCACCTAAAATCAATGAACAGTCACTCTCTCAAAGCAGGCATTTATTTTCTTTTTGTTTGTATATATATATTAATAAGATCTAACTTTATATATATATCATACCCCTGATAGCCCCCCCCACACAAGCAGTAGTATTAAAATGGAGACAGAGTGTCTTCACCCACCTCATAGTGTACCCCCCTGCTAACACTGAATAACTCTCTGTTTAATTATCCTCATGCAAATACCATCAATGGTTTGATTCCATTTATCTCTCATTTTATAATTATGTAAACCAAGAGAGAGCATTTAATGTGTACACGTTTACTGTAAAGTCACCACCCTTGGGAGCTCGATCGTACAGGTTAAAGAAAGATGTTGCAGACCATTGAGACTCAGACACTATCGAGTACCAAAAGTATTTGTTTATTGATCCCCATGGATTGATGACCTTTTGGACCAGCTCAAGGGGGCAAAATATATCATCAAGATAGAATTGAAGTACGAGTATCTCTAGGTACCAATCAAACCCTCCGATGTGTGGAAGAAAACCTTCAAATCCAAGGAGGGCCTTTTCAAATGGCTGGTCAGGCCTTTCTGGTTGATGAATGGCCCCATAACCTTCATGAGGCTGATGGAAGATATCTTGAAACCCTTCACCAACTCATTCATGGTGGTCTATTTGGATGACATCATGATATTCAGTGAGAGTTGGGAAGAGCCCCTCTGCCATATTCAACAAGTCCTCCAAACTCCAGGAAAACACAAGTTGTGTGCTAATTAGGAGAAATTCACTTTTTGTATGAATCAGATTCATTATCTGGGGTACATCATTGATGAGAAGGGTTTGCATGCGGACCCCAAGTCATTTAGTATTTTCCAGCCCAAACCACTCTAATAGAGCTCTGCAAATTTATGGGTCTTGCCAATTTCTATCAAAGGTTCATGTTGGGGTTCTCTCATCTCACTTTGCCTTTGAGTCAAGTCACTAAGGGAGGAGAGAAATAAAAATTCTTTGGTATGAATCCCAACAAAAGGCATTTTCCAAGTTGAAGCATCGCCTCTTCTCTACATCAATGCTCACATTACCATACTCGCATCAACCATTTGAGATTGAGATATATGCTTTCGACTATGCTATTGGTATATTTATTACTCAGTAGGGGAATCCAATGGAATATCACATTGTGACACTTTCAGAAACAACCCAAAAGTATCCCACATATGAAAGATAGATGTATTCCATTGTGCAGGCCTTCCAACAATGGAAGCATTACATTCTAGGGAAGGAAATAGTCATCCACGCAAACCACTGACCCAAGGGAATTTGCAGAACAATGTTGCTCCTATTGAAGTTTTTGATGAATTATTAGGCCAACCATACATGTGGAAGTGACATGATGTGTATGATTCTAGGCCTCAAACTATTATTATTACTTTTGAAAATAAGTTGTACATGATACAAGAGGTAGCATCACCTACCGCCATCTCTTTTATCACTTGGAGCCAATGCAATAATATCATTTCCCAGACCAATAAATTTGTTTTCCTTATGATTAACCCTTAGAGAAATAAAAATATTGTGGCCATGGCCTCTAGATAGGACTCCTATGCACGACAACAATAGATGGACAAGGTTGTATAGGAGTACATGGACATATTCACCTCACCCACGTGGGTAGCTCTACACTGTTAGGTCAATCACCCCATTGATCTGACCCCAGGTATGTCACTACCTAATGGACCAATCTATCGACGCTATATTATGGAGAACGATGAAATCAAGAGGCAGATTCAGGAGTTGTTGCAGAATTGTCACATCAGGCCAAGTTCATCACCCTTTGGGAACCTGATCATGTTGGTACAAAATAATAACGAGATCTGGAGACTTTGTATTGACTATCGGGCACTAAACAAGATCATTGTTTGGAATAGGTATCTGATCCCATGGATTGATGACATTTTGGACCAGCTCAATGTAGAAAATTTGAATAATTGATATATTATTCACTGAGATTCTCCTGTTCACACACTATTTTATCTTCATGCACAATATAGAATCTCTTCTACCATTGATCATTAATTTTGGAAATAAAAACAATCGCATGCGCACATTAAAACCATAAACAATCACACATATGAACACAATATTTCATGGGAAAGCTTAAAAATGAAAACCCTCAACTATCTTTATATTATGTGTCATAGATATCATGTAACAATCATTTTACAAAGCTCCTCACAAGCTCTCAGCACAACCTCCAATTGCTACACACTAATCAAGCTAGATCTAGCAAAACACATGCTCCAATCTTTGCCACATGATAGCCAACCTCTATTGCGTAATAAATTCTGTAGAATGGCTCATAAATAAATTCGAACCACCTGGATTGTATTGCACAATCCTCATTAGCTTCTCCAATCACTGGTTGTTGCCATCATGCAACAGTATAGTCACAACTGATAGTCACACTGCTCTTTCACCTATCTCTTCACTGGTCTCCACTGAAACTGTCCATGCACTGAAGTTAACTGATGTATTATTTAGTTGATTAATGAGTTTATAATTAGTGAATTAATTAATAATTAATTGACACCACTCTCAATAGTGTATCAATCAGTTATACTAGATACAACTAGCTCAACTATGTTTAGATTAGTTAAACTAAACACAACTCCATTAACTCCTCAATCAACTCCACCAAAATCTGTCACATGAGTTCTAACTGAAGTATCCATGAAATAGCTCCACTTAACCCTTAGGAATAGCGTAATTCCTTCTATCAGCTCCTGTGCCACATCTGTGCACTTAACTGAAGTGCTCCAAGAGAATAAGATAATGATTATAGTCCAAATATTATTAAGAGCTAATAATATTTGACATATCTATTTTTAGACTGGCAATCTAAAAATAGATTCCACCCAATATGTCTAGAAATAGAAGTCCATCTATTTTTTCTGACTTGACCAACCATCCACAAATAACATCCTGCAACTTATAGAACATGATCAATATGTCTAAAAATAGACATAGTCTAAAAATAGACTTTGCGCCAAAAATAGCCTGTGGGCGCACTTAGTGAAGGCGACTTCTTTCCACTAAGATCATCATCTTGTTGCAATATCAACACTCAAGGGGGCGAAATATATCATCAAGATAGACTTGAAGTCTGGGTATCACTAGGTACCAATCGAACCCTCAGATGTGTGGAATAAAACCTTCAAATCCAAGGAGGGTCTTTTCAAATGGCTGGTCATGCCTTTCGGGTTGACGAATGCCCCCACAACCTTCATGAGGCTGATGGAAGATATATTACGACCCTTCACCAAATCATTCATGGTGGTGTATTTGGTTGACATCCTGATCTTCAGTCAGAGTTGGGAATAACCCCTCTTCCATATTTGACAAGTCCTCCGAACTCCATGACAACACAAGTTTTGTGCTAATTTAGAGAAATTCACTTTTGGTATGACCCAGATTCAATATCTGGGGTACATCATTAATGAGAATTTTTTTCATGTGGACCCCAAGTTATTGAGGATTTTCAAGCCCAAACCACTCTAATAGAGCTCTGCAACTTTCTGGGCCTTGCCAATTTCTATCGAAGGTTCGTGTTGGGGTTCTTTCATATCACTTTTATTTTGAGTCAAGTCACTAAGGGAGGAGCGAAATAAAAATTATTTTGGTATGAATCCCAACAAAATTCATTTTCCAAGTTGAAGCATCACCTCTTCTCTACACTAGTGCTCACATTACCAAACTCGCAATAACCATTTGAGATCGAGATAGATGCTTCCAACTATGCTATTGGTGCATTTCTTACTCAGCAGGGGAATCCAATGGCATATCACAATGAGACACTTTCAGACCCAATCCAAAAGTATCCCACCTATGACAAATAGATGCATTCCATTATGCAGGCCTTCCGAAAATGGAAGCATTACATTCTAGGGAAGGAAATGGTCATCAACATAGTCTACCAACCCAAGGGAAGTTGCAGAATGATCACCATCAGAAATGGTCCAGATACATGAAACAATTCCACTTGAAAACTAAGTACAAGAAGGGAAGAACCAATAATGTTGTAGACTTCCCCAACTGACCACCAGTCATGGCGCTAACCATTGTGCTCGACTCTTATGGGCACGAGAATTCAGAGTGGTTGCATATATACAAGAGCAATCTAGAATTTTGAAACACATACCAAACACTCCTAGAAGGAAATAAAGTTCCAAATTTTCATATACAAGATAAATTGTTATGTCACCTAGGACACCTTTCTTCTCTTTCAATCATTCGTTCCAAGATGACTTTGGAAGCGCACTATAGTTGAGTCTCTAGACACTTCAAAGTAGAAAAAAAAATGGCAATGCTACAAAAGTATTTTTTTTGGCTGAAGCTTCGACGTGATGTTGGGAAGTACATCAGATCCTACATTGCTTGTGCCATTTACAAACTGACCATCAAGAATCAAGTTCTATATACTCCTCTACCTACTCCTAGTATACCTTGGGAATCCATCTCCATGGATTACATGTCGGGCCTCCTTTCAACTAAGCATAGAAATGAGTATGTTTTCATGGTCGTAGTAGATTCTCTAAGATGGCAATGATGGTGGCCTACAAGAAGAGTATCAAAACGAAAGCCACTGCTAATGTCTTCTTTGAATGAGTTTGGGTACACTTTTGGATCCCACAATCCATTATCTCAAATTGAGACAACAGGTTCCGAATTACATTTTGGTCAAGTCTTTGGTTGATGCTGGATACCAAGCTCACTATGTCAATAGATTTCCACCCCAAAAATGATGGCCAAACAGAGCTCATCAAGAGGATGATAATAAAACCCATTTTAGGTGGGTCTAGATCTCAATTTACCACAACCCCTTTTAGGTGGGGTTGCGATTCCAACCACTATGTCCCATCGATGTGGCCATACTATTTGACGCCACTCAGGAACCTTTGGCCCATGTCCAGTTTGAAAACAACATGGGTAATAGCTTCATTAAGCGAATCCAACACATTAGCTAGTAGTTCGATGAGATGTTGGACAAAGCTAATATTAATTACAAGCAGCAGCATGATTAACATCAGGTGCCACACAAGTTCTAGGTGGGTGACAAAGTGTGGCTACATTGCCAAAGGAGAGCCTAGATGGGCCCCATCATAAGCTTTGACTGCTCCGATATGGGCCATGCACCATCACCAAGGCTGTAGGGTACAATTATTTCGAGATCATCAGTCCACCATTCCTTGTCTTGCACCCATTGTTCAATGTGGACTTCCTTCAGGCATACTTTCCACCATTACTGGACACATCTGACATTGTAGAACAACTCACACCAACGAAGTTAAACCCATGTAGTTTGGAAAAATCCACCAGTGATCAGATCATGGAAAGGAATATCAAGAACACTCATAGTAAGAGGTTCATATATTCTAGTTTTCAAAGTTGGCCAACTCTTGCACCAAGAAAGTGGCTCACCAAGGACCAAGTTCAACAGAAGTTTCCCCATCTCACAGAGCCAATCAACGTAATGGGGACCATTGCTTCCTAAGGGGGGAGGAATGATTCAAGTGGATATTGGTGGTCACCCACCTATTCCACTTGAACCCCCACCATTGTTTCTTTCAATTTTCCAGTTTCCTTAATTGTATCACAATTTACTATTTTTGGTAGTTTTCAGGTCCTGAACTTCCAGGGCCATTTTGAGACACTAAATGATGTTTTTGGTGAAATGGGTGAAAACATGAGGCTTTTATTGATGTTTTACGCTCAAAATTTACAGCCCTCAGATATATTTTTCTAACGAGGTATTGTGCGCATCAAATAAATATTGTATGCCAAATTTACGTCCTCGAGAGTTTGATGTACCGAAACGGGGCCCATACTTTTGGTGCTTCATCTCCTAGGGTTAGGTTTCTGGATGTTTAGGGTTTTCCATTATTTATCAATCATAAATAGGCCTGTGAGCCTCATTTCAACATATTTTGTAGGCATGTATCCGCCACATCTCTTCTTAGATATAACCTACCATCGCTCGAGCTAGTTTATTTCCATTATGTTTGTAAGCATATTTCAATTCTTTGATATTAATGAAATGAAGTGTTATTTCTACTACATCTTTTTATTTATGGATATATTTGTATTATGTTTCGTTCTTATCTAAGCTTAGATCATTATTGGCATACACTCTTTACATATGCTCATCCTTATGCTAAAAAATGTCTAGTATATCAAAGGTGTGCTAGAAGAAACAAGAAGTCAATCACCCCATTGTAGCCTATTTCAGTGGAAGAATTGTTTCAACAATGGGGCTTGGATATTATTGGAGAAATATTTCTACATTCATCAAAGTATCACCTCTATATTCTCACTACCAAAAAATATTTCAAGTGGTGTGTGGAAGTTGTTCCACTCAAACATGTGAATGATCAAGAACTCATTAAATTTCTGCAGCAGAACATCATATCAAGGTTTGGCATTCCTACTTCACTTTTTTTTACAATGAAATGTATTTCTCTTCTTTAAAACTCTATGAATTTGCAAGAAAATTGAATTTTGTTGAAGCATTCTATTAATTACTTTCCTTAGGGGTATGGTCTTGTTAAATCCACGAATAAGAACCTGATCTATATCATTAAGAAGACCATATTCTCTGGGAGAATAATTAGAAATTTTCTTTGGTAAATTCTCTATGTGCTAACCAAGTCATGCCTAAGCCTTCCTTGAACACCTCCCATTACTTCCTGGAATACGAAAAAGAAGCTATCCTCCTGCCCAATATCCTATTTCCTTCTCTCCAACTCTCACAAGAATCCCAAGGAAATCCATGTATATTAGTGCAACGTATGATGGACACCCTTCATAAGCTCGAGGAAGAAAGGTTGAGAGCCAAATAATTTTTTTACTTAATCAGAGTCATATCAAGAGGTGGTTCAACAAGAATTATGCATGGAAGAAAAAATTTAGTGTGGGTGACTTAGTCTTTAAGTGGGAAAAATCCCATGAAGACAAAGGAAAACACACTAAGTTTCAATCACTTTGGATTGGGCCATTCACTGTACAAAAAAATCTTGGCCAACACACTTATCATCTTCAATTACTTGACAGGAAGGCTGACTCTCTCCCTATCAATGGCCAAGATTTGAAGCATTATTTTCAATGATAATCAGGGGTTTTTCCCTACACCATGTACATAGTGTATTTATATTTCCTATTGTTCTTTTTGTTTTATTTGTGTCTTACTTCATTTACTTTATGTAAATAAGTATTGTACGTGCCCATGTGTTGGTTTCTGAGAATGTATGTGGATGAAGTCTAAATGAGTCTTGTGACACTTTGAGTTGGTTATTCCTTTTAGCTGATGAAGTTATGATGGAAAATATGATCCGTCCATAAGGAGAGTTTTAGGAAAACCATGAACTAGTGTATATTTTGGAAACCTTGTGCCTATATTCAGTTTTTTATGTTTTGGTGTTTCCTTTCTTATCAAATTAGTAGAAAATGAGAATGGGAAAAATATAAACGAGAAAAACTAAATCAGAGGTCTTTACATTCTTCTCTGAAGGAAAAACCTTTCCTACTCTCAATAAGCCAAGATCCATCTTCTACCCAAAATGAATAAGTTCCAATGAAAAATCCTCTCTTAAATAAATAAATAAAGGCGAAAGAATAAAAAGGCTTCCTTCGCAGAGAGGTGAAGAAAGAAACTCATACAGGGTACTATTCAGTGTCACTGGCTGCGGAGCAATGTTTTTGTTCTTGTAATTACACTGACATGGTACTGTCCAGGCCTAGTAACACCATAGATGAAAAAATTATACTCTGAAAATCTTAAAATTGTGAGATTCACTATCGTTCCCTTCTTGAAACATTGTGATAATGCTGATTTTTTTTTATTTAAACCAAAATGGCATGATGGGTACTTCATCTATTCATGGGGTAAGTGGGGAAACCAAATTTATTTTCACGATGAATCAATACTCCTTGAATGACCGAGGCCTTGCATGAAAGAAGATAACCAATATAGAGAACCTGGAATTCTACCAACACTAGAAAATTTGGCGGAATTTCTGACGGCCAATTCGTTGCTATTCCGACACATAGTTGTCACAAGAGCGACAGTTCGAGGGTGGGAAAAACGTGGTTTGCCATATCGTCGCAGTTATGACGCACTTAAAAGGTGTCGCACTATCGACAGTTTTTCCGTCGCTTCCAAACAAGCATCGCTCTTCCGACATTTCCCAAACCATCACGCTTCCTTCCGACGAAATGTGGTCTGACGTTTTGAATGTCGCTCTTTCAAAGTTTGTAAACTGTCACAATTACGATGAAATATGGTTCGACGTTTTGAACGTCGCTCTTCCAATGCTTTTAAACTGTCGCAATTCCGACACAATGTGGTCCGACGTTTTGGACGTTGCTATTCCAACGTTTGTAAGCTGTCGCAATTCCGACGAAATGTGGTCTGACGTTTTGAACATCGCTCTTTCGACGTTTGTAAACTGTCGCAATTCTGACGAAATGTGGTCCGACGTTTTGAACGTCGCTCGTCTGACGTTTTTATATTGTCGCTCTTCCGACGTTTTTAAGCTGTCGCAATTCCGATGCTTACAAGGCGTCGGTATAGCGACGGGTTCAATTTAAAAAAAATAAAAAATGAAACTTTAAAAGAGGAAAAACGTTGTTTTGAATATATTATATGAACTAAAACAGTCCATGAAGTCATTACATTTTCACATCTAAAGATTGGAACCCAAATATCCATCCAGAAAAGTGGAATTCCCACCCCAGACAGTGATAGAAAAATACCCCATGTCACATACAGGGACATGATATAAAACCCAGTAACGGTCCACATGGAGATTATCGACAATTTGAGAAAGCATCCAAATATGCCCGAGGCATTTATAAGAAAGTGAAATAGCAGTATGTAGAATAGTAAAGCAACAGATAGAGTACCGACGTCCATTGCTCCAAATACAAATTAAAGTATCCAAAATCCTTGAACAGAGAAAAACGCTAATCATGTGAGGAGTGTGATATGTCCCAAATATAAAAAGACCATGAGACCATATAATAAACCAGCAACATAGACCAGCATCGCTAGTTTTGAAGGCAGAGTGATAAACATTAATCATTTTTTTTTCACAAGAGAAAAAACGTTGTTTTGAATATATTATATGAAGTAAAACAGTCCATGAATTCATTACATTTTCACATCTGAAGATTGGAACCCAAATATCCATCCAGAAAAGTGGAAGTCCCACCCCAGATAGTGATAGAAAAATACCCCATGTCACATACAGGGACTTGATATAAAACGCAGTAACAGTCCACATGGAGATTATCGACAAATCTGAGAAAGCTTCCAAATATGCCTAAGGCATCTATAAGAAAGTGAAATAGCAGTATGTAGAATAGTAAAACAACATATAGAGTATCGACGTCCATTGTTCCAAATACAAATTAAAGTACCCAAAATCCTTGAACAGAGAAAAACGCTAATCATGTGAGGAGTGTGATATGTCCAAAATATAAAAAGACCATCAGACCATATCAATAAACCAACAACATAGACCAGCATCGATAGTTTTGAAGGCAGAGTGATAAACATTAATCATTTTTTTTTCACAAGAGAATAAACACTGTTTTGAATATATTATATGAAGTAAAACAGTCGATGAAGTCATTACATTTTCACATTTGAAGATTGGAACCCAAATATCCATCCAGAAAAGTAGAAGTCCCACCCCAGACAGTGATAGAAAAATACCCCATGTCACATACAGGGACTTGATATAAAACCCAGTAACGGTCCACATGGAGATTATGGACAATCTGAGAAAGCATCCAAATATGCCCGAGGCATCTATAAGAAAGTGAAATAGCAGTATGTAGAATAGTAAAGCAACAGATAGAGTACCGACGTCCATTGTTCCAAATACAAATTAAAGTACCCAAAATCCTTGAACAGAGAAAAACGCTAATCATGTGAGGAGTGTGATATGTCCAAAATATAAAAAGACCATCGGACCATATCAATAAACCAGCAACATAGACCAGCATCGCTAGTTTTGAAGGCAGAATGATAAACATTAATCATTTTTTTTTCAGAAGAGAAAAAACGCTATTTTGAATATATTATATGAAGTAAAACAGTCCATGAAGTCATTACATTTTCACATCCGAAGATTGGAACCCAAATATCCATCCAGAAAAGTGGAAGTCCCACCCCAGACAATGATAGAAAAATACCCCATGTCACATACAGGGACATGATATAAAACCCAGTAATGGTCCACATGGAGATTATTGACAAATCTGAGAAAGCATCCAAATATGCCCGAGGCATCTATAAGAAAGTGAAATAGCAGTATGTAGAATAGTAAAGCAGTAGATAGAGTACCGACGTCTATTGTTCCAAATACAAATTAAAGTACCCAAAATTCTTGAACAGAGAAAAACGCTAATCATGTGAGGAGTGTGATATGTCCAAAATATAAAAAGACCATCAAACCATATCAATAAACCAGTATCGCTAGTTTTGAAGGCAGAGTGATAACCTGTCAACACATAAAATAGTATCATAAAGCGGATACAGGAAATGTGCAGAGAAATATACTGTTGATATACACCTCACTCAAAAAGCATCCATGATAGAGCAAAAATATGTATAAACCCAGGGTCGATTGTATGTTCCGGCTCACTTGTTCCTGGAAATAAAAACCATCTACAGAAACCCAGGCTCGCTTGTAAGATCAAGCTCGCTTGATTCCAAAATTGGTAACCATCTGTTGCATCTGATATGTAAGGTTCAGGCTCGCTTGTTTCCATTAGTAGCCCGCTACAGCATCCACCCTGTTCATAGAAAAAAGGTTCCTGTAGATATACAGAGAAAGAGTATAATACGTAGACCATATAAACATGGCTCTGTATTTCAAAAAAAATGTTTAAAATAAAAACATGGCAACATTTTTTTTTTCTAAGTAAAGTTAATCTATTAACAGTGGGAATAAAATTACATCGAAGTCAAAATCATTGCCCAGACTCATGGAAAATTTCTCATCAAAAAATAAAAAAATTAAGAAGACTGCCCTCATACGGGGAAACCAGTCTTGAACGTTTAATTTACAGAATTCAAAAATATTACAAAGGTCCATCACAGTAAAATAATGTAAAAGCAGCCCAATTAAGTGGGCCGCAAAGCAAGAAAAACAAATTAACCAAACTACTCCTCCGGCTCCTTGACAATTCGGCACCATCCTTCGGAAGGTCCAGGATCGCTAGGTGCTACCTCCACATTCATGCCACGACTCCCCTCCTGAAGGCCCGAATGCTGGCCGGTTTTTTCCGAGCTCAGATCCTCCGAACAGGTGCATTCTTCCTCTATTTGGGCCTCCTTGCGGAAAACCACAGTGACTGAAGCTGTGATTTGTGGGCGGTTGAGAGAGCAATTAAAGGAAAATTGCGCAGTGCGCATCGTGGGAGAAGGTGAACTAGCGGTGGGGAAATGAGGAGCAGGGGAATCCATACGGTGGCCAGATCCTACAACCCGACCCCGCCCACTCCTAGTATTTGGATAGCGACCTGCGTAATAATCATTGGACTGGCCTGAAGACGACTCGGTGAAGGGGATGGAGGGAGCGTGCAGGGGTTGACCTCTAGTGCTCCCCCTGCGGCAACACATCCTTTGACGCAGGCGAGGCATGGGTGCAGTATCACTAGCAGTGGGCACAAGAGGAGACGGAGAAGCAGAATTCCAAGAAACAGAGGAAGACAGACAAGGACCAGACCGAGAGAAATGCAGATATGCAGCAAGGTCTACGCAGCAGTTCAGCTGGCCACTTCTCATTCTCGTCACAGTGAGCAGGAAGTGTAACCCAGCAGCTGGCTCGTTTGAAAAACCATAGCAAAATTCCATTTTATCGACCCGACTGCAATGCAATCGAAGGACGCCCATCATAATTAATCTCTGATCATTAATGAGAGCCGAAGGCCGGATCATATTGGAGCATGCAGAATCGCTGACAGGAGTGGAGGTCCGATCCTGAACAATGTTAAAACTTAATGCGATTAGATGTGAAAACCTTGGAACTTAATTGAACAACGTTAAAACTTAATGCGATTGATATGAAATCGCCACATCCATGTCCCATCACCTTAAACGCCATCGAATGCACCCGCAGCCGGGAGCAGGGAAAGTTTTGATTGAGGACACGTGGCAAAAATTGATTGGAGCGGATCTTTGTTTGGGCCGCTCGCGTAGTGGAAATCCAGACCCGAAAAAGATTAGGGAAAATTTGATAAGAAATTCGCGTCACAACTCTCCCTCCGTACACCAGCCCAACTTCAGACCCGAAAGAGATTAGGGCGGAATTCATTTCTTTTTCGTGTCACAAAATTGGCCGACGTTAGCAGGCTATTTTGGAACGTGAATTTGGTTTGAATTATGGTTTATCGTTGTTTGAAGTCTGGCGGGCTCGACTTAAGAACAATTTTGTTTGATCCCATCTTATAAAATTTGTGTTGGTTTTCTTTTATAATACACATATTTATAATAAATCATGGGAATACCACACTAAACATGTGGAAAAGTTATATAAATTATTGAGAACAA
This sequence comes from Pinus albicaulis, assembly GCA_034641835.2. Classification (NCBI taxonomy): domain Eukaryota; kingdom Viridiplantae; phylum Streptophyta; class Pinopsida; order Pinales; family Pinaceae; genus Pinus; species Pinus albicaulis. The sequence continues at coordinate 37,118 of JAXQQM020066262.1, forward strand.
TCATTTTTATGTAAAAATATCCAAATTTGCTTTTGGGAAATAAGAATTTGAGTATTTGGTTCATATTGTTTTAAAGGAAGGAGTGAAGTTGGAGCCTCAAAAGATGCAAGCTATTACAAAATGACCTATTCCTAAGAAAATAAAGGTTCTTAGAAGATTTTTTAGACTTACATGATATTATTGATCATTTGTTAAGAATTATGCATGCATTTCAAGTCCACTCACATATCTCTTGAAGAAAATATCATTTATATGGATTGATGAGGCTACTTTGGCATTCTCTCTTTTAATGGATGCCATGTCTTCTACATCAACATCGGTTACACCTAATTTTGGTAAAACATTCACAGTAGAGTGTGAGGCACTGGGACAAGGAATTTCGTAACATTAACACAGTAAGGGATATCATTGGCTTTTAAAAGCAAGGAATTCAAAGAAAATATTTGGTGAAATCTACGTATGGAAAATAAATGGAAGCAATATTACATGCAATAAAAAATGGGGCTAGTATATCATTGGGAGGTACTTTAAAGTCAAGATATACCATGATAGCATAAAGTATTTTTTGAAGCTATGGATTTCATTGGAAGATTAACAAAAATGAGGAGAAAAATGCAAAGTTTTAATTTTGAGATAATCTGCAAAAAGGGTAAGGAAAATTCAGTACATGATGCTCTTTCTAAAATAGAAGAGGCCTCAAATTTATATCCAATTACATTTTCTATTCCTAGGTGGCTAGAAGAAGCTTGCCATAATGGAAAAATGACATTAGTACTAAACAAAAACTAAAATTTATAAAGGATGGGATGAACTCTATGGAGCATTGGGAGTGAAAGAGAGATATACTTTGGTGCAAATGTAGAATATTTTTATGCACGCAAGCATATTTGAATAAAAAAATATTAAGGGAGTCCCATTTCTCTCTGATGGTAGGATGCAGGGTTCCTTAAAACATCTCAAAGGATCAAAAAATATATTTTTGGAAGGAATGAAGAAAGATATTCAAAATTTTGTAAGAGAAGGTCACGTTTGCATAATAAATAAAAGAGAGATAGTAAAATCTCTAGGGTTACTTCAACCATTCCACATACATATTCAAAGACTAGAAGATATATCAATAGAATTTTTTACAGGGTTACTGAAATATAAAGGTAAGTATTACATTTTTGTGGTCATTTATATAGACAAATTTTGTAGATTTTTTTTTGTAGAGCTCAAAGTACATAAACAACAAGCCAATTGGCAGAAGTGTCCGTGAAAGAAATTCATAGTCTTCATGGTTTTCCTAAAGTAATAGTAACAAGAAACTTTTGGAAATAATTATTTAATATGAGTGGAGAAACACTAGCCGCCATGAGTTCTACATATCAAACACAATCAAATGGTCAAACAAAAATAGTTAACAAATGTTTTTAAGGTTATCTACAATGTTACTCTTTAGAAAATAAATCTTAATGGATGAAGTGGGTTCATCAAGGAAGAATGGTAATATGATACTACCTATCACACATCTACTAAAATTTCCCCATTTAAGGCCCTTTATGGATATCCAACTCCTAGTATCTCATACTTTTTGTAAGATAAGTCCAAAGTATAGGAAACAGAGTCACATATGGAAAATACTAAAGAAACTTTGAAAATTATTATGGAAAACCTTCAAATGACATGAAACATGATAAAAAAACAAGGGGAACAACATTGAAGTGAAAGATAATTTGAGGAGGGTAATTGGGTATTTTTTATATTATAGCATTATAAGCAATCTTCATTCAAGAAAAATAAGAATAAAGAATTAGCTCAAAAATGTTATGGCCCTAAATAATTATTCATAGGATTGCACAAGTGGTGTAGAAGTTATATTTTCCTTCTTCTTGCATTCATAAGGTTTTTCATTTATCTTGCCTAAAAAAGGTTTTGGGAAAAAATATGCCAATGTAAATAGAACTTCCAAAATTAGATGAAGAATGAAAGTTGATTCTTGAACCACAAAAAGTTATAGATAAACATTTTGTATCTCTTTGACATATAACCATTATGAAGTACCTAATCAAGTGGAAGAATATTCCTCTAGAAGAAGGTACATGGTAAAATGATCAATTCGTGATGAAATACCCACGATTAAAGGGTTCGTTTGAAGTTTTGACAAAGGTTTTGTTATATGTTTTATATAACGCGCGACAGAATAGTTTTATTGTTTGTTAAGGTCCCACACAGTGATCAAATTTTAAGGGCAGGTTCGAATTTCAATTAGAAGGGCATATATCTATGTTGCCCTTCCATAATGAAAAGCTTAAAAAAAAAAACTTTTCAATTGACCACAATAAATTATTTTTACATTTCATTTTCAAAAAGACAAAACCATCAATCTTTATATTAATAAAACATTATTACATATACAACAATGAAGAAGGCTCCATCTTTCATTGCTTAAATATCTCATTGGCAATGTCAACATAAGTCTTGAAGACACTATTATAAGAATTTGGATACATACCATTGGGATATAGGAGATTCTTATGTGTCAAATTGTGTAATGCAATTTTGACTTTGTCTCACAAGGAGCAGCAGCATGGAGGTCTGGATTTTTCTTATAGAACTTTTATTATTATTATTTGAAACGTTGTTTATAGATATGAAGAAAACAATGAAATTATGAGCATGGTGGACAATTAGTCAAGCTCATGATGCCAAACCATGATGATGTAAGTTTGGAATTTAACATTTTTACATGTTAAAGACAAATAGTCAAAATCACTGACAACTTAGTATTCCATAATTAATAATCATTCCCTGTTCACTTTTGTTAATAGGTTTATGTCATAGGATGATCTCTCTTCTCTGGCATTTACTTGTATTGAAGATCACTATTCTAGGAATAAGGAGTTATTTTCTCCAAAAATAACCCTAGCCAAACATTGACAATGCATCATGGATATCTTTTTATGCTTCATAAGTACATATGTTCTACTTATAAATCATGTCTTGGAAGAGGTTGTTTTGCTGGAAATTATTCACCAGTTGGTTTCATACCAAAGTATTTTTCTCATTTTCGGCATCCAATACATGAAAAAGATAATGGTTTAAAACAACATAAGTATTTGAAATTTTGCAAGAATTGTTTGGCACACTTTGAATATTAATTTTGAAGTCAAGTGCATGATGCTGTATAGGATCAAGTGTCATTTTGAATACCAAATGTTTCACAAGAAACTTCTCAACATGCTACCATGTAGTAAGGATTAAATGACAATATTGCATCAACTATTTCCATAATAAAAGTGCACCTCGGCCATAAGACTAAACAACTACAAATGTTGTAGATCTAACAAGACCACACAATCAAATGTATTCCACAAGGCCAATACCGTATGAAAAATGAAAAGGAGTTTGCAACCAAAAATACCTTAGGCAACTAATTCAATTAGATACACCAAACCATCAGCAAAAAGGAAAACCAGCCTACTCAAAAGGCAAGCGTTTACCTCCTTTGACAAAATTTTGAGTTCTGAAACAAGGGCCTTTATTGTCTTGTCAATGCCCCTAGTAATTTGAACGGGTTTGCACCTGCTGCAACAACCTAAACAAAAAGGTTTCATTTCAAATTATTTTCCACAAATTTAAGATACAACCATTGTCAGTTTTGTATTTCCTAACAAGCTCATAAATTTTGACAAAAGAACCAAAATTTTTTAATACCTGATAGAATTTTTTTCACTCAAAAACTATCTTAGACTCAATAAGCCCAACCCAAAACTATAAAACCAAACACCAGAAGACCCTACAAAAATGAATAGATGATCTTAATCTAGTACTATCGACAAAAAATTACCTTTAAACCCTCACTTATTAAACCCTGTGCTGTTGAATTTTAACTTCAACTGCTGCAGCAGAAGTACGGATGCAGCAGCAACATTTTTTTTTGGAGGTTGCTTGCACGCCATCCAGAAATTTAATTCAGCATTTAAAATTCTTGCAAGTTTTTTTTGGAGACGGCTGTAGCCATATTTCTATATAGGATTGTATTTAAACACAACAACTAACATTAACACAATTCACCAACCAAAAATTAAACAAACAGAAATTTACCCCCCAGTTTTGCAAATTCAAAAGGAGGACACATGGAGCATTAATATTGGATCACATGAAATTGAAGGGAATCTGAAAACCTGAAAACCGGACCCGGATTTTTTATAAGGCACATTGGATTGAGAATTCGCGTTACAAATTAGGCAGACGTCAGCATCCCATTTTGGAACGTGAATTTGGTTTGAAATTCAATCTATTTAGACTTTTGAAGTCCGACGGAAAGGGTTCTTTAATGTTTTGATAATTTAATTTTATGTATGCTTTAATATATACATATGTTTTAAACATATGTTATATATATATCATATGCGAAATGAAAGGTGGGCCATAGAATTTAGTTTTAATTTTATTTTTTTAAAAAGAGGGTTTATTGTAATATGTTTTATATGTTACGACATATAAAAATAAAAAGGACAAAAAATCTTGGTAGTTTTTTTTATAGACAGTACGTAAATTTTTTATTACACAGCAGTGTGTAAAAAGTGAAAGACCGAGTGTAACTTTTTAAGTGTGTATGCATAGCAGTGCGAAAGTGAAAAACACAGCAGAGTGTTTTAGAGACAGAGTATGTTTGTTTTGAATAGACAGTGAGTTGGTTTTATGCACTGCGTTTTGTAGCAGTCATAATTTTGTAATCCCTCTCAGTGAGGAAGAAGTGTAATAGTTTTTTTTTTGAGTTATTGAAGGGAATAGAAGTTTGTTTTCAAAGTATTGAAACTTTGTCTCCTGTCAAAGAAATTTTTATTTTCTCTGTGTTAAAAGAAGGGAGATTTATTCTCCATTCATTGTTCTGGAATTTTTCAATATTCCAACATGTGCAAGAACAACAGATGTTGTGGTTCCATCCCCAGCTAAATCATTTGTCTTTGTCGTAGCTTGCCTTACCAACTTGGCCCCAATATTTTCAATTGGGTCCTCTAATTCAACCAATAAAAAGGCCAAAACCATAGCATTGAGATACATTTCATTACACTGTCAATAACAATAAAATTTGACTCAGCCATAACCCTTTCCTTTTATCGTTGTGAAAAGCTTTATGCATTACTCTAATGTGGCTAGTCCATAGGCCAAGTAGACCACTGGGTAACAAATATGTTTCCTTTCACCTTTGAGTTTTCAAATTATGCCTACCAAATCTAAGACATTTAAGAGGGGGAACTAATACAATGTTAAAAAGAAAACCAGAGCACACATCTACAAATTACCTCCTTAGCTACTGTCACACCATCATTAACTATTTTCGGAGAACCATGCTTGCTCTCCAAGACAAAATTTTGCCCCTCGCCCCAAGGGTGACTCCAACAAGATCAACAAGTTTGTTCACATCACCTGTAAGACAAATTGACAATGCTATCAGTAAGTGTGCAATTTAATGCTAGACCATATGCCAAAACAACCCTCCATGGAAAATTAAAATAACACATTAAAATCGAATATAAGTGGACAAGGAAAGATCCACCGTAGTGAATTTTCACGTGGAGGTGACCTTCCTTGAAACATAATTTTTTCTATGACTTGCAATTTTTTTGTCACTGAGCCATCCTTGTTGAAGTACAACTCCTTTTCCATAGCTCTTGTATTAAATACCTTCTCTCTATCGCGTAATCTCAGAGTCCCTCTTCTGCTTGAGTGATTAAAGGAAATGGGTGAAAAAACTGAAAGAGAAGACAATTGTCCGGCATAATTATCAAACATTGCACCCAACTTCTTCCTCTTTCCATTGTTACCCAATGAGGTAGATGTGGAAATTGTTGTCATACTGCCCAAAGCAAAGCCCATCTTCTCTTATGCTGAATATAGAATTACAAGATATTCATATTAGTATGAACCTTAAAAAACATGACTCCCATTGCTAAAAACCACTTTTAAGTTGTAACAGGCAAACTAAACAACTATCGCAACTTTTGGCAACTTTTGGAGCATTAAGAGAGAAACAACCAAAGAGAAATATAACCACAATCCTCATTTTAATGAGACCGGACTATATATTTGCATTAAGATAATAGAAAGAAATCACGACTATATTAAGGCTAGCACAAAACAATCTTTAACCAGTGTCTCTCGCGGCCTTCAAGTTGCCATGCTAGAGGTTGCATATTTTTAATTTAAATTCTTGACCTCTCGTGCCCATCTATGAATGCATCCAATGGGATATCTACATCAAATGCTCCTTTATATCCCCAAAAACAAATTCCCTACTACAAGAGCACCAGAATTGATGGATCACCCCACACCATCCCACCCATTAGAAATGGTGAAAAAGGAAACCCGAGAAAACTTCTGAAATATCTCAAGATGACTATATGGGTGGTTCTTATGAATCAGCCAACCATTCAGAACATGCTCATCAATCCAAACCATGAGTATTATGTGACGATATTCAAGCAGGCATTGAATCAGATTTCTGAAGCTATGTTAGAGAAACCCTAAACTCTCACTGAAAATAGGTGAAATGTGGCACCACTCAGAGATTGACAGACATGTGCCAATTGGTACAAGTGGTAGAAAATTGGCATGCTCAAACAACGAGGTGATGCAAGAATGACATGAGGGAGAAAATATCATAAAAGCCCCAAATCTAGAGAACTAAAGCTCATCACCAACCTGATATTGACAACTTTACATGATGTAACCTATAAAATCGTAAATGGAAAAATCATAGTAACAATAAAGTAACCTATGTAACAATAAATTTCGATTCATCCTGGGAGTGGTAATGGGATAAATCATAGTGAACAACAGGAAACATGCAGAGTTGCTTACAATCAAATAGATGAAAAAACACATACAAAAAACCTAGATAATAATCATGAACAAGCTTAATATTGAATTATGAACTGTAAAGGAACTTACAAAATGTGACATTGTGATCCTGGTCAAGCGCACAAGCAAAAATATCTTGGACATGACCCTGGTTGACAAGTTGTATTGCTCATGATGCAAGAGGATTTTTACCTGCACTGCCAAGTCAATCAAAATCCATCATTATCTATACAATAAATACAAGTAATTGATGCAGTATTTTTTACTCTAAGATGCATTCTTATGATAATGTTAGAACATATGTTGAAAATGTCAAAACATACCTGAATAAGCTCCTCTTCGTTTCAAGAACAATTTATTGGAGTCGCATGAACTTGGAACAAGCCTCCCACGATCCGAAAGAGTAGCAACTAAGTCAACAGTGACTTTTTTGTTGCTACACTGGATCGAGGGAGGTTTGCTCCAAGATTAAATCGCTCCAATAAATTATTCTCTACTAAATAGGGCCAACCACGTGAAGGTGGAAGCTCTTATGGCCCCTCCCCCCCCTCACATCACTCTCAATTCCCCAATACCCAATCTATATTTCATTTTTTACTTTCATGAGCATAAAAAAAATATTCAATAACTAATAAAAAAACAATTCAACAAAAAGTACGCAAGGAAACATTGCAATTAATGCTTGACATAAAAAATAGTATGATAAATGAGTTTTTTATATAACGCAAAAAACGTTCCAAGTATGGTAACGTTTGTCTTATAATAATACAATATTTTACATTATCAAATTTTCTTTTTCTTCTTCCTATTTCTAAAGCTCCTAATTACATCATCAATATCATTGTGCTCTACTCCTGTTTCGTGCCTTTCGACTCGCACTGCTGACCTAGTTGCGTAGTCACGATGTCCGGTCTCATCCTGTGACGGGGCATCGCCTACAAAAACAGATAATATTAAATTTTAATTGTCAGTTTTTAAATATCATTGAACTAGTTCGGTAATATTAATAAAAAAAATTGCAATGAGATTATTTACCCGGTGCACCAGTTGTCGTCGTTGACCTAGTTGCATAGTCACGATGTCTGGTCTCATCCAGTGACAGGGCATCGCCTACAAAAACAGATAATATTAAATTTTAATTGTCAGTTTTTAAATATCATTGAACTAGTTCGGTAATATTAATAATAAAAAAATTGCAATGAGATTATTTACCTGGTGCACCAGTTGTCGCCGCTGACCTAGTTGCGTAGTCACGATGTCTAGTCTCATCCAGTGACAAGGAATCGCCTACAAAAAAAGATAATATTAAATTTTACCTGTCAGTTTTTAAATATCATTGAACTAGTTTGGTAATATTAATAAAAAAAAATTCAATGAGATTATTTACCTGGTGCACCAGTTGTCATCGCTGACCTAGTTGCGTAGTCACGATGTCTGGTCTCATCCAGTGACGGGGCATCGCCTACAAAAATAGATAATATTAAATTTGAATTTTCAGTTTTTAAATATCATTGAACTAGTTCGGTAATATTAATAAAAGAAATTGCAATGAGACTATTTACCTGGTGCACCAATTGTCACCGTTGGGACTGTTGCCCTGTCTTCCTCTCTGGTGGCAAGATCCTCAAGGGAAACATTCTTTTTCATTTAAACAAAAAACGTTATAAGGACAACCATCAAGGTATAATTAGAAAAAATTATAAGTGGAAATTAATTACCGTCACGGCCCTCACTGATAGTAGGATTGTCGACCTGGTCCCCACTACAATGATCAGGTTGCATGTGAGGATCATCTACATCTGGCTCTAAAACTGGGTTATTTTCCTCGTCAGTAGTGTTGCTCCCCTAATTTAAACAAAGTTGTTAGACATTAAATATATGGACAAAAACAAACATATTGAAAGGTTAATGTTTTACCTTATCAGGCATTCTGGATCTTGGGACCTGCCCCAAGCTTTTGCGACGTTCAACTACGGCTTAATAGCTAAAATGGAAAGCGATATTTTTATCTTCCTCTATAGTTTCTGTTCCGAAGTCATCACCCTACATTACATATGATTGTGTATTTTTAATCTTATTTGATAGGATTACAAAAAACGTTGGGAGGCGATACAATTAATTATAAGATGTTTAGCTACTTAATTACAATTCTTGCAGCTAATTTCAAGTAGCCACCCTGGCCTAGCTTGTGATGGCCCTTTTTTTCAATCCTAGCTTTGGTTGCCTTTGAGGTGTCAGGCAACCTAGCATCAAAAGATTGAAGTTATATATGACGTAGCACACTTTTATTTTAGACATAGAGAAAATTAAAGCTATTGAATTAAAGTTGTAATTTACCTTGCGGGTCCAGTTGGCATTTTCCTTCTTTATTTGCCCTTTTCTGTTTTCCGTCATGGATGAGTGCTCTCCACTCACTCTCTGGAACTGTGAGAGGATGCTTGTATCTAGGGTTAAATTGCAATTGCGTCCTATAGGTGTCCCTGGTATATTTCAAATATTTGCCGGCTACCCGAGCCACCGTTGTTCTGTCAAATGTGCTGACCCAAAAAAGGGCTTCTAGATAATCTAGAAGTTCTTTTTTCAGGTTGGAATTCTGGGAATTCCACCTTGTGTGTATGGTTGGGCCAAAAATGACCAATGCATGGCTCTCCAAAAACCTGTAGAACTCATTGTTTCCTACACAGAAAAAAAATAAGATATTATCATTAATTTAAAAATAAAAATTATGATAAATATGTTTTAGATAAAGTACATGAAATAGTTAAAATATTAAAATTTACCTGGGAGTTGTACGTGCTTTATAGGGACACCTTCATCGTTCACCAACAACGTGCCATGACCGTCCCCATGGAGTCACACGTGTAGCCCTGGTGAAAACTTAATGTAATAATAATGTAATGGGCCATATCGCCATCATTTCCAACACGTCAGCTTGCCATTTCGCACTTCGCCTCGCGTGTGTGTTTCTTGGCTGGCACCTAAAGGAGTAGAAGGTGTACGAGAGGGTTGTTGGGAAATCTCTTGCCCTTCTGTCCGACTACCACCAACACCGTGTTCAGCAAGTTCCAGAAAATGCTACATACAAAAGAAATTTTTGTTAGTTTAGTCAATGTAAAAATTAAAAATCAAACTATCACAATTCATGTCATGCAGAACAAAAAAAATGTCCTTTTGAATTTTTATTATTACCTGATATGTTTCTAGTTGGATCATAAGTTTTCTTATCCTCTCTTATGTTTTAGGTGTTTGAGGCGCGTCTATCAAAGTATTAAATTCCGACCTTGCATCTCGTGCTTTTTTTCGCAACAAGAACACTAGAGATAGGGATGAAGAAAGCTCTTCCTCAAAGAGGGAATCATCAGGCATACCATGGCTAGGTGTCTGCATATTTGAACAAAATTAATATTATTTCAATTATGTAAATAACTAAAATACCTGAAGATAGAGCAATGTTGACACTTTACATGTTCTTCCGCTGGCCTCTTTCCACGATCATCCCGTATCGGGGTTGTTCATGTACTGCCCTGATCAGTCTGCCACATTGCAATAAAATTATAAATGTAAAAACTTGAAAACAATATCTAACTTGAAAAAAAAAAATTATAACTGAAATAATTTCTAATAAGACACCGGAAGACAGAGTTAGAGTTTCAAATATGCCTTGCATTTAATTCAGTCTTGGAAACATGTCATTGCACATTAAGGCACCCAAACAAGAGATGAGTTGACAATGAAGACCTTATTGAATATATTGTTGGAGCAAATTCTAGTAAACTTGTTGTGAAGACCTTGAGGACATTGTTGGAGCAACATTGTTGAAGCTGATGGTATAGCATTGTTGGAGACGATCTTGAAGGGCCTTGAAGTGAAGCTTTTGGAGCAACTATTGAAAAATCCTTAGAGCATTAAAGTAAGGCACTTTCTATCTTCCATCACCTTTTTCCTTTCAATATCCTTTAAACGATTTTGTTGATATTTAATGTTTGAAATCACGTTATAATTCCTTGATTATATGTGTTTGGGGACTTTCCCTTTGAAATTACCCAAAAATACCCTGGAAATTTTATCTTCATGATGCATGTCTAACCCTATTGTTCAATATTTTGATTGATAGTAGTAAACATAGAGAGTTAGGGGGCTCTTGACTTGGTTTGGTTGGGCCATTAGATCCCTAACATCTACTAGGGAGAACCCCCCTTGAGTTGGAGGAGAGATAGCCCAAAGTGAAAAGAGGTTGGTGAGGTGACAATGGGGCTATTAAATTACACATGGTATCACACTTTGGCTTTAGGACTTTATCTTGAGAAGTACGAGATTTTGCTATATCAATTCTCAAATTGTTTACAACACTATTGTTAAGAACTAATAAGAAGTGATGTTGGGGGGTTTTTGGGTATAAGAAACAATACCATTTAAAAACTAGGGTTCTCAGTCCTTGGCATTCCTTCACCTGGGCCTAGGGGCACACTAGAATAATTTCACACTAAACCATGCAAACTTAAAAGTAACTTAACAGATCCATAAAGTAATAATAATCATAATTCCTAATTTCCTATCGTACGATATGATGCAAATTATTCAAACATGAAGCAATGAAGACATGCAATGTCTGAATTTCAAGATTGATGAACCAATACAAGAAGTTAGAAACTACAACTTTGATTCAATACTCTGTGTCCCAACTCCAGGAAGGAATCTAGTTTGTAGTACAGAACATGCATCGTGTATTATCAATTCTTAATTGACAACAACTAAAGGTCATCGACCTCATCAATTCCTTCCCATTTTGTGTTTTTATGTTATATTCCTTATAAAAGTGTCAAATTTTTCTCAAAGTAAGCAACCACCGAATAAAATAAAAAATAGTTGAGATATGATTGAGAAATGGTCATTTATTTCTTGAAAGGATCTTCTCAATTTCTTTGGTTGTTTTTCATCTCAAGAAACAAGAAATGACCTAAGAAACTATCGTGATGTAATATAAGAAACAACACGGTGCAATGGCCATTTTCAAAGCCAAATGATGTCCATTGAGGACATGGCCTTTATTTGGTTCCTGTTTCATAAGAGTTTCGGGTAGAAATGGAACTTTGTTGTACCATTTCCAGTAGTAAAAAGGGAAAACCTTATTTTTCCATGGGAAATAATTTACCTTTCGTTTTTCAAGATAATCTAAATCACAAAAAATATGAACTATATTGCACACATTCTTGGATAATGTGAAAGTGGAAAAGGAATACCCTACACAAGTGATGCACACATGTACATTCGAACACTAATATATTTTTGTAGTTGAAATGCAATGTTTGTTTTCATTTAAATTTAGGGTTTTTAAAGCAGGGAGAAATAATGGCTGCCAAATTAATAAGCGTTTCTTTGGGAAAAATTTAAATCTTGTGTTGGGTGATGAAGATAATAGAGGGTATTGAATCTTGATTCTTGATATCTAGAGAGAACCCTCTGTTCTGACAATCCAATGGAATTGACCAAAAAACCCAAATAGAGGTGGCCCTATTTATAGGAGGAAAGACTGTGATGAGACTTACGGGGCGCAGAGGCGAGGGTGAATTCTATGGTTCTATTCTACAAGAGATGAGGAGTGAATGTTGTTAACACGAGAAAGGCGAGGGCGAATGCGGTTACGCAATAGGCGAGGCGAATCTTTGTGCAAGAGCTCGGGGGCGAATGCGAGGTGAATGTTGTTTTGCGAGCTCACGAGCGCATCTTTGAGAGACGAATGTTGTTACCTCATGAGAGAATGCGAGGGCAAATGTTGTTCTGAAAGAGCGGAGGGTGAATGCGCGCATGATATTAGACATTAATGTAGCACACATGTACATTTGAACACTAATAGATTTTTGTAGTTGGTACGATACTTGTTTTTTTCATTTAAATGTAGGGTTTTTAAAGCGGGGAGAAATAATGGCTGCCAAATTAATAAGCGTTTCTTTGGGAAAAATTTAAATTTTGTGTTGGGTGATGAATATAATAGAGGGTATTGAATCTTGATTCTTGACATCTAGAGAGAACCCTACAGCCTAACACAATCCAATGGAATTGACCAAAAAAACCCAAATAGAGTCAACCCTACTATAGGAGGAAGGGCCTGCAGTAAGAACTTACCATTTTTCAAGAGCTGAGGGAAAATGCTATTCTGCAAGAGCTGATGGCGAATGCTAAGGGCAAATGCTATTCTGCAATAGCTAAGGGTGAACGCTGAGGGTGAATGCTGAGGGAAAATGCTGTTCTGCAAGAGCTGAGGGCGAATGTTGTTCTGCAAGAGCGGAGGGCGAATGCGCGCACGATATTAGACGTTAATGTAGCTATTGTGATGGATACGAAACAATAAAATCATTTTTATGTAGCACACATATAAGTTTCATATTTTTATGTAGCGCGCATATAAGTGTCGTTATACCGACAGTGGACAAAGCGTCGTTATTGCGACGGGTGCTTCCAAACGTCGCAATTGCTACACTTAGACATTGTGTCGCGCTTGCGACGTTTGGAGGTAGTCGTTGCAATAGTGATGCTTTGGGCCATAGTGTCGCAATTGCGACACTTAGACATTGTGTCGCACTTGCGACATTTGGAGGCAGTCAACGCAATAGCGACGCTTTGGGCCATAGTGTCGCAATTGCGACGTCTTCCTCCAAACGTCGCAATTGCGACACTTTGTCTAAGTGTCGGTATTGCGACACTTTTCTATAAACGTCGGTATAGCGACGGTTTCGGGTGGGATGGAAAAACTTTGGGGAAATTTCCAACATTTGGTCAAAAGCGTCGGAACCAAGTGTTAGAATTTCCACCAAATGTAGTAGTGCAATGTGTCACCAAGTGTTGTAGCTGCTAGAACCCCCTTCCAGAATTTTGGCCTCTACCAAATTTCATAGCCTTCCTTGGTCTATTCATTATTGTCACAAACTTTGAAACTCATTTCATTTGTTTTCTTACAATTTTGTGTTTCCTTTCGCAAGTTGGGAAAAGTGTCATCTTTTGGCATGTTAGTTGTTGCATTGTATGTATGATCCTATTATAGTGGTTCCTAGAGGTCACATTTGTGAAAATGATTTTTTCTAACCTTATAAGTATTCAACGCACTCATTTCCAAAGTTTTGAGCACTGTCACACAAGTGTCGTCATAGTGGGCATAAAGTGTACCTTTGGTGTTGCACTTGTCATAACCAGTCCTAATTATGTCGCATGGAGGGAAATGTTTTTTTTGTATGTCATGGATGATATATGTTGGTTGAGTCATCAAAGTAGTCTAAGTGTGTGATCATAGTCGATACTTCATCAATGCTCACAATGATCTCACCGATCTCGCACTTAGACATTTTCAGAAAAACTTCTTGACCAACTAACATAGCTTCACCCGACCTTCCCTGAGTTGTGAATTATGCAGTATCAATACTCTAGTTGTGACCTTGCTTCTTGGCACTATGCATTATGTAGTTCCTTCCTCCTAATAGTGCTACATTGTGCAGTTTTTGTGACCAAACCAAAACCTTGACCTCTGAAATTGCGTAGTCATGTCCCCCAGCCTGGTTTGAACTACACACTTCACAACCATAAGCCTCAAGCTCTTCCCATGAGCCCTTCCTCTTAGCCTATCCCACTAGCTCTGGAAACTACGCAATATTGTTCCTTAGCCCTACCTGAAATGCACACTACGCAGTCTCAAGGCTCAAGCCTACGCCTTGCCTACCTGAACTGTGAAACTGTGCATTTGCTAAGCCCCTCTTCCCATCCTACCACTTGTTTCAAGCTTAGTTTATCAATCATAATGCATCATCTTAGGTTAGTGGTTTTCAAATTGATGTCATGTTGGCATGAATGAATTGCAGGAATAGGTACCCTATTATGTCATGGCAATATTATGGATAAGGAGAAGGATGTAATCATCCTCAAAGACACTCTTGCAGCTAAACGTGCAAGTTGATCGATCATAAGAAAGTGAAAGGACACTAGTTTTTTTACCACCATGTAAGACTTGATACCATTCAAGACTCCATATCACCAAGGCATTCAAAGGTAAAAGAAAAGATTCTTCAAGAATGAATCCAACACTCGGTAACAACAGTGGCTTGACATTGGTACATCATCAAGCATTCTATGTCAGCAGTGTCATGTCATGTCATAAGTAGTCATATTCCACATCATTAGTCTGGATCATGTATATTGCATTCAAAATGTATTGTAAAGTGGAAGTCCAAAGGACACACATGGAATATGAAGAGTCATGTAAGTTGAAAATTTATAGGAAGTCAAACATTCATGAGAGTAGTCAAAGCATCACAAGGAGGAGGCATCACCCCTTGGTTATATATTCTCCCTCATTGTATGAGAAAATAAATTTTCACCTTGGCTCCACTAGAAAAGCATTAGAGAGATAACCTAGTTCTTTTGTGGAGCAAGGAGTGGATCCAATGTGCCACTATTGGAGTCAGCAATGTTCATTGTATATATGTGCCTTGGAACTTTTAATTAATAAAAAAATCCTTTAAGGTCAGCACATTCTTCATTCATGGATTATGGATGTTTGTAAGACTATTTTTTGGATGTTTTTTTATTTCATGTTTACTTTCACATGTCATAAGATAGTTGAACTATTTTGGTTATTTTAGTACTTATATATTGATAATATGTTGTAATGGTTGCTATTTTTTTCCCATCCTTTTGGATTATTCCACAATAAAGTAGGCAAATCATTCAAATCATAAAACCAAGGACGGTAGCAAAAGGAAAGAAGTGCAAATGGTTCATCAAGACTCTTTCCTCCTCAAGATCGAAGAAATCAAAGGAAAAAGGTTTTTAGGTATTAAATTAATTTCTTGGTTGTTTTTATTCTTATAATTCATTCAGTCACAAAGACATTGATTGTAAATCATATGTAAAAATAAATTTGAATACATTGCTTGAGAATAATAAGCCATTTGTGGATAAAATTACTAGAAGGAACATATTCTTTCCTCCCTTTATTGGTCACATAAAATGTTATAAGTGTGACAGTTATGGGCATACAGAATTCAATTGCAGGCTTGGAATGCTTAGATCTCACTTTATTTTAAAACAATAAAAAGAGGAAACACAGTCCATGGAGGATAAAATCAAAAGAATAAATATCATTTTATGATCACTCTCACTACAATGTGTCAAAATAGCCTACCAAGGAAATGTAAGAGAATTTGGAGAATAAAATAGGTTTTGGAAAAGTTGCACATATCATAGATTAGGTTGTTAAGTTTTGGAATAAAAAGTTGCAACAAGAAACTTCAAAGACAAATTAAAGCTAGCTTGGTCTTAGGGGGATCATGTAGCAAAATTGGCATGTGTTCAACGGGGGCTCCTTAGAGAAAAGTAATATGTTCTTATCATTATACCATCTCGGTGATTTTTTTTTCCTTCATCCTATTATACCATTTTATCATGTTCTTGAAGTTGTTATGATGGCTCTATAATTGATGAAATAATTTTTTATTTATGTCTCTCAAGTTGTTAATTTAAATTAAAACCTTGATCTGTGTTTAAAGCCCTTTTATAGCTATGGTCGCAAGTATGTAGAGCCATGTTTTGGTCAAATTATGCTGGATAATAGGTTGTTTTGATATAATCTGAAATGATTAGAGGAATGTGGTATTCCATGGTTGAATTGTGCACCTATAGTAGACATAGGATTAGGCTAGTATGATAAATAAGTAATTCCAAAGGATAAATACACAACATTTTGTATCGAATGCAGAGATAGTGTGCACTGAATTAAAGCGATGTCGATCATGAACAATTTTCAATTGATTCATAAAAGGCCAATTTGTGGTATAAATTTCGTTTTATTATCATTTTATGTCAAATATGGTTCCTATATTGTTTCTTGGAATAATACCTCTGACTGAAAATTTGATTTTTCAAGCATCAATTTTTTTGTGCTTATGGTATGGGAATAAAAAATAAGCTTTTGAATGCACAAATATTTTCATTTATTCTCTGGCCTAGAGTGAAAAAGCATATGGATTTATCCATATTTCAATTATGTATTTGGTTATTGATATGATGGGTACTAAATATTTTTATCCATGGATCAATTTCATTTTTAGTGACAATACATATTTCTTACCCATTTGAACATGAAGTTGTTGAGATTAAGAAGTTTGATTAAGTTTATAACATCTTTGCTAATCGAGTCATTCTATAAGTGTTGAAAGTAAAAATCCACAATCATAACCATTGAATATGCCCAAGTTTTGGAAATACTTGGAGTGACTTAAATGTTGTATAATGTTTGTGTTGAATCAATCCTTCAACATGAATTTGAAAGCACTAATTAGTTACTAATTGTGGATCTAGTCATGGTCACAAAGACAACATGCTTAAAGTGGATGATTTGGTCAACTTTAATTAGTTTAATTGATCTAATAATTTGATCTAGTCATGATTCGTTATCCAAAGGTGTGATGTAGGTTTTTTTTTTTTTCATTCTGGAGTTAATGTTTTGGTGTTGGTGGAGAGAAATTCTAGGGAGAAAGAGGAACCCAAGCCTTTTCCCTGCCATAGTTGTGGGGAAATACTTGAATGGCTCATCTCCTGCATCAGATATGATAATCCCAAGCCACAAAAAAGTAACATAAGTTCAATGGTTTTAGTATTCATAACTATTTTGTTTGGGGTCTATAGATAAATATAGGGATTTTGATGAAAGGAAGTGTGAGGATGAAATTGGTATTATTGCTAAGAGCTAGTGAGTGTCTAATGGGAGAACAAGAAATACAATTGAGAGAAAAATACTTACAGGAGTAAACATGGAAGGATCATGATCAGATAAAATATATTTCCTATTATAAAAATCCAATGTGGAATTGTTACCATAGGCACAATGCACACCAAATTCAAGAATCGAAAGAATTATTTAAAAGGAACCCACATCATGATGAGAAATAAATAATTCAGCTTAATAGGGAACTAGGTATAGAATCTCGCTAGATTAAGTTTTGGTATTAGAATCCTCAAATCCATATCAAGTCTCAGGGAAAACATGAAAAAAATAATGAGATAATAAGAGGTGAGAAACTTGCCATTTAAGAATCTATCAAATATTTACTTTGTTGAAATTGTGGAGCTTGAGAAACTTCATTTGAATAAAAACAATGCCTACATTTGGGAAATTCTCATTTGAAATAAGACATGGAATGTTTGCTTGATATTGCTACAAAGTACATTTGGAGAAATATCCAAGAAATATATTCTTTACATCCAATTTCAATTCCCTCAATTGATCTAGGTGTTGTACGCCATGGAGCAATAAATTGTGGGCCTTAAAAGGATATTATCTCACCCAACCGATATTTATATGATTTTGCCATGCCCACATGCTTAACCACTTTAAAGAAGAATCTAATGAGAAATATAGTAACTAATGTTGTGGATGAGGTTACAAACTTGGCACACACACACACGAGTCATTGTGGATCATAAATATCAATGACAATAAATATGTTCTCACCTTGAAATTTGACACAAATACATTTCTAACAGTCATGGAGTCTAAGGCCTACAATGTTAGAAAGGAAGTAACAAGGGACTCCAACTTGGCAATAATTAATTAATTTCCATTTTTTGATCTTCATGGACACGAATAAATGGATTGAAATGTTCTCAATGGTTGTGACTAAAGAAAAAATAGTAGAAGTTCTAATACACTAGAATATTTGGCCCAATTTCTGACGGCCTAAATGTCTCTATTGGGACACATAGGCTTCCCAAGAGCGGCACTTTGAAGTTGGGGAAAACATCACTTCATGTACCATCGTATATGTGACACTTATAATAACTGTCAGTAGAGAAACACTAGACACGACACATGTCTTCATTTAGTCAATCGTTGAATCGCTCTATTTATTGTCACTTTTCTGACATCATGTGGAGACGTTGGTATTATGACACCAATGCCTTGCCAGAATGTGTTGCAATACTAAAATCTTGTTGTCGCACATTTCATCTCACATCTGGCTCTATTAGTTTTCCAATGATGGAAACAACCATCGGAAGTGCCAAGACAGTCATCGCTATTCCGACAATTGGCATAACATTGTTGCGAAGGTTGGGCCATATTAGCAACGGAAACAACCGTTGGAAGTGACACCACAATTGTCGCTATTTTAAAACTTCGCATAACATTTTTGTGATGGTTGGGCCATACCAGTGATGCAAACAACCATTGGAAGTGACACCACATTTGTTGCTAATATGACACTTGGCATAACATTGTTGCGACAATTGGGCCATACTAGTGACAGAAACAACCGTTGGAAGTGCCACCATAGTCGTCGTTGTTCCGATGTTGGGCATAACATTTACGACGATTGGGCCATACTAGATATGGAAAAATCATCAGTAGTGCCACCTTATCTGTTGCTAGCCCGACACTAGTCTTAGCCTTGCGACGTTTGGGTCATACTAGCGATGGAAACAACCATCGAAATTGTGACGCAACTCCTATAATTTTTTTTGGGGGCAGAAGTATCCCTAAGATGATCATCCACTTTAAGGATGAACTCAAATTTGGCTTATGGCATGATATCAGTAGTTGATAAAGGATAAATGAATATGAATGACCTCCCAAGTAAATTCGGATGCAAGAAAATTGTCTCAGCTATCTTGAATCCTAGCCTAGCTCACTTGGGAGGTCGTCGATATTCATTTCCCATTTATCAAATATTGGCATCATGCTAGAAGTGAAAGTTGAGTTCCTTCCTAAAGTGGATGATAATATCAGGCTTACTTCCGCCCTGTTGTGGATGATTTTGTCACCCCCCTAGAGACAGCCTAGAGTTTCCATAGACCAGTGCCTAGGACATCTTAATATAGCAAGGAGCCCTTTTAGTTTGGGTTGTCAGTCCAAGAACTCGCTTACTATCTCTTGTTCTAAACAAGGAAATTAGTTTTTAATGGGACCAATCTCTCTCAGAAGCTGACACAAAGATAAGAATAATGTAGGAACATCATGTAAAAATTCAGCATGAAAGCATCAGACAGTTAAGAGACCGCTTACTGTAAAGAGGGCCGATTCAAATAATATATCACAGAAATCAAATATATCGGGAAGTGAGTGCGGTGAAACAAGAATATATTAGGCGGCATGAGGCGGTACGGATACACAACAGAACCATATAAGGGCGCACCAATTTACGAATCCTTATATGACAATGGCGTTTTAAAAGCACCCTCCTCAAGCAGCTAATATAACAGAGAATATGGAAAGAGTGAACATGGAACAACATATCATGACTAGGCCTATTTAAAGCGCTTGACTAATTCCAGGAAGGGCACCACTTAAGATGAATCCTTACTGCAAACTAGTAAGCCACTCGCATTCTAGAACATGATACAAGAAGACAATTGGCATGAAATGAGATAATGTATTAACACATAAGAGAAATTACATACTGTGAGATACCAAAGACCAGTGAGATACCAAAGACCAGAATCCTCATTACAGTTATAACCCCTCTTCACTGAGACCCTACGGGCTCTGAAGCTTCATACAGAAATATTACAAAAATGTATACAGAAGTCTTCTCGCTGCACAGTTTGCTGACAGAAATCTGGAACCTTTCCAATGTCTTTTCTTTCAACTTTTATAGACCAGATAGAGAATTCTAGAGGAGGCGGTAGATAGAAAGCATTTAATGATTTATTTTGAATCAAATGGCGGAAAAATTTCACGCCCACACTATGAAACGATTGAACATAATTAACTGTACATTACAATTTATTTCTGGAAATGAATACTTGAAATGAAAACTGTTTATATGCAAGATATAAATAATAAAATATGTAAACATTCAGTTGTTTTCTGGAGGAGGAAGATCTGCGGCAATAAAACCTTGAGGCGCCTGTTTCCATGCATGGTACTTTCGATCTTCAGTTCTTGAATTTTAAATTTGGAACCTCTTTCGAGCTGGACCCTGAATTCATTGCTTCTTCATTAATAATCTGTTGTTGCATTAATGCTTTCATCTGCCCGAATGCGTCCCTTTTGATTTTCCTCTGGAGAGTTCCATGGATCGAAGTACCTTTCTTTAATGGAGGTCACATCATAGTGACTTCCGGATCTTTTCCGCTAATTTTGTTCCCACCACAAGTTCCTGCAAAAACCAAAGCCTGTTGAATAAAACTGATGACAGAGATAGTGGACAAAGCGAGACTAACAGAAGTGGTGGCATAGATATGAGAGGATGATGGAATGACGCGGGGGGGAGACTTCAAACGAAAACGCAGGGGTGTGACACATAACCGGAATATGCGAACAATGGAGAGATAGTGAATGACATGTCGGCACACAACGAAACATGGCAGACGGGCGCTGATGGTATGAAAACTCAGAAGATTAATTTTTGGAGGAGTTACAAAGGAAAGACGCGACAAGACAGCGGAATGAAGGCTTGAGAGGTGGGACCCAGGGTGCATATCACAGGATCACAAGGGGAGAAAATGCGATGGGAGAAAAATGGAATAGCCAAAATTCCGCGCTCTGCGCTATGCGATAGGTGTGATCAGTCGGGCGCAAATCGCAAGAATGAAAAATGTGATGGCGGGGGATAGTGCGCGCGAGAAACTGCGCTTTTGCGATGAGGCGGACATGCGATGGTGGGATTATGCGATAAACGCCCAAAGGGGTAGTGCTTGGTTATATGCAAAAGGAGGCACGGAGCTAGGAGGAAAAGGGGCTAAACCTTATGTAATCTTTCAAAGTGGACTTTAGCCCTTTTTCAATGTATTTCCGATGCGGGAAGGGGCAGCGGTGAAAGGAAAAAGAGACTATGACCAAGATTCAAATGGAGGGGATGATTTGTACAACATCGGCTCCAACTGGGGACGGCATGTTCGTCCTCGGGCATGCCGAGAACTCGCAGACCTCAGACCCCTTTGCATTTTCTTCAAAACTTATTAGCTTATTTACATTATTTACATTTCAAAATTGAAATCACATTTTCTTATATTATATGCATAAATATACCAGGCCTGATCTGCCTGAGTCAGTACTGAAAGTAGTGTTTAAGGAATTGTCCATTCACGGGAGCGTCCAACAGATCGCCCTGTAGATTTTCTAACATGAAAGTATTATTTCTCCCTAGGTTCACTATTTTAAATGGACCGAACCATAGCGGGTCAAATTTGGCATGCTTGCCCTTTTCTGCTCTGCGAACATCCCACCTGAGAACCAGGTCTCCTATCTGGAAATTCCTATCCTTGGCATGGCGATCAAAAATATCCTTCATTTTTTCCTGGTATTCTATCAGTCTCTCATTTACCTGGTTGCGCGTTTGTTCCAATTCTACCAGCTGATTAATTCTTCTGATCATGTCATCTGGTTCTTCCTGATTCTCTTGCATGAAACGTGCCACCAGCAATGCTAATTGCAGAGGAAACACAGCAGCTCGCCCATATACCAGCTCATAGGGTGATTTTCCTGTTGCTCTTTTGCTGGTTATCCTATTTTCCCATAGAGCAAACTTTAATTGAGAGTCCCAATTTTTCTGGTTTTCAGCTATCGTTTTCTTCAAAGCCCTCACCAGGGTTTTATTAGAGGACTCTGCTAAACCATTCCCTTATGGATAGTATGCTGTGGAGTGAGTCAATTTAATTTTATACCTTTGACAAAACTTTACAAACCTGGCAGACTTGAAAGCCTGCACATTGTCAGTTACAATTCGGGCTGGAAAACCAAACCTGGATATGATATTTTCCTCTATAAACCTCATGATCACAGCATCTGTAGCTTTTCTTGTAGGTATTGCTTCCACCCATTTTGTTAAGTAGTCCGTGGCTGTTAGTATCCATCTAT
Source organism: Pinus albicaulis (assembly GCA_034641835.2). Lineage (NCBI taxonomy): Eukaryota > Viridiplantae > Streptophyta > Pinopsida > Pinales > Pinaceae > Pinus > Pinus albicaulis. The sequence continues at coordinate 59,808 of JAXQQM020066262.1, forward strand.
GCTGGCCGCTTGATGGGGGATGTATTTCTCCTATAAAATCTAGTCCCCATTTCTGAAACGGTTCATTTACATGGATGGGAATCAAGGTCATAGCTGCTAATTTCTGTCTTTCTGCAAACCTTTGACACTTGTCGCATGCTCTGACTTGGGCAAAAGTATCTGAGTACAGTTTTGGCCAGTAAAATCCGGCCCTCAAAATTTTATGTGTTGTAGCCCTCCAACTGTAATGTCCTCCACAAATTCCTTCATGAAATTCTTGTAATGCTTTTTGCGCTTCATCTTTTGTGAGGCATAACAATAATATACCTAGAGGGTCTCTCCAATAGAGTTGTCCATTGGCAATTACATATTTCTGTGATTTCATTCTCACAGCTCTGTATTTTACTCTGTCACAACCTGAAGGACGGCTAACTGTTAAAAGATATTCAACTATTTCTTTATACCATGGACTGGTTAGATATTTCACATGTACCTTTTGCGTAGCCATCTCTAGTCCATGCTGCTCTTCTCCTTGTTCTGATTCTTCATTTTCTAACATGGATAGATTAATTCCCAGAGCTTGATGATTTGATTCAGATAACATCTTGTCAAGTCCCTATCCTTTTACCAACTTGGTTGGCCTTATATCCAAATCATATTCCTGGATTTTTGCAATCCATCTTCCTCTTCTACCTTCGCTGTCTCCCTGAACCAGAATGTCTTTTACAGCAGCTGTGGGGACAAAAGCTGTGATGTGAGATTGCAAAACATAAACTCTGAAAGCTTTAAGGGACTTTACTAGGGCATATGCCTGCTTCTCCAATATATTATATTTCAATTCTGCATCATAAAGTACTTGGCTGAAGAAAGCTATAGGCTGTCCATATCCCTCTTCATTTTTCTGCAATAGCACTCCAGCGATTGTGTGAGGGGAAGCAAATGAGAAAATCATAAATGGCTTTTTGTAATCTGGCCCCACTACTACAGGAGCTTCGGAAAATGCTTGTTTTATCCTTGTGAATGCATCTCTAGACTCCTGGGACCATTTTACTTCATTCTCCTTTTTCAGCATATTAGTTATATGCCTAACTATTTCAGCATAGTTAGGAATAAAGCTTCTTAAAAAATTAATTCGGCCCAAAAACACTTGTACTTCCTTTTTATTCCTGGGCAGAGGAATGTTGTTTATTACTTCAACTCTTTTAGGGTCTATTTTCACACCATCCCTTGTTACAATGTGCCCTATGAGTTTTCCCTCATCTAATGCAAAAAAGGACTTTTGAGGGTTAAGGGACAGGCCATACCTCCTGCATTTCTCAAAAGTTCTTAAATGCTCAATATGTTCATCGTCATTCTTTGAAAACAAAGTTATATCATCAAGATAAACTACCAAAAACTTTTCCTGTTCTCCAACAAAGGCTATGTCCATTGCCCTTTGAAAAGTGGCTCCTGCATTAATTAATCTGAATGGCATCCTCGCATACATAAAGGTTCCCCATGGTGTAGTAAATGCAGTTTTCTTCTGGTCTTCTGGGAATACAGCTACCTGATTATAACCCGAAAACCCGTCCATCATTGACATTCTGGATGCTCCTACCACTTTTTGCAGGATGTGGTCCATCTTAGGCAGTGGATAGTTATCTTTGAGAGATGCTCTATTCAAATTCCTGAAATCTACATAGAGCCTTATTTCTCCATTCTTCTTTCGCACAAGAACAAGATTTGCTATCCATTCTGAGTACCTTAATGGTACAATTATCTTGGCCTTCAGTAATTTCTTAATTTCTTTTTCAATTGAGGGAAGTAGCAGAGGGTTTATCTGTCTGAGCTTCTGCTTATATGGCTTTGCATCTTCCCTCAATGGAATCTTGTGTTGTATTATATTTACATCAAAAGTTTTTAGGTCCTGATAGGACCAAGCAAAAACATCTTTATAAGATTGAAATAACTTTAAGTATTTTTCTTTATAATCTTCTAGGACTTTCTTAGATAATTTGATCATTTTAGGATCTGTATGAGTTCCCAGATTCAAGTCTTCCACTTGATCTTCTTATGTTACTTTGCTGGGCTACAATGGAATATCATCTTTGTTAAATAATCTTTCTAGGGGCACCAACCCCCTAGGTATAACATTTCCTTTCAGCTGCAACACTCTATTTCCTGCTATCTTTTCTTCCCATTTACTTTCTGCAATATTTTCAACTTCTTCCTCCTCATTATCATCAATTTCTGTATTTGTGAATTCTCCCACTGTCTCCATGAATCTCTTCATTTGTTCATCATCTTCAAATACCTGCCAGTGCTTTATGTTGTCTGGAATGGATGGTCTGTACCGTACCTCCACTTCATATCTTAAAAGCGGATTCTGAGGGGGACGGAATGTACTGGCAGCTACAGCAAGAGAATCTGCTATTCTGTTTTGCTCCCGGGGCATGAACTATATATTGAATGCTGAGAAGAAATTTTCCATCATGTCCCATACTTCGTTTCTATATGCTCTGAGTCGAGGATGCTTATTTTGGCATTGACTTTTGATCTGTCTCACTACTAGCTCAGAATCTCCCAGGACTTTTAAACATTGGATGCCCATGTTTCTAGCTGTTTGCAGTCCCAATAATAGTGCTTCATATTCAGCTACATTGTTGGTAGCCTCATATTCGAGTTTGAAGGACAGTGGCACCCATTTTCCTGTGGGAGAAATCAACAATACCCCCGCTCCATTACCTTCCCTTGAGTTTGCTCCATCAAAATGCAAAGTCCATATTTCCGATTCCTGATCTCCTTTAGGCTGCTCAGCTTGGATTTGACCAAAAAGGGGTTCATGAGTATAATTCTGGTTTTCTTCTAACATCAAACATGAAAATTCTCCCTCTTTGTTATAAACTGGAGAGTTCTCTGAGCAGTCAGCCTTAGTCACCATTTTAACAAATCTAGTCTCTATGTACAACCTCCTTTCCTGCCCTCCAAAGACTGGGACAGTAGCATACGTTAAATCTAATTTAATTGACCCTACAATCTTGGTACCCCATGACCTTGACAAGAGCATGCCAAAGCGGGCTGGGATATCAGTGACCACAATGTCCATGACCACGCTCTTTGCTGGAATTTGGGCCAAATTGACCACTAAGTCTTTAATCATTCCCAAGAATTTAACTCTTTTGGAATCAAATGAATATAAATCTTTATATGGTCTTGTAATTTGCAGCCCTAGTTGCTCCATGACAGACAGAGGCATAAGATTATGGGAAGCCCCAGAATCTAACATACAGTTATGTAACAGCAGGTCATGTATAACTAGGGATACATAAAAGGGAGGAGTAGAAGGGTCTATCTCCTCGACATGTGGGCCAAAGACTACCATGGGTCTTTCTTCTTGAAGATTTAAACTATCAGGTGTGATTGGTATTCCAGGAGGAAGCATAAAGGAAATGACTTGAGACTGATATACAGGTTGCTTCAATAATTCAGTCAATGGGACAAGAATCTTGATTTTCTCGAGTTCCTTTTGCAAATTAAAAGCAGATGAGGGTTTTTCTATCACAATTTCTTTTGACTCCTTATTCTCAACTAAAGACTTAACTTCTTTTGACACCGGCTCAGCATTGGGAGGACTGAATATTTTAGAAGAAGAAGGAATCTGATCATTAGACTACAAGGGGGTATTCAGAAGATCCTTACCTTTTTCCGCATTCTTCTTTGTTGCTAATTCCTTCGGAGCAGATGCTTCTTCTTGAGGTGGTTCTTCTTCTTGGTCCTGAGTTCTGGTCCTCTTCCTTGAGGATCTGAGATCATATTTTACGTTGAATTGCGCTTCCATGAAATCAGCGAATTGCTTACAGTAATGGTCAATCTCCACTTCTTCGTCTTCATCTTGCAGCGGGCACTCCATATCATCATTATTTGAAAGAGCCATATTTGAATCTTCTACTCCATAAGCTGCATCTCCAGTGGAGTCATCTGCTAGTCCTTCCAAGTATAAGGGATGAGGTACCTGATCTTGTTGTTCTTTCATCTCTCTCGGCAATATATGGAGAGGTGGCCTTCTATACTTGGGATTATATCCTCTGTTTGGAGCGTTATAGAAACTCTTGGGAGCTGCATTTTTAGCTACCAGTTCAAGCTTGACCATCTTCTTTATCATCTTACTTATTTCATCCAATTTCTCTGGATCTTTTTCTTGACTTGAGGCGGAAACCTCTTCTTTGCCTTTCCTCCTAGTATCTTGTTCAGTTTTTCCCTTTAGTTTCCCGGTGGAGGCAAAGTTCGCTTCTAATTCCAGAGCATCTGATTGTGCATCATCTAAAGTGGCAGGTTTTCTTTCCCTCAAAGAGAAGCCAAAATCAGATTCAAAGGCTGCTATGAAAATTATCTTGGCAGCAGCTTCATGGGGCTTCATCTCAGGGGGCAGGCTCAGGTATAGCTTATTGAATCTTTTAATAAAGTCTGAAACTCCTTCATTCTGTTTCTTCTTCATGGTATTAAATTCGGTGAGACATAGACCGTGGTCTTTCTTTTCTCCCCACTTCCTGAGAAAAGCATTTTCCATTTGGTCCCAGGTGGTCACAGAATTATTCCCCAATGTCTTAAACCATTTTCGGGCTTCCCCTTCCAAAGACTGCACAAATAATCTCAAGACCACATCCAGATGTTCAACATTTAAGTTCTCTGCAAAAGAGCAGAAGGTCTCAAGATGTTTCTGGGCATCAGCTCCATTTTCACCATTAAACCTCGAAAGAATCTTTAGATAATCTTGTGGCATATCATTTAATACTTGGGGCAAGGCTAGTGGGGCGTATTTGTTCAAAAGAAATGCAGGGACATTGGCCATTGGAGGAGGTGGGGGTTGCACAACAGTATGAGATACAAAAGTAGGGAGAGGAGTAGGAGGAAGCGGAGTGTGAATAACAATGGGAATATATTGCACAGAAGCCTGAGGTGTGGATGGGAATAACTCACGGTTAACAATAACTACTTCTGTGACTTCCTTAATTTCTTCAGCCTCGAAAGCAGGCTGAGATTCTTCTTCAATTGAGGCACTTCCTCTACGTGGAGTCTCCGAGTAAAACTTGGGATTTTCTGTTCTAACTTCTTGAGAAGAAGAGGGTTGGTAATCTTCAACGGAATATTCAGAATTTTCAGCACGGGCTGACTTCCTCTCCTTCCAAGTTCTTTTATGAATGATCTTCTCTGGGTCAGACACGTAAGGTGTTTTCAGTTGAGCTATATCTGACCTCAAATGCGGCCTACGAGGAGCCAGGACTACCAATAAAATTTATCAAATAAAGACCAGTGGAGTCGCCAAGGTGAGATATATGCAACTCTTCAACTCTCTGTGCTCACCTGATTAGAGAGTGAAAACAATTTTTCGAGACCCAGGGAAACTGATATTCTTGAATTCGCGTCCCCGGCAACGGTGCCAGAAAGATGTTGTGGATGATTTTGTCACCCCCCTAGAGACAGCCTAGAGTTGCCATAGACCAGTGCCTAGGACATCTTAATATAGCAAGGAGCCCTTTTAGTTTGGGTTGTCAGTCCAAGAACTCGCTTACTATCTCTTGTTTGAACAAGGAAATTAGTTTTGAATGGGACCAATCTCTCTCAGAAGCTGACACAAAGATAAGAATAATGTAGGAACATCATGTAAAACTTTAGCATGAAAGCATCAGACAGTTAAGAGACTGCTTACTGTAAGGAGGGCCGATTCAAATAATATATCACAAAAATCAGATATCAGGAAGTGAGTGCAGTGAGGAAACATAAGAAGATATTAGCTGGCATGAGACTGACACCCAGATACACAACAGAACCATATAAGGGCGCACCAATTTACGAATCCTTATATGACAATGGCATTTTAAAAGCACCCTCCTCAAGCAACTAATATAGCAGAAAATATGAAAAGAGTGAACATGGAACAGTATACCATGACTAGGCCTATTTAAAGTGCTTGACTAATTCTAGAAAGGGCATTAACAAGGATGAATCCTTACTGCAAACTAGTGAGCCACTCGCATTCTAGAACATGATACAAGAAGACAAATAGCATGAAAGAGATATTGTATTAACACATGAGAGAAATTACATACTGTGAGATACCAAAGACCAGAATCCTCATTACAGTTATAACCCCTCTTCACTGAGACCCTATGGGCTCTGAAGCTTCATATAGAAATATTACAAAAATGTATACAAAAGTCTTCTCGCTGCACAGTTTGCTGATAGAAATATGGAACCTTTCCAATGTCTTTTCTTTCAGCTTTTATAGACCAGATAGAGAATTCTAGAGGAGGCGGTAGATAGAAAGAATTTAATGATTTATTTTGAATCAAATGGCGGAAAACTTTCGCGCCCACACTATGAAACGACTGAACATAATTAACTGTACATTACAATTTATTTCTGGAAATGAATACTGGAAATGAAAACTGTTTATATGCAAGATATAAATAATAAAATATGTAAACATTCAGTTGTTTTCTGGAGGAGGAAGATCTGCGGCAATAAAACCTTGAGGCGCCTGTTTCCATGCATGGTACTTTTGATCTTCAGTTCTTGAATTTTAAATTTGGAACCTCTTTCAAGCTGGACCCTGAATTCATTGCTTCTTCATTAATAATCTGTTGTTGCATTAATGCTTTCATCTGCCCGAATGCGTCCCTTTTGATTTTCCTCTGGAGAGTTCCATGGATCGAAGTACCTTTCTTTAATGGAGGTCACATCATAGTGACTTCCGGATCTTTTCCGCTAATTTTGTTCCCACCACAAGTTCCCAAAAACCAAAGCCCGTTGAATAAAATTGGAGTGATGAAGATAGTGGACAAAGCAGACTAAAGGATGGTATAGATATGAGAGGATGACAATGATGGGGGAGACTTCAAACTAAAAACGTAGGGTGGACATGAAAATCGAATATGCAATAATGGAGAGATGCTGAATGACATGTTTGACACAACGAAGATGGTATTCACAAATATGGTATCAAACTTTGGGAAGATTAATTTTTTGGGAGGAGTTATAAAGAAAATGATGTCAAGGGTTTATTAGCTGAATGAAGGCTTTATAGTGGAATCATAAAGACATTTCAGATCGTACAGAAAATGCGGATAGAAAATGGAATAGCTAAAATTCCACGTCCTCACGCTACATGCGATAGCATGATCATCACGTGAAATCGAAGAATGAAAAAATGCGACAAGGGTGATAGTGACACGAAACTCGCTTTGCTAAGGAGGTTGATTAAAGATGGCAAGTGATGATAAGCATAAACGTCAAAGTGGGGCAGCGCTTGGTTATATGCAAAAGGAGGCGCGGGGCTAGGAGGAAAAGGGGCTAAACCTTATGTAATATTTCAAAGTGGACTTTAGCCCTTTTTCAATGTATTTCCGATGCGGGAAGGGGCAGCGGTGAAAGGAAAAAGAGACTATGACCAAGATTCAAATGGAGGGGCTGATTTGTACAACAT
>JAXQQM020062702.1:0-56755 GCA_034641835.2 Pinus albicaulis
GAAACTCTACATCCCTTTCATCACCTGCAATTTTTCCATGGGTCTTGTTAGGGTCCCGTGATTTGGCTTATTGGCAAGCGAAATGATAGTGTAACATCAAACCAATCTTTGGAGCCCAAGGACCTAGCCTTCCTGGACTCAGAGAGGGCTCTCTCTATATGTGTAAGGGATATCTGTGTGTTTGCTTATTTGTGTTCTGATTTTAGGCTAGTTATGAAGTAAGTTTTTGATTTTTTGGTTTTTTAAGTTGTGAGGGATGAAACTGATCCAAGATATAAAATAGATAACAAGATGTTAGATTAACTGGGCTATGGGGTCAAAAGGTCAAGAAAGCTATTAGATGACGATGCAAGGCTGTTGAAGGGCCGATTTGATTCAAGGTAGAAAGGATCTTAGGGAAAAATGGAGTAAACGGACATCAAGTTTGTGAAAGACGAGGAATTTCAAGCATAACTAGTTTGATAGCAGACATAAACATGGTATGGAAAACCATTAATCATGCAAACTGTAACTATGAGCTAATTAATACATAGAAATCAAACATTCAAGCCATGCATAGAAGTATAAGACCCTCTAACTTTGGGAAATGGCTATCAGACTTTTGGGAAAACACATAAGACAGACTAACAACTCAAAACACTATGTCGGAACTCCTAAACACAGTACTTCAAGTTATTGGGCACTTTGAACAACAAGATTTGCATAGTTTTAGGCAAAGGGCTAGATCGGGACTAGGCCTCCTTGGTTCAAACAAAATGATAATCTTAATCAGTCAAAGAGATAGTTTCATGGATGGAACTATGGATAGTCATAGGTAAGCAGGGCACACCATACATCCTACTCAACATGCATAGAACTATTAATGAAACTAGCAACAATATCCTCAAGTTATTAAAGAGCAGCTAAGAATTCTTTAATGCAACTAAGGAAGAAGAAAACATAAAAGCTATGAAGATTCAGGAATTTTGAGGTGCCTCCATGGGCATATCTCAAATTTAATCTCTACTGATCTATAGCAAGCAAGAAACATGTATCATGAATGAAAAATAGAAGACAACAACAAAGCAAGAGACACTATACCATTCTACCATGTCATGGAATCCATCAACAATCCTTCATCATTCTTCCAAGAACATTCAAGAGGCAATCCAAAAGCATAACACAAGTATTTTCTTCCAAAGCTAATATGACCATATATTACTTCTCTTCTCAAATTCAGCCTTGTTTACAAATGAGAGCTTGTGGAATAAATAGGCTCAAGTGAGGTAAACCTCATGTTTCAACCTCCTCTCCTATTGGCCTACTCAAAATATCTAAACTTGCCCTTGAGGCTTTGCAAAGCCCAAGGCACAAAAATATCTCATAAAATATCTAAAAAATGCTAAAAAAGGAAAAATAATTGACTTTGCATCATTTCCCATGTGCAAAAATAGCTAAACGCACATTTGGAAAAAGCATATTTTAGAGGTTCAAAAATTACAAAAATACTTCAAATTTTCATCAGCAAAAGGTCCCCTGACTTGCCGGAAACATTTGGCAGCCTTCCCGGTGTCGAAACGAGGCTCATGATAGCTCGTTGGAAAGCTCTGATGGTCTACCTTCCGGCGCAACTAAAATTTCCCCAATCTAATGCCTAGAATTCCTCCAAATCTGCACCTGTGTGTAAAAATCCAGAAAATTACAGTCTGCTGATAGACCGGGCAGAGTGTGCAAAAAGAGAGCCTTTTTCGCCATTTTGAAGGGGAAAAAGATCTCCAAATCTCCTAAAAATTGCTGAGAGAATGCTCATGAAATTATGGCATCCAATGATACCATCCTCCTCCCTTGATGAATCCTCAAAATGAAGTGGCGAATTTTGTGAGTTTTGACCAAAAACTCAAAAATGCCAAAAAACCAAAAATTGTCAAAATGTGCCCAGAATTGGTGTGTATGACCCTCAAGGGTCCTTGGCAACATGTTCTGAAGCTTGGGCCCAAACTCCAAGTTTAAAGGTGTTTTTCTTTCTTTTCTTCTTGAAACTACTGTCCTTGATCATCATCCTTATGCTGCTGCTCAAGCTGCTGAGTTGCTGCTGTTCAGCACTCTTCTCCTCTTTTTCCTACTGTTGCTCACCTTTACCACTGTCATGCTGATCCTGTTGTCTTTCCTAGAGGGGCACCTTGATCTAGATGTGCTCCTGAAACACCAAACTACTTCCAAGTCTTTGGAATGCCTTCTTTAAACCAAACTCTGTCCTAGCCTGTCAACTTCGCTATTAAGCAACAAGTGATTTCAAAGATAGTGTGAAAATGCTCTTCTTTGGTGTAAGACCTTTGTTTCCTTCAAAATGATGCCTTTCTAGCCTTTGTACATCAATTTATCCAATACTCTCAATGATTTATACAATCCACAAGGATAAACACAATCAAAGTGACTTTCCGGTGTAAGGGCACCCAGCTTTGGTGTTTAGAGGCAATAGGACAGCCTTGTCTTTTTTAGAAGAACAAAAAACAACATGCCTTTCTAATTCAAAAACACTGATCTCTTTTAGGTCACTCAACCAATGCATTCAATAACATAAAACACCTTTTTAAACAAAGTACTGCCTTCTTTATACTCTACTACTTCTCCTACCTCAGATTGACAATATCTCCGAATGCAAATTGTAGCTTTACTGATTTGCTATGTTTTATGAATGGAAAGTCAAGACACTGTTTTGTCTGTTCAACACCCAGAAAAAAAAAAACCTTTGAAAGGTCAAAGAAGCTGATATAATGATCACTGCTGTCTGAAGACTGATCTACTGCTTCACCCTTTAAACCCTGTGCTCTTCTTTCTTTGGTAGAGTGAACAGCAAAGGAGTTGTTTGTGCTTTGGAAATTTGCAAAAAGAGATGGCCACGATCCTTACTTCCATTTGAAACATGGAAAAGTCAAAGTCTCTTTCATACTCGCTTGGTGAGGCTTTTTGAAAGATGTTTCGAAACAGTCTCTGCTTTTAAACAAACTTGAACCTTTATCCTTTAAACATAACCTGATACTCTTTTGTCTGGATAAATGTCATAGTGGGAAAGAGCATTTCCCTCATAAGCCTGACACCTTCTTGAAATGAAACAAACCCTTTGAGAAAGTAAAACTTTGATTATTTCTTATTTTGTTACTATTTGAGGACAGTTTATGAAGTTTTGAATCATCAATAAGGACCTACCACCTTTTCCATGCTTACTGCTAGTCAATCACAGCCATTTCAAACCCGTTACTGTAAACCAGAGGAATAACTCTTTTTGATACTGTATTCAATCATGCACTTGGCTGGCAGAGTTTTTAACTTTGTCTTATCACAGCAGGGTTAGCTTTTCAAATTTTGACAAAGCTTTCAACTAATGGGCATATTTGGAGTTTTAAACATGAAATATATCTCCTTGAGTCACACTGGAACATTCATTTTTTCCCTCATTTAGCCTTGGAGAAACACAGTGATTCTTCCACCCTTTAGATTTTTAAAATGAAAAAGATGCATGTGGAGCACCTTGAGATTTGAATGGCAAGGCTTGGCTGACCGTTTGAGTGGCTTCGGAGCACCTTTGGAGGCGTTTGAAACCATCAAAAGACGCGCGGCATGTTCATATGGAAGAGCGCCGCGCAAATTTGTGCTGTCGGGTCACTATCGGGCCGACAGGACCGGCACCTATAGGCGCGCTGCGCAGCCTGCTTTTCCTTTGCAAATTTTGCGTCTGAGCGTGCCGCACGCTTTCCCAGGCACGTCGCGCAGCTTCAAACGATCAAAATTCTCGCAAATTTCCTGAACTCTTTTTTTTCCAGTCTTGTGGATAGTCATGAGGTGTTGCTTTGTGTATGGAGGGTATCAAAGAGCTTTGCCACAGTCAAACTACCTTTATATTGGAAAAGGGAAAACAAAACCTATAGTGGCGAATGATCATTTTCTTTATAAACCTATTCTCCTTTTTGGAATGACATAACCTTTTGGAGAAAAATGTCTTTTGAAACTTTGACTGTCTCTCACCTAGAGGAAAAAATGTCTCTTTTTGTACCAGTGGCATGTGGATTTTGCTTTCAATGATTTCTAGAAATTGAAAAACTATGCCAAAACTTTTTTTGTACTTGATGAACTAGTATACTTACTTGTAGTGCCCTTTGCTGAAGACAAAATTGAACTATTGATTCAATATCTTTTATACTTTCTGATTTCTTGAATGGCATACTTGTCTCTGTCATTTGAAAGGAGATGGCTTACCTTTTTTAACTTGGTTTGACAAACTCTGCCTCCAGGTGTTTCATTAGTTTCTTTTTCAACTATGGGTGTCAACAATTTATTTGAATTCACTCAGGCTTTGCCATGGTATTTAGATGAAGGAGGGCACTGCTTCCAATACACTTTCTTTGCTCAAAACATACCAATATGGTGCTTCTTGATCTTTAACTAATGAAGACCTGTGTTTGTCTCAAGCTTCCCAAAAACTGACAGTATGTCAAAGCACCCTTTTGCATATTATCACAAATAGTTTCAACTGTAATGCCTCTTGAGGAGATAAGCCAGATTTTATGTGTCAGCTGTTATAAACAGATTTGAAAAAGCACCTGTCTATAATTGGAGTTGCTTTCATTAATGACATGCCTTTCCAAGGTTTTAAAACTCAGATCATAACCTTTCTATACCTTTGTGTTGAGGAGGTGAGTATGTGAGATGTGAAAAAGAAGCTATAATTACTCACAGACACCAAGGCTCTTTTTGGCCACTTTCTTCTAATGGAGCTCTAAAATAAACAAACCTGTGAAAAAATATCTTTCGGTAAAAATCACATCCAAATAAATTTGACCAAATTTATTTGGATGTGATTTTTACCGAAAGATATTTTTTCACAATTTATGGATCACAGAAGCAATATTCCTATAAAAAAACCTGCTGCATCTGAAGGATTCACTTGTCTTTGTGGTGGAGTGTGGATCACAACACCTGAACTTGCACTGGCGCTTTGAATGACATCAAGATGGCTTATGTCTGGGGCTGTATACTACTTGCCTGCTTTTTCACTGTGTTTATCCAAAAACCATGGACTGTATTCCACAACTCAACAGAAATATGAGAGTACACAGAGGTCCTTTTTACTGAAGTATCTTCATGCTCAGCATTGATTTGGGCCATTCATACTAGCACCCCTGCAGAGATGTTTTGTTACAATAGCTTTGATCAATGGAGTCTCTTTCTGTTGCGCCATGATGATGATGCTTGTAACTTCAATTTATCTTCTTTCTTAGGACACAAGACCAAAAAATCTTCTTTCTTTTGTCTTGCACATTTCAGATCTTAGCCCTGTTTTGATCATCACTTTCCCTCAGAAACCTTGAGTCACTGTTTCACTGTCTAGTAAAAAAAAACCTGTGCTTATAGTCAGTTTTGTAATTTCTTCAAATCAATATTAGCCATTGCCCTCTGCTTGTAGATGAAGGAGGCGCCTTAACCCTCTGCTTATAGATGGAGGTTTTTGGCCATGATAAATAACAAGTTTGTTTGACAGTGTTGTCTTTCTTCTACTGTGTTTTCATGCTGAATGAAGTTGCAAGGTCTTGATGAGAAACTCTTTGTCTTGCAGATATATCTCAGGCTTATGCTCACATTGAGAAGCAGCTGTTCTTCTAATGTGGAGTCAAGAAATTTCTTCTGAGATGATGACATGTTTCCTGTGCTTGTCAAATCCATAAACAGTGTAAAACACCTAATAATCAGCTTGAGACTGTGGTCTATGCAGTGCTGAGACTTAGGGGTGTGTAAGTGGCGCGACTTAGAGCTGTGACTAACTTGATTAGCAGACCATGAGGTCTTTTGTGACTGGTCTGTAGCAAATGGAGGTTTTTTGGCCTTTTGATGGTTGCCAAGGGTAAAATGCCTTAAAGCGCCACTTCCTAACTTAGGGTAGGCTTTTTGAACAAATTTGGATTGTCCTTTTAGAGCTGATGGGCAGACTAGTAGGGTTAAAGCTAGATAGGATAGCGATAATGAGGTTTCACCTTGACATGGGTGGACTGAAAAGTAGGAGGGCGAAAAAAGTTTTATGAGGGTTTTCTAGATGAAAAATTGACATATGGAGATCAGCTTCTAGAAAAACTCAGCTGTGGATTTAGTCATCAGCAACAAGTGAAAAATACTGATGACTAACAGTGGCTCCATTTGGGGAGGGCAGCTCCTCGTCAGGAGGTGTCCAGAATTCAGATTTTTGACTTATGAAGACCAGTGCCTTACCTATTGGCGCAAAATTTCACCCTTCTTTGATGCTATTTCTGAAAATTGACAGCATGGTTAACATCAATGATATTTCTACCTACCCCACTATCTTTCCTAACATTTTTTCTTCTCTTTGGCGCGTTTGAACTAGCAGCCTTTTGACAATGTATATTTTTCTTTTTGCAAAATGAACCTATCTATTTCTACTCTTATATCTGCCAGGAGTTCAAATTAAACTGATGAACTCTTTCATTACTCTACCTATGCTAGATCAACTATCAAGATTAAGCAGTTTGACAGGATTTTGTTCTCTAATCTAAAACACGAAATTTAAAAGATGATCAAATCAGGATTAGACAATCTGATTTGTCATGTATTTGCGGCATGATAGGACAAACTGCACACAAATATTATTCTGCAACAAAAGGAAAAATAGAAAAGCGGGGCTAAGATGTACAATGTATTTTTCATCCCTCGCTTCTCTCTTTGGTTCTGTTTTAGGCATGTGGAACCAGAATCTCTCCCTAATCTATACTCTGTGATAAGTCAATCTTACACAATGTTGACCATCTTTTTCACTCACTAACTTATCAACAAATAAATTTAACCATGTTCAGCTATGATTAGGCTAGATAGATGAACAAGACATTGAAGTACTAGTAGCGGCATTTAGACTTCCACGCTTTCCGAAGGACTATTTTTTGGAACATGGGGCCTTGCCACTGCTTTTTAGAAACTGCCCTATTTTTCTACTTTTCACTGTTTTTTGTATTTTCTGCTTTTTCACTTTTTCTTCAAACAAACTACAAATGAAAAAAGTGCTCACAAGGCTGAGCTTATTTTCTACTGCTGTTTATCTATTCTATACTAAACTGTACATAACATACACTTGGTGAGCTCTTCTTTCCAATGCAACCAGTCAAGTAGATGCTCACATGGGTCATTCTGGTTTAGTTCTTTTATGATGCAGGAAAAATGAGAAGGCCACTCCCACTCGGTTTGTTTTCGGGCAGTAGTGTGTAAGTTTTTCCCCATTCTGGGCAACAAATTGTTCATGATAGAACCCACTACTCCTTCAGACTTCTCAAGGAAAACAACAAATGGATCTTGGAATAGTATTTGATCTAGAGGATTTGAGATATAGGTTTCATTCAGGATTACTCTTTCAGACTTCTCAAGGAAAACAACAAATGGATCTTGGAATAATACCTGATCTAGGGGTTTTGAGATATGGGCTTCATTCATGATTACTCTTTCAGACTTCTCAAGGAAAACAACAAATGGATCTTGGAATAATACCTGATCTAGAGGATTTGATATATGGGCTTCATTCAGGATTACTTTTTCTTCCATTTGGTTGCATTTGAGACTATCCTGGTAAAGCAACCCTTCCCTTTGCTCATGATCACTTGAACTATCAGACTCATCATATATTGCAGTGTAGTTCTCTTGCCCAGCTGATGTGTTTTGATAGGGCGGGCTGAAAACTGTGTGAAGGTCATCAGGTCGATGAGCAGGGATACACTTTGACAGCAAATTATCTTCAAAGGATAGTGTGACAACTCTCATTTGTTTCTCAACCTCTACTTCATCATCTGCAATTTGTAACTCAATGGAACTTGGTGGCTGCAAATATGGAGTTAAGGAAGATTCCATGTCCAAAATGATTTCTTCAACCATTTCAGAAAAAGGCTTCTCATTTACAACATGCTCAAGAATTTCACCATCTTCATCAACCTCATCATTAAAGCTGAGAAACTGCTGATTTCCAATTATGTGAATGTTATCTCTGATGGACTGAAGTGAAGTAGAGAAAAGAGTCCTAGACTCTTCACTTACTTCTGAACTTTCAAAGCTCTCCTCATCAGTGTCATAGATGACCTGTAATGGCTGCTTACTTTCTTTAAGTTCATGAAACCGAGCTTCCTCTTGGCAATCAAAAATTGAGTCTTCTACAAAGTTAGTTTCTGTTTGGAAGTCATAATCATCAACATATTGATCAAACATTGGAGAATCATTAACATGAGTAATGTCACCAGCCATGTATATTGGATAATCAGATTGCTTTTCATCAACTTGATTCACAAATCTATTTTCTGATTTATGATATGCAGGGTTTAAAAGAGAAAAATCAATGAAGTTTTGGTTACATGAAGTTTCAGAGGCTGTCTGCATGTTTATTATTTGATCTATTTCCTATTCAGTTAAGGGAGAAGGTATTTTCTGTTTTCTTTGGATGGGGCAACAATTTCTTTCCGTCTTTTGTGGAAGTTGATCTTGTGGCTGAATGTCCTCTCGTATTTTATATGAAAGGGCAGATGGATTGTTATCTGTTTCAACCTTTTCAAAGAGTTCTTGTGGATCCTCTCTTATTTCTTGATGGATTTCATCTAGGATCAACTCTTCTTGGTCATCTTGATTGTTAGCTTGGGTAAGAAAATTATGGACCTCCTCTAAAAACTCTTCAAGATGCCAATTTCCTTAGTCTTCTTCAATGCTTACAAGGTGTTGTATAAGGTTTTCAGAGTGATCACAACAATTTTCAGCCAATGATAGAGATGGACAATGCCCTATATAGCATTTACAAAATACTTTGTGGAAATCCTTTAAAGAAAACAAGGTGCGAGGTTCTAGATTTTCATACCATTCTCTTGCCTCTTCTTCTAATGTACCCATGAACATTTTCATGAGGCAGTCCTCATGCCATTCAACCTTTAAGTTCCATACATGCTTATGAAATTTGATGAGGTGTAAAAATGGGTTGTCAATATTTTCATCTCGAAAGACAGGTAGGTCTTCGAACCAATTTACATCTGTGGGCATTTTGTGTGGGAAACTAGGGATATGTTCTCTGCTCATCGGAGCATATCTCCTTTGTGTCCTCAAGTGTTGAACCATGTCTTCCTCCATCAGGATGTTTGGGTTTACTTACTGCATTCCTAGGAGTCTTTATAAGGACTAGTGGGGAAAAAGGCCTACTGGAGGCTAGTGGAGTCGCCAGGTGGAACTTGTTTGTTTTTGAAAATATTTAGCTATGGTCCACCACCAGTAACTAAAGTAAAGCCAGTCTGGAAATATTTTTGATTTTCTGAGTTTTATATGCAGCCTATGTTTTTAAAGTATTCTAAACTTTGTTTCAACACTTTGCTAGGGTGGTGACAACAAAAAGAGTTTACTCTAAATGATCCTATGGACTGCTGGCTTGTTTAATTATCTAAAGGACTAAAGAGTCTATAAGAGTTTGCTAGACTGTCATGTACTCAGTGTCCCACCATCTCCCGCTATGTTAGTGAGCGATGGGATAGGTTGGTCAGATAGTAACCTAGAGTTCGGTAAAATAGTAAGGCCTACTAGAGGCTAGTGGAGTCGCCAGGTGGATTTTCAGTTGTTTTGAGGTATATGTGTATGGTCCACCACCAGTACTGACAAAAACCAATCTAAGGGAGTTTTTTGGGGTTTTCTAAGTTTTATGTATTTCTAAGGTTTGGAAGAGTTTCCTATAACTGACTCATCATTTTGCTAAGATGGTGAAGGAGCTATTTTCTACTCTTCGGACAACACTTAAGCTTTCTAAGTTTGAATGAGACTTCGAGAGTTACTAAGGAGTACTTAGATTGTCACTAACTCAGAAGGTCCCACCGTGATAGCCATTACGTTAGGGTCCCGTGATTTGGCTAATTGGAAAGCCAAATGACAGTGTAACATCAAACCAATCTTTGGAGCCCAAGGACCTAGCCTTCCTGGACTCAGAGAGGGTTCTCTCCATATGTGTAAAGGATATCTGTGTGTTTGCTTATTATGTTCTGATTTGAGGCTAGTTATGAAGTAAGTTTTTTTGGTTTTTTAAGTTGTGAGGGATGAAACTGATCAAAGATATAAAATAGATAACAAGACGTTAGATTAACTGGGCTATGGGGTCAAAAGGTCAAGAAAGCTATTAGATGACGATACAAGGCTGTTGAAGGGCCGATTTGATTCAAGGTAGAAAGGATCTTAGGGAAAAATGGAGTAAATGGACATCAAGTTTGTGAACAACAAAGAGTTTCAAGCATCATTGGTTCTATAGATAACATAAACATGGTAAAGAAAACCCTTAATCATGCAAAATATAACTATAAACTAATCAACACATAGAAACAAACATTCAAGCCATGCATAGAAGTATAAGACCCTCTAACTTTGGGAAATGGCTATCAGACTTTGGGGGAAAACACATAAGACAGACTAACACCTCAAAATACTATGCCGGAATGCCTAAACATAGTCTTTAAGTTATTGGGCACTTTGACAAACAAGCTTTCATAGTTTTAGGCAAAGGGCTAGATCAGGACTAGGCCTCCTTGGTTCAAACAAAATGATAATCTTAATCAGTCAAAGAGATAGTTTCATGGCTGGAACTATGGACAGTCATAGGTAAGCAGGGCACACCATACATCCTACTCAACATACATAGAACTATTAATGAAACTAGCAACAATATCCTCAAGTTATTAAAGAGTAGTTAAGAATTCTTTAATGCAACTAAGGAAGAAGAAAACATAAAAGCTATGAAGATTCAGGAATTTTGAGGTGCCTCCATGGGCATATCTCAAATTTTTTCTCTACTGATCTATAGCAAGCAAGAAACATGTATCATGAATGAAAACTAGAAGACAACAACAAAGCAAGAGACACTATACCATTCTACCATGTCATGGAATCCATCAACAATCCTTCATCATCCTTCCAAGAACATTCAAGAGGCAATCCAAAAGCATAACACAAGTATTTTCTTCCAAAGCTCATATGACCATATATTACTTCTCTTCTCAAATTCAGCCTTGTTTACAAATGAGAGCTTGTGGAATAAATAGGCTCAAGTGAGGTAAACCTCATGTTTCAACCTCCTCTCCTATTGGCCTACTCAAAATATCTAAACTTTCCCTTGAGGCTTTGCAAAGCCCAAGGCACAAAAATATCTCATAAAATATCTAAAAAATGCTAAAAAAGGAAAAATAATTGACTTTGCATCATTTTCCATGTGCAAAAATAGCTAAACGCACATTTGGAAAAAGCAGATTTTAGAGGTTCAAAAATTACAAAAATACTTCAAATTTTCATCAGCAAAAGGTCCCTTGACTTGCCAGAAACATTTGGCAGCCTTCCCGGTGTCGAACCGAGGCTCATGATAGCTCGTTGGAAAGCTCTGAGGGTCTACCTTCCGGAAAAACTAAAATTTCCCCAATCTAATGCCTGGAAGTCCTCCAAATCTGCACTTGTGTGTAAAAAGCCAAAAAATTACAGTCTGCTGATAGACCGGGCAGAGTGTGCAAAAAGAGAGCCTTTTTCACCATTTTGAAGGGGCAAAAGATCTCCAAATATCCTGAAAATCGCTTAGAGCATGCTCATGAAATTATGGCATCCAATGATACCATCCTCCTCCCTTGATGAATCTTCAAAATGAAGTGGCGAATTTTGTGAGTTTTGACCAAAAACTCAAAAATGCCAAAAAACCAAAAATTGTCAAAATGTGCCCAGAATTGGTGTGTATGACCCTCAAGGGTCCTTGGCAACATGTTCTAAAGCTTGGGCCCAAAATCCAAGTTTAAAGGTGTTTTTCTTTCTTTTCTTCTTGAAGCTAGCATCCTTTTCTATCATCACTATCTTTGCTTTGCTCAAGGTATACACAAAGTTCTTGCTATTCGGCAGCCTCTTCTCCTCTTTCTATTCTTTAACTCCACCCAGCATACCTTGTCATGCTGATCCTGTTGTTTTTCCTAGAGGGGCACCTTGATCTAGATGTGCTCCTGAAACACCAAACTACTTCCAAGTCTTTGGAATGCCTTCTTTAAACCAAACTCTGTCCTAGCCTGTCAACTTCGCTATTAAGCAACAAGTGATTTCAAAGATAGTGTGAAAATGCTCTTCTTTGGTGTAAGACCTTCGTTTCCTTCAAAATGATGCCTTTCTAGCCTTTGTACATCAATTTAGCCAATACTCTCAATGATTTATACAATCCACAAGGATAAACACAGTCAAAGTGACTTTCCGGTGTAAGGGCACCCAGCTTTGGTGTTTAGAGGCAATAGGATAGCCTTGTCTTTTTTAGAGGAACACAAAACAACAGGCCTTTCTAATTCAAAAACACTGATCTCTTTTAGGTCACTCAACCAATGCATTCAATAACATAAAACACCTTTTTAAACAAAATACTGCCTTCTTTATACTCTACTACTTCTCCTACCTCAGATTGACCATATCTCCGAATGCAAATGGTAGCTTTACTGATTTGCTATGTTTTATGAATGGAAAGTCAAGACACTATTTTTTCTATTCAACACGCAGAAAAAAAAAAACCTTTGAAAGGTCAAAGAAGCTGATATAATGATCACTGCAGTCTGAAGACTGATCTACTGCTTCACCCTTTAAACCCTGTGCTCTTCTTTCTTTGGTAGAGCGAACAGCAAAGGAGTTGTTTGTGCTTTGGAAATTTGCAAAAAGAGATGGCCACGATCCTTACTTCCATTTGAAACATGGAAAATTCAAAGTCTCTTTCATACTCGCTTGGTGAGGCTTTTTGAAAGATGTTTCGAAACAGTCTCTGCTTTTAAACAAACTTGAACCTTTATCCTTTAAACATAACCTGATACTATTTCGTCTGGATAAATGTCACAGTGGGAAAGAGCATTTCCCTCATAAGCCTGACACCTTCTTGAAATGAAACAAACCCTTTGAGAAAGTAAAACTTTGATTATTTCTTATTTTGTTACTGTTTGAGGATAGTTTATGAATTTTTGAATCATCAATAAGGACCTACCGCCTTTTCCATGCTTACTGCTAGTCAATCACAACCATTTCAAATCCGTTACTGTAAACCAGAGGAATAACTCTTTTTGATAATGTATTCAATCATGCACTTGGCTGGCAGAGTTTTTAACTTTGTCTTATCACAGCAGGGTTAGCTTTTCAAATTTTGACAAAGCTTTCAACTAATATGCATATTTGGAGTTTTAAACATGAAATATATCTCCTTGACTCACACTGGAACATTCATTTTTTCCCTCATTTAGTCTTGGAGAAACACAGTGATTCTTCCACCCTTCAGATTTTGAAAATGACAAAGATGCACGTGGAGCACCTTGAGATTTGAATGGCAAGGCTTGGCTGACCGTTTGAGTGGCTTTGGAGCACCTTTGGAGGCGTTTGAAACCATCAAAAGATGCGCGGCATGTTCATATGGAAGAGCGTCATGCAAATTTGTGTCGTCGGGTCACTGTCGGGCCGACAGGACCGACACCTACAGGCGCGCCGCGTAGCCTACTTTTCCTTTGCAAATTTTTTGTCTGAGCGCGCCACGCGCTTTCCCAGGCGCGCCGTGCAGCTTCAAACGATCAAAATTCTCGCAAATTTCTTGAACTCTTTCTTTTCCAGTCTTGTGGATAGTCATGAGGTGTTGCTTTGTGTATGGAGGGTATCAAAGAGCTTTGCCACAGTCAAACTACCTTTGTATTGGAAAAGGGAAAACAAAACCTTATGAAGTGTTTTGATGAAGGTTTTGGCAATATATTTTTTTAAGAAAGGCTTTTGGGTTAAAATCAAACCTTGAAGTTTGCCTTTTCCAAATCACAAATGAGACTCTCTGTTGTTCAAAACCTATAGTGGCAAATGGTCATTTTCTTTATAAACCTATTCTCCTTTTTGGAATGACATAACCTTTTGGAGAAAAATTTCTTTTGAAACTTTGACTGTCTCTCACCTAGAGGAAAAAATGTCTCTTTTTGTACCAGTGGCATGTGGATTTTGCTTTCGATGATTTATAGAAATTGAAAAACTATGCCAAAACTTTTTTTGTACTTGATGAACTAGTATACTTACTTGTAGTGCCCTTTGCTGAAGACAAAATTGAACTATTGCTTCAATATCTTTTATACTTTCTGATTTCTTGAATGGCATACTTGTCTCTATCATTTGAAAGGAGATGGCTTACCTTTTTTAACTTGGTTTGACAAACTCTGCCTCTAGGTGTTTCATCAGTTTCTTTTTCAACTGTGGGTGTCAACAATTTATTTGAATTCACTCAGGCTTTGCCATGGTCTTTAGATGAAGGAGGGCGCTGCTTCCAATACACTTTCTCTGCTCAAAACATACCAATATGGTGCTTCTTGATCTTTAACTAATGAAGACCTGTGTTCGTCTCAAGCTTCCCAAAAACTGACAGTATGTCAAAGCACCTTCTTGCATATTATGAAAAATAGTTTCAACATTAATGCCTCTTGAGGAGATAAGCCAGATTTTCTGTGTCATCTATTATAAACAGATTTGAAAAAGCACCTGTCTATAATTGGAGTTGCTTTCATTAATGACATGCCTTTCCAAGGTTTTAAAACTCAGATCATAACCTTTTTATACCTTTGTGTTGAGGAGGTGAGTATGTGAGATGTGAAAAAGCAGCTATAATTACTCACAGACACCAAGGCTCTTTTTGGCCACTTTCTTCTAATGGAGCTCTAAAATCACCAAACCTGCTGCATCTGAAGGATTCACTTTTCTTTGTGGTGAAGTGTGGATCACAACACCTGAACTTGCACTGGCGCTTTGAATGACATCAAGATGGCTTATGTCTGGGGCTGTATACTACTTGCCTGCTTTCTCACTATGTTTATCCAGAAACCATGGACTATATTCCACAACTCAACATAAATATGAGAGTACACAGAGGTCCTTTTTACTGAAGTATCTTCATGCTCAGCATCGATTTGGGCCATTCATACTAGCACCCCTGCAGAGATGTTTTGTTACAATAGCTTTGATCAATGGAGTCTCTTTCTGTTGCACCATGATGATGATGCTTGTAACTTCAATTTATCTTCTTTCTTAGGACACAAGACCAAAAACTCTGCTTTCTTTTGTCTTGCACATTTCAGATCTTAGCCCTGTTTTGATCATCACTTTCCCTCAGAAACCTTGAGTGACTGTTTCACTGTCTACTAAAAACAAACCTGTGCTTATAGTCAGTTTTGTAATTTCTTCAAATCAATATTAGCCATCGCCCTCTGCTTGTAGATGAAGGAGGCACCTTAACCCTCTGCTTATAGATGAAGGAGGTTTTTGGCCATGATAAATAACAAGTTTGTTTGACAGTGTTGTCTTTCTTCTACTGTGTTTTCATTCTGAATGAAGCTGCAAGGTCTTGATGAGAAACTCTTTGTCTCGCAGATATATCTCAGGTTTATGCTCACATTGAGAAGCAGTTGTTCTTCTAATGTGGAGTCAAGAAATTTCTTCTAAGATGATGACATCTTTCCTGTGCTTGTCAAATCCATAAACAGTGTAAAACACCTAATAATCAGCTTGAGACTGTGTCTATGCAGTGCTGAGACTTAGGGGTGTGTAAGTGGCGCGACTTAGAGTTGTGACTAAATTGATTAGCAGAGCAGGAGGTCTTTTGTGACTGGTCTGTAGCAGATGGAGGTTTTTTGGCGTTTTGATGGTTGCCAAGGGTAAAATGCCTTAAAGCGCCACTTCCTAACTTAGGGTAGGCTTTTTGAACAAATTTGGGTTGTCCTTTTAGAGCTGATGGGAAGACTAGTAGGGCTAAAGCTAGATAGGATAGTGATAATGAGGTTTCACCTTGACATGGGTAGACTGAAAAGTAGGAGGGCGAAAAAAGTTTTATGAGGGTTTTCTAGATGAAAAATTGACATATGGAGATCAGCTTCTAGAAAAACTCAGCTATGGATTTAGTCATCACCAACAAGTGAAAAATACTGATGACTAACAGGTCTATAGGGTTTCTCCATAGTTGTTGAATTCCTCTCCCATAGTAGAGATGTTGTGATGTCCTCTTTAACATTTAAACAATAAAGAGGATTATAACTATAACTATAATTAATAATTAAACCGATCTAGATCCATCTTAACTTTGGATTTACCAAGCATGAAGATGGATGAATCAAATATTTCTTAAAATGAAAACATGAAAAAATAAAAAATTTGAGAAAACAAATAGATTACAAATTCAACTATTTTTTTTTTGAAAAATATTGAACATTTATAACCTTGGATAACTTTAAAATATTTAAAATATTTATTATGTTTTAATAATAATTTTTTTTGGGCCTTTAATTTACACGAAGTAATATGACTGTAAATAGAATTTTCAAAATGAGAATCTATTACCTTATTAATGTATATTTTTTTTAAAAATCATTTTTCTTAATGTAAATTCATTGATTTTATGACTTAAAAATGTAGTATAAGAATAACAAAACTTCTCAATCCCACTTTCTTGTTTATAAATGTCAAGAATGATTTTAATGTATTGAAATATTATTTTTTTTAAAGAAAAATCATGACTTTATGATTTAAAAATGTAGTATAAGAATAACATCCCTTCAATTCCACTTTCTTGTTTATAAATACTATGAATACAGAGTAAGATTAAAAAAAGAAGAATAAATATTAAAAAAAAAGAATAAACAATCTCCTACAAATTTAAATATTCTTAAAATATTATTTCGAATAACATTCTTTTTCACATTATAATAAAAGTCTTAAAAGATTTTAGAATATTATTTTGAATAACATTATTTTTCACATTATAATAAAAGCCTTAATGGTTTTTTCACATTATATTGAAATTGTATTTTCATTTAAAATTTCATTTTCTCATGGTATGGCCAAAGAGGATTGGCACGAATTTCATTTTCCCAAAGGTATGTCCAAAGAAAATTAACAAGGTATGGCGAAAAAAGATTGGCTGGCAAACCAAGTAAATAATCCAATACATTTGATTAACAACAAAATAGAGTTACGACTGAGTAAAAATAGAATTATTGTAAATCCACCTTAGGATTTTCTCCCAAACTAGTGATGAAAAGATGAGTATATCCGGCCAGTGAGTAGCCGGGTTGTAGGAAATAGGCAGAACGAATGAAATGATGTTGCTTCTCGCTTGCTCAGTCAGTAGCAGCAGTTCATGTTGGTGCGAAAGAATAAATAGTTGCTGATGGAACAGAATCTGAATCACATTCGGAATCACACTATTCCCACAGGTATGTTAGGTATGCTAGCAATACTAGAAGTAACATGCGACCATATAGTGATGCACCTACCTAAGTTTTTTGGGAAAGGCATCAGTGAAAGGCGTCAGTGATGCAAAATAACAAATCAGGATTGGCGGGGTATGGCCAAGGAGGATTGGCTGGCAAACCAATTTTACAGAACACTTCAAATTTTACAGAACAAAGGGTTTGCTCTGGAATTCCTCATCCAACTAGAGGCAATGCGGTTGTGTACACGTGACCTCATATTGAGTCCCAAAGGTATAAAATGAGAAATCAGCCCATTCTTTAAACCTTGCAGAGGATGGAGTCTCGACAATGCAGGATAGTCTTCTAAATGATAAATATTATACTCATAGATAATAAAGGCAAGGATTCGAAAATACCTGGGTATCTTGTTTATTTAGTGGTCGAATGGATTCTAGTTTGAAGAAGGGGCTACCTCACATAAACTAACTTACTAAGACAGAGAAAGAGGGCATTTGGATGGATCAACAACAACTACTGAGATAGAGAATTTATCAAAGAAAAGATGAATGCAAAGAGGAGTAGAGTGTGTGTCGTTGTGAATGTTTTAACCAGCTGTAAAGGCCAAAAGGAGAAACTGATAAGTGAAAGAGCACAGAAGATAATGTAACAGGTGAAACAAAACAAGTTTTCTCCATAATTGTCAATATAGTCATGGTGACTACTCCACAGCAACCAAGATGACCATTTATTGGAAATAAGGTATGACAACAAAAAGAGAAATGGATAAGAATGAAATTATTACAATTCTTTTGTCAATAATATTGATATTCAATGCCCATGATTTTTTACACCTTATTCTTAAAAAAATAATAAGAAATATAGGGATGACACTCTATAGCTCAAAATTAATATCATAATCACTAGCACAACTCAATATCACGCTTAAAAGCATTAAAAAATAACACATATCCTGTCAGAAACCCTGAAGAATGTGCCAAGTACTTCCCAGTGGTTTCTTGGGGTAGCAAAGTGAAGACACAAAGCAAGGGCGACAAGGTAAAGCTTCTACTAGGAGTGTGAGCAATGAAATCTGTTAGGACGTGAGGCACCTCTAGATCATATCTTAGACAACTGTCCATTTTGGTTCGTTATATTTTTGGCCCTTCTGTACAATGATTTGTGAAGCCCTATTTGTGCAAAGATTTTGTAGAAGGATGGGAACAATTAGGGTTTGTGGTTGTACGTTGACTTTAGATTTCTTTTTATCACTGTCATGGTTTTGCTTGAAAATGGGAGTGTGATGAACTTTTCTGGCATTCACTGCTTTTAGTGGCTGCATTTTTGCATGTTGGATAAGGGTTTCTGGCATCAAATTTCCATAACATCCAATTTCAAAGTGTTGAGGAATGATTGTGCTCTTTCGTAGTACACCTTACATGATTTTGGGTGTGGGAATAGCCTTTACAACACCATCATATATGTTATTCTTAGGTGGACATCGTTCCTTACAGAGCCCTAAAGTCATTTTTACTTTGTCAGAAGCTTCATGGCCTAGTGAGATCCCTTCATGATTTGTGTTGCAACCAAAGACATCATGGCTGATGGAAGCAGCTACCATTAAGTCCCTCATCTTAAAGGGATTCTTTGGTATCGTCTAGTATTGTCTTCAACTATTTTTTCAATCTTCCGTGTTCTATTTTGAGGAACAATTTGACTTGTGTCCTTCATTTCGTTATGGATTTAGCATTGTTGATTGTAGTTTGTTAATGTGCTACCCTGCAGACTCTACTTAGTTATGGGTGTCCCACAAAAAGTGAGAATAGTGAATGCCTTTCTTATACCAGCTAGAGGACCTTGAGTTGTAAGCTAAGAAACCGAATTCGTCCCCTAGGGGCTCCGAATCCTGAATCCAGCGAATCCAATATGATTCACCAGGATTCATACACGATTCACAGGATATGACCATATCCGTACAAGGTACGGCGAATCCTGACCGTACCCTGTACGAATACGGCTGTAACCCGTACGGCCGGATTTTCTGTGCAAAAAAGTACGATTTTTTCTTTATAAAACCCTGAATCTGCTCATTCTTTCTCACCGTTTTTTGTTTTTGAAGTGAGCAAGGAGAAAGGGTTATCAAGGAGAAAGGGAGTTCTTTCAAAGAGATTCAAGCATCTGGTAAGTGCACTATCCCTCTATATTTTGAATTTAGTTTGTTGTTAGTGTTTGCATGTGCATATGTTTTATATATTTGGTTATTTTTGTTTATTTTTTATAGTATTCATGGCTCAATCAAAGGCAGCAAGATAGGGGCAAAGAAAGGGGAAAAATGTCTCCATTGGATATGCCCCTCCTGTCCCTGTTTGATCAGGGTCTGCAAGTATTCCATCTATTGGAAGTGGGTCTGCAACAACAACTTTAAATGTGAAGGGAAAACAAACTGTTGACCCCAAATACCCATTGTGGAAATATGTGACAAGAGAGGGAGGGGCAGGAAAAAATGGAGGAGGAGGAAATTGTTCATGGAAATGCAATTTTTGCAACAACCATTTCACTTGCACATATTTCCATGTGAAAGCTCATTTGTTGGGTATTCCAGGTTGTGGCATTAAATGTTGTACAACAATTGAATCGACACAGAGGAAGGAATTGGAGAAAGAGCAATTTATTGGTGAGGCAAATGTGGCATTAAAAAAAAAAAACAAGAATGATGACCCCCTTCCATTCTTAAGGAAAACCAACAACAAGTTCCCTTTTGAGAATTTTAGTAGGGGACAATCAGCAAAGAGAAAGGCAACTACAGTTGGTCCAATGGACAAGATTATTCAAAAAGAGAAGAGGGAAGAGCTTGATCTCACCATTGCATTTTTTTCTATCAAAATTTCATATCCTTTAATGTTGCACAGTCACCTCTATTTATTGAGATGTGTCGAGCTCTTAGTCATGGGGCTCCATCAGGGTATGTGCCTCCTGGGTCATAGAATCTTAGAACCACATTGTTGACAAAGGAAAAGAAAGAGGTGGACAAAATGCTTGAGCCTATTAAATCAGCATGGCCAACATCTAGGGTTAGCATTGTTTCTGAAGGATGGACAGATCCAGCACACCACCCACTCATCAACTTCATGGTGTCATCCTTGAATGGTCCAATTTTATTGAAATCAGTGGATGTCCTTGGACAGTACAAGGATGCACAATATATGGGTGAGTTATTTATTAAAATTATTGAATATGTAGGTGTCGAATCTTGTGTGCAAATCATTACAGATAATGCACCTATTTGAAAGGCTGTTGGCATGATTGTGGAAGAAATATATCCACAAATATTTTAGACACCTTGCATTTTCCATTCATTGAAATTAGTGTTGGGCCCAAATTAAGGTATGATTCTCACCCTGTAAATACTTCAAATTATGTTATGATTTCGAGGAAATCCCTCTTCATATTAACAATAAAGAATAAAAGATCATGAGAATGGAAACAATCGAACTAATGATGAAAAGGATGTTTTTTTTATAATAAGAAACCGACTTCTCTTATCTCCACATGCAGGAAAGCAGAATGCCTAGACCAATAGGGAATGGAAGCCAACCAATGGATGTGAGAATATGAAATCCTAGCAATTCCAGCAGCCGGTAGAAGACAAACAAACGAATCTGAGTCCAAGAACTCAAACAATAGCCACGTGTAGCAGGCTGTCGTTTGAGAAACACTTTTGAAATTTTTGAAATCAGATTTAAAAGGGCAAAGGACAGAGGAGAAGGGGAGTCGGAAACTGTAATGTTCCCAATTTTTAGCTTCAAGCTAAAAGGAACATTATAGTTAGCATATTGTATTTTATTAAATAAGATGGGTAAGGAGACCCCTTAACCCCCTTAGATGGAGAAATAACACTCCTTGTGTGAAAGGAGGGTGAATAAGCAGCTAGATTAAGCACCTAAGGGTGTGAATATGATCGGGATCACCTTGATTTAGTCATCTTTGACTAATTCAACATCACTGTCCAAGAGAAGGAATCTCCATGACAAGGCAACGCAGTTTTAGAGGAGGCTTCACTTGCATGAGCTAGGTGGAAAGTGTGGATGGGAACCATGGTGAGAGGAGTTCATTTTCTTTATAAGGAGGAGATGGCAACCCATTTTCATTATGCATTAGCTTATCATTTTCATTGGGTCTACAAAGACTTGCATCCCCGGGCTGTTTAGCAAGGTTGTAGTGTTCTTGAACCCAAGGGTGTTCCTGGTCGGGAATCCCTACCTCATCCTCAAGGAAGGAGAGGGCTTGAGCTTCATTTCCTCATTCTGGCTTTTGACCAAGCTTAATCCTTCAGCTACAACGTTATTCTGTTGGGCAGAAAATGTTGAGTTACTGGGTGCAGCAACAGAGGAACTCATAGAGTCATTCTTTGGCTTGTTCTTCAGTGGAGATCCTGTATATTCTTTGGAGGAGCAGCAGAGGAGACTCCTGGGCATCATTTCAGATCTTTGGCACTAGGCCAATCATTCACCATCACTCACAACGTAGTCTAGGGCTGGAACTGCATTATTTTATGCAGGCATTTGCTAGGAGGGTCATCTGAGCTTATCAAGAGGAGTTTTTTTGAGAAAAAGGGATCATCGATTTTCTTGAGAAAATTATCAGAGGAGGGCATGAGTATTTCAGATTTTCCATAGCCTCATTCTTATTTTTCTTCAGTTGCAGTGACAAGTCATTTGTCACATTGTATGTTATCCAGCATTTCTAGCAATCTCTCCTGGATTGGCTAGATATTTTGTATTGGAGCCCATCTTTCCATTTCTGGGCATTCCTTTGTATCCTTCAGCCACATTACCATTTTTTATGTATTTAGCAGTTGCTACTCTCATAGAGACAATGCAGTCACTTCTTTATGGCATTCTGTGCAATTGCAGCAACTCATGTATTTCATTGCTTGATCATTGGAGATTGGTTCTCATATCTTGAGTGGCTTGTCCCTCATGATTTTTTTGCATGTTACTACTGATATAATAATATAATGTTACTTGCATAACATTTCCCCTTTATGTTGCATTCAAAATTGCAGATTTTAATGGTTATGTTCATGTACTGATGTAAGCTCTCTCATTGAGCATTTTCTAAGAGATCTTGTTTGGGGAGATCTGAATAACCCATCTAGAAACATTTCTTTGGGCTCAACTTCTAGAAGAGAAGTTTTTAATGAGTTAAAAAGGGGATCCAAGCCCCCTTTCAGCTTATTTTTTCCTTCCTTATATAGCGTCCCCTTGGACCATATTGCAGAAATTCCTAGAAAAGTGATATTATAGTGGTATCAGAGTAGAAATCTTGGCTTAGCCTGTGCACAATATTTAATGGTATTAGAAAGAGGAGCTTCTCTCCAAGGAGAGGATATCTACATAGGAAACAAGAAAATATGAATGACGGAAGAGGAGGTTTCCCTTCTTCTTTTCCAGACCATGGAGGGTATCATTGAAGACCTTGAGGAGATAGAAAGGGAAAACTGGAGAGATTTTCTAAAAGGGTTTGTGGATGAAGAAAGCCTTAGTTGTGACCACGTTGGGTGTGAGAATTCATCCACGCATGTAGATCCACAATGTAGTACATTTCCCATATCTACTGCAAGGAGAATGGAGGAAGATGAGTCACCAAGGGAGGAGGCCTTGAGTGATTTTCTTTGGGAGTATGAATCTCAGTCATGGAGATTTGAAGTGCACTTGGACTTCCAAGAGTTTTGCAGACTTAAGGATGCAAGATCCAGAAGCCCTAAAGGAAGGAAGAGAGATATATTCTTCCTATCTACTTTCGATGGATCAGCAAGGTGCAAAGCCACAGCTTGGGTGGAGGAGCTTGAGGCATATTTTCAGCTACACCAAGTTGCAGCCAAGGAGGCCATCACTATAGCAGCACTGCATCTCAAAGGTATAACCCATGTTTGGTGGTTTAAAATTTATGTTTCATGTTATCATACAAATGTAAAACCCTATGATGAATTCACTAAGGCATTGGTGAAAAGGTTTGATAAAGACCAATGTGAATCATCATGTGTAAAATCCGAGAGATCAAACACCTTGCATGAGTTGGAGGAAAACATGAAACAAACTCCACTCCATATTTCTAGAGGGGAAGAAAACTGGGATGATGACTTGCTAGAGGCAAGACCCCCATTGTATGAAGGGCACTCTTCCAGTTGTAATGGTATGTGTTTGGTCAATTTAGTGTATCCTAAATTGCTGCATTTAATTTGTCAATCCGGGAATCTTAAGCTGATGAAGTGCGACACACTATATGTGCAAGATAACTTATTTCTTAACTTTTTGTCGTTTTTGGTTTTCTAAGGTGAAATGGAAATTCTAAGATGAAAACAAGTTTGGTTATGTTTGTTCAAGGAAGTGATATCCCCTATAATGATTTACCAACTTGAAACTTTAAAAAGAAATTTGAAATTTACAATGACAAGACTTGAAAAGGAATGAAAATGTGCTGCTGAAATGAAAAAGTGCTGCTAGTCTAATAAATCAAAATAATGAACTATTGAGCATGAAAACCAAACTGTTCTTGCTGCCGACTAAACACAAAAGAAACTATGCTTAAGGAAATTCAAAATTGCAACAAAATAAATCTAAATCAGATCACATCAATTTATCTTCTGATCCTTCATCATTAGTCCAGCTATGATTTTCAGAATTAATCATAAACAACTTGAGTAACTGATATCTAACTTGCAGAAAGTAAACTAATATCAAACCATACATTCATGATTCAATCCCTCACCATCAGTCCAGCTGTG
This sequence comes from Pinus albicaulis, assembly GCA_034641835.2. Classification (NCBI taxonomy): domain Eukaryota; kingdom Viridiplantae; phylum Streptophyta; class Pinopsida; order Pinales; family Pinaceae; genus Pinus; species Pinus albicaulis. The sequence goes on from JAXQQM020062702.1 coordinate 24,016, forward strand.
GCTTTCGGAGGCAACCGAAGATGTCATGCACGATTTAATATATCTAAATTTGCAGAAAAGAAACTAATACTAAACTACACATTTCATAATACAATCCCTCACCATCAGTCCAGCTGTGGCTTTCGGAGGCAACTGAAGATGCTATGAGCAGCTTAATATATCTAAATTTGCAGAAAAGAAACTAATACTAAACTACACATTTCACAATGCAGTCCCTCACCATCAGTCCAGCTGTGGCTTTCGGAGGCAACTGAAGATGCTATGAGCAGCTTAATATATCTAAATTTGCAGAAAAGAAACTAATACTAAACCACACATTTCATAATACAATCCCTCACCATCAGTCCAGCTGTGGCTTTCGGAAGCAACTGAAGATGCTATGAGCAACTTAATATATCTAAATTTGCAGAAAAGAAACTAATACTAAACTACACATTTCATAATACAATCCCTCACCATCAGTCCAGCTGTGGCTTTCGGAGGCAACTGAAGATGCTATGAGCAGCTTAATATATCTAAATTTAACTACTGAAGCAAATAAGCAAAACTGAAATGAACAAAGCAATACTGAAATTAAACAGAAACTATGAAAACAAATTAGCAGCAGAACAATGTTAGTTCTATGTCATTAGTCACAAAGCTATGAAAATACCCGGGCTGCCTACCTATAACCTGAAACAAGAACACTGATCAGTGATTAACAACATAAAACATGAAAGACAGAAGTGAAATACAAACTATGGAAGTTTATAAATAGAAATGAAGCAAATGCAATGTATAAACATATGAATGGATTATGGCACAATGAGCTTTAAAAGAAACAAAATAAGAACTATACACTAATGCACAAAACCTTATCTGAGCAGGGGCCCTCTACACCAGCTTTGGCAACGGTCCTCAAATACGAATTAAGTTGGAAAACATAGTCTTCTTATATTAAAAAGCAGTCATTACAGAAAAGTGATGTTACGGCACAAGTGCAGCGTAATCACATTACAGAGCAGACTGATAAAAGATAACAGAGACTAACATCGACTCACTCTATATGCGTATGAAAACGCATTATATATAACAAAAGAAATATAACTGTCTCCTAAATTTCATGCTGGTGAAGAACACGTAGACCATTACGTCCACGGATCTAGGATCATGGCCGTGTTGGAAAGTAAATCTACGAGAGTTGGATGCTTGAATTCGACTCAGGAGCCCTGTACAGATGTCGATTTATCCTCCGTAGCTTAGAAACGGCCGTATGAATCTTCATGTGACACGAAACAGAGTCCTACCGACATGAGACTCTATGGTTGACTTCCATGTGGACGCCTTTGACCGCGGCTTCTTTAGATGAGTTTGCTCGAACCAATAGGACACGAACCATGTCCACATCATTCCTGACCTGCCCATGTGGCTCGTTTTCCTTGTAGACCTGTAGCATAGAGTTTCACAAAATAGCTGCGGAAAGTTGCAGCAACTGCGGAAAGTGGCAAGATTCCGCAGTTGAATGAACAAAATCTAAATCAAATAGCAAACACAAAAATATAATTAAAAACCATGTTAGATGCTCTTTTGCACATGATATTGACAACTTGGGAGGTTCAGGTGAGTGAAAAAGGTATAGAAAAGTGTATGGAAAAGATGCAGATTTGAGACTCAATAGTATGGATATCCTTCTTTCAAAGGAAGACCGAAATCCAAGGTCTCTCATTGGAGAGGAGGCATACTCATATGTTGGTGAAGAGGGTAGAAGGACTCATAGTGCTGTATCATTGGAGGGAGATCCATCACCACATGGAGATGAGATGGGAGCCCTTGCTTCCATTGGAGGAATCCTTGTGTCTATGCAAGGGATTCCAAGAGGTACCACATGTGGGGACCTAGTCACAATTCCTAAGTAGCATGTAGTAGTATTGGAGGATTGTGAAATGAAGGATGGAGTAAAAGAAAGGGATCATCATTCGGAGGGAATGAGCATTCACCCTTATCTTTTGAGGAGAGTTTCTTCACATAGGAAGGAGACTGCAGTGCGTAGTAGAGAGAGGGACCATCCATTCCTCTCATACACACAGTCCACTTCCTATTTTGATGTCTCACTACAGGGAGGCATTCCACTTGGGAGGCCACCAGATCCGACATTGATGAGAGACATCTCATTTTGGGATTCACCACTCTTGGATTCAGGAGAGGTGAAGGTTGTAGAGGATGACTACTCCACAGATTTGGAGAGACATAGGATAATTCCTTTGAGGGAGGACTCTTTCGTACATGGGAGTAGATGGAGGTCACTCATGCTTACACTAACCAAGATTGGGAGATTCCTTTTGGATGACAACTTCTTATGGGAGGCCAACTTCCAAGGGTCACCATTACTATTTGGGCATGAGAAGCTGCATGATAGGCATGGTAGCATTGTGGTGGAAGACTTTGGCATGAGGTATGTCAATGAAGTAGGCAGTAGCATGAGGGGAGAATCACATTGTAGATTACCAGCGCTGTCTCTGGAGAGGATAGATCCAGATTGGAGGTCTCAACTCTTGGTAGAGTACTCCAAGGATCTAGGTGCATGCATGATTTTGGATGACCCGGATGGAGGTGAAAGATACATAGTGGATGATATGGTCATCTATTGTTATGGCAGAATCTTCTTGGCTAGGGCTTCTAGTCTCAAGGAAAAATTATTGCATGCAACATATGAGGACTTCATAGCTATGCACTTGGATGCATACTTTTCTTTGCTAGAGGAGTTCACTTGGGAGGGAATTCAGTATGATCTATACCAGCATATGGACAGATGCATAGCCCAAATGATTTTGGAGAGGTTGGTACAACCATTTCCCTACCCATTGGAAGTGAGGGAGAGAATTCAGATGAGCCATTTCAGCTCAAGGACCGGAGTATATGGTAAGGGAGGTATATGTCTTCATTTTGCTTTACCTTTATTTACTTTATATGGGAATCTCGATGAGCTAAGTGTGATCACATCTCCTTATGATCCTTATTATGATGTACTTGTGGCCCATTGCAGCAATGGGAGTGGCTATTTTCATGATGGTTTGTGGGGGAAGCCACATACTTCTTGGTGTGCACCATTGGCACCAATTTGTACTTTCATATTTTCATCTTATGAGATATTTATGGCAGAAAACAAGTGGCTAGAAAGGCGCTTGTCGATTTATATTTTTATGTAGGCCAAAGGTGCACTGCGCTGGTTCCATGAATGGAGCTATGAACCACTCTCCGGTTGTCCTATGTCAACTTGTTTTCATTGCATATTGCTTCCTTGTATTTCTGATATTTTCACACTTATGATGAGCATTGTTTGGAGAGTATTAGATGTAAAACCCATTGGGAGCATGATTCTCCCCATTGTACATGTTTTATGTTGTAGGAGACACCATGGGCAAACCATGATTGCCACGTTGCTACTTTTCTCTTCTTGTGGGAAAAACCTCTTGGAGAACTTGAGGGGGCATTTCATGGTTGATTTTCTTGATGGGGGAGCTTGGGCCATTCTTGGAGGCCATAACATTTCAGCCCAAGGATGGAGATAGCCCCATATATATCACAAATGGAGGGAGAAATATCTCAGGAATCAAAAGCCCAACTCTCCATTCAACCACAACACATTGCATGAACCAGGGGTTGAGATCTTTATTTGGATGATAGCATGGATGAGAGGATCATCATTGGGGATACATTTTTCCCATGCATGTCATCACTCCTAACTTGAGGAGGCCATAGCACAGCAAGAAGGTTTCCACCTACACCTTCTATCTTTCCATGATGAACACCATTCCGGTTTGCATACTTGGGAGGAAGCATCGGAGGACAAATTTATTGCAGCATATCTTGAGCAGTGGTGGATATTGTTGATGAGGAGGCCACAAGAGAAGAAGGGGGAGAAATTTTGTTCTCTCTATGCAGTTGCTTGAGGACAAGCAACATGTGGGAGAGGAGGACTATAATGTTCCCAATTTTTAGCTTCAAGCTAAAAGGAACATTATAGTTAGCATATTTGTATTTTATTAAATAAAATGGGTAAGGAGACCCCTTAACCCCTTTAGATGGAGAAATAACACTTCTTGTGTGAAAGGAGGGTGGATAAGCAGCTGGATTAAGCACCTAAGGGTGTGAATATGATCAGGATCACCTTGATTTAGTCATATTTGACTAATTCAACAACACTGTCCAAGAGAAGGAATCTCCATGACAAGGCAGCGCAGTTTTAGAGGAGGCTCAACTTGCATGAGCTAGATGGCAAGTGTGGATGGGACCCATGGTGAAAGGAGTTCATTTTATTTATAAGGAGGAGATGGCAGCCCATTTTAACTATGCATTAGCTTATCATTTTTGTTGGGTCTACAAAGTCTTGCATCCCCGGGTTGTTTAGCAGGGTTGTAGTGTTCTTGAACCCAAGGGTGTTCCTGGTCGGGAATCCCTACCTCATCCTCAAGGAAGGAGAGGGTTTGAGATTCATTTCCTCATTTTTTCTTTTGACCAAGCTTAATCCTTCAGCTACAACATTATTCTGTTGGGAAGAAAACATTGAGCTGCTGGGTACAGCAACAGAGGAACTCATAGAGTCATTCTTTGGCTTGTTCTTCAGTGGAGATCTTGTATATTATTTGGAGGAGAGGAGAATCCCAGGCATCATTTAAGATGTTTGTAACTAGGCCAATCATTCACCATCTATCATAGCACAGTCTAGGGCTGGAACTGTGTTATTTTATGCAGGCAGTTGTTGGGAGGGTCATCTGAGCTTATCCGGAGGAGTGTTTTTGAGAAAAAGGGATCAGCCCTTTGCTTGAGAAAATTATCAGAGGAGGGCATGAGTATTTTAGATCTACCATAGCCTCATTCTTATTTTACTTCAGTTGCAGTGACAAGTCATTTGTCACATTGTATGTTATCCGGCATTTCTAGCAATCCCTCTCGGATTGGTTAGAGATTTTGTATTGGAGCCAATCTTTCCATTTGTGGGCATTCCTTTGTATCCTTCAACCACATTACCATTTTATATATATTCAACAGTTGCTACTCTCATAGAGACAGTGCAGTCACTGCTTTCCGGCATTCTGTGTAATTGCAGCAACTCATGTATTTGATTGCTTGATCATTAGAGATTGGTTCTCATAGCTTGAGTTGCTTGTCCCTCATGTTTTTCTTGTATATTACTGCTGATATAATAATATAATGTTGGTTGCATAACATTTCCCTCTTATGTTGCATTCATAATTGCAGAGTTTAATGGTTATGTTCATGTACTATTGTAAGCTCTCTCGTTGAGCATTTTCTAAGAGGTCTAGTTTGGGGAGATCTGAATAACCCATCTAGAGACATTTCTTTGGGCTCAACTTCTAGAAGAGAAGTGTTTAATGAGTTAAAAAAGGGATCCAAGCCCCCTTTTAGCTTATTTTTTCATTTCTTTCCTCATACAACGTCCCCTTGGACCATATTGCAGAAATTCATGAAAAAGGGATATTACAGAAACGAGACAGGAAATTCATTCTGTCATAGAAAAATCAGAACAGTCTGTCTAATTGTGTTTTTCTAACATCACTGGATGTAATATATAGCCTTGAACAATCATCCTTTGAAGTTTTTACAATGCTAAGGCTTATGGTGGTCTTGGCCCAACCTCTGGAAGCTCCACGCATGTTTTCATACTCTGTGTGGTTACAAAACTGTTGCTTATGAATCTGATGCAGTAGTAACATATATTTACATTTAATACAAATAAATTTCTCTTTCTTCAGGATTGTTATAAACTGTGTTCTTAAAGTAGGAAAAGTGCAATCGTATTTTCCGACTTACGGCAATGTTTTGTTATCAATAGACAGTTCCAGTTCCTTTGATATCATTGCATTTGAATTACATATCGTAGAATAAGTTGATTTTAGCATTAGCTGTATTTATGAATTGCGTTCTCTTTCTAGCATAACAAAGCGTTCAACCATCGATCATTGTTGATTAATTAAGTCATAAAGAGAACTCCATTGCAAAATTACTTAATTACTTGTTGTACGAGTTATTTAATCCAATTCAGCCATACTGTTGTTTCATTACTGTCCAGCTTAGTTATCTTGTTGTTCCATTACTGCATAACTAGTTATAGTGCTGTTCCATTATTGCTTAGTTAGCTAGACTGTTGATTCAATTCGATTCCATTACTGATTAGCTTAGTTATATTGTTGTTCCATTCAATTCCATCGTTGTTTAGTTCAATGTCTGCTTGGTTTATCTAGATTTTTGTTCAGTTCATTTAAAATTTTGTTTCATTCCATTAGAGAAACAAAAATTCCTGTTGCTCAATCCTAGGTTAAAAACTCATCCAACTCACCCCTCATATTATAAGAAAGTTCAAGGAGTTAGTAAATTCCCCCTCATAATTGACAAGGAGCATCTGTAGAAAATACTGACTCAGATATATTGTGCCGACACACTTGGAATAAAAATACTTACCTCAGGTTGATAATTAAATGAGGAAGCATTGGATTTGTCAATAAAAAGTCACCTCTTTAAGAACCAACATTTTGGCACCGTTGTCGGGGAGAGTGTTAAGAGTCATCTCCCTTATTCATCTTTCTCCATTGCTATGAAGAATTGGGTATTGAAAACGAGAGGTAAGAACCTTCGTACCGGCAAGCAACATGCTTGCCCTTAAGCCCGCTCACTAGCAAGTTGTACAAAGTAGGGAAAATTTTAAGGAAGGAAAATTTTCTTGAAGTTTAAAAAAATGGAGAATCTCACTAGTCCCTAATATGCAAATTATAAAATGTTTATTGATATATTTGTAAAAATATTCAACTTTATAATGGTTTTATATATAACCTATATATATTGTTGGAGATTTTTAATGTAAAATAATTTTATATTGTAAAATTTGGGTGAATCATTTTTATTAAAAATAGAAATTGGCGAATTGTTTTTTTGGAAAAAACATGGAAAATTAGCCCACCTGCGAATATTAGCCCCTAAAATTTTCCATGGTACAAAGAACTGTAGGATAGGTGCTCTTGTTTTAGGCCTAGGAAGAAGAAGATAGAAGCAATCCAAAATCATTCGCAACCATCCTCACAACCCAAAGGACTGGTGATCCTTGGGAGATCAACAGATATAGACAAAATCATTAGGAAAGTTGAATCTTAGGCATCTATAGGACCCAGAAATATTTACATTCAAATTCCTAATGCACTCCCTCAGGCAGCAACCTCACCATATATAGCCTACACCGAGATTCACAGAGGGGTCTGAGCAAAGCCTGCATACTGTAATTCATAGAGACATTGACCCTTCAAAGGAGGGGGCTCTTGCAACCTACAAGAAGGAGGGGGAGAAACTAGTGGAGGAATTCATATAGAGATATCAGACCCTTAGTCCTCTAAAGAAGTGATCGAAACAGAAGTTCTTAGAATCCCAGATTAGGGAAGTGTTGTAAAACCCCCAACACATTCACCTCCCAAGCCTATTAAAATCTCTCCTCCAGACCAAGAAGTTCCCGAAGATTTCTGGCACCTCTTTGATTCAATGGAAAATAATCAAAATAAAAATCAGAGGCAGACATCAGCATTAGAATACCTTATTGTCGATCATGCTGCCAATGCCCCCATGAAAGCCATTCCCTTGCACAACATCCCCACCTTTCACGAGTTAACCACAGAAGATCTTGATGCATTCCTATTTGAATTTGATGTCTTATGCAGAGGATATGACTACACCACTGATCCCCAGAAACTAAAATTATTTCCCTCTACCTTAAAAGGGATTGCACTCTGCTCGTTCATGGGATTAGGAGGGGGAACTATAAACAACTGGGACCAAATGAAGAATAATTTTCTTACCAAATACCAAGATTATTGTTGAACCCAAGATCTAAAAGACGAAACCTTTAACATGTCTACAAAATACAATGAAACATTAGAAGAATACGTAGAAAGATTTCAATACAATTTATAGAGATCCCCATATACCACATTATCCAAGGAAATTTTAAAAACCACAATGCTTAAAGGGATGAAGGAAGACTGGGTTGAAATTCTTAACATAATGGGGAAGGGAGATATTTATCAGGATGAATATGATGAGATTATCTCCTTATGTATTAGATGCTCTTGGGGTAGCTCACGCAATAGACCTATTGGGTGTGATTCTATGAAGAAGGATATTAAGCAGACCAATGGCAATTTAACTAGAGAAGAATTTGGAAATCTGTTAGAAAATTTCAAAACTAACATCCTAGGTACTTTGACAATGCAACTTGATGTTTTACAAGCCAAGCAAAAACAAGCTATAGCCAAACAAAACCTGGCCATCTTTTTCCCAAAATGTCGGAAGAAGCACAGCCAGAGGGAGTGTCCTTTATACATGGTCTAGACTTGTGCTATCTGCACTAAGGATCATGCTACGAACCAGTGTCCTTCACTTCCCTGGTTGAAAGCCATCTACAAGGAAGCCAAAGAAGAAACAGAGCCAGTCTATTTAATGAATCCGCGTTGGCAATGGCAAGCACGACCTGGCATACCGCAAGACCTACCTCAATACTTCCCGTTGCCACAGTTCAGCCAAAAAAACCCTGCAACTACTTGGCAGACTCAAAACCCCTTCCCAACTTGGCCAAACCAATCGTTTCCTATGCCACCTTGGCCTACGCAGCCTTCGTCAGGGAGTAATTGGAAAATATTCCCTAGTTCTCCCCCTTATTGGCAGAATGTCCCGTATCAAAACTAATGGCCAAACCCTCCTACTCAAAACACCAATTGGAACTGGCAGCAACCTACGGGGATGGGAAATCCACCAATAGGAGTAGGAACCCAACAATTTCCAACTCCCTACCCAATTCAGCATAACCAATAGCTTGCCATACGCCCTTAAATGCCAGCCCAACCCAATCTTAACCCATATAATAGACCGGTTCAACTAATTCAGATCATAGAGGATCCAAAACCCAATGATGAACATAAACAGTGCAACGAATTGAGGTTAAGATCAAGACGTACCATATTACGTATAGAGGCCACAACTCTACCTCAGTCCCAAGTTGAAACATCCATAGAGCCTAGCTCAACGAATATAATAGAAATAGGTGTTAGTATGAATTCTTCGTCGAAGTGTACGAAAAAGAACCACTTTAGCTACGCATAACTAATAGCCCTAACAAAAATAGAGGCTGCCAAACATCTTCAGATCTGCGATTAGTAGTTAAAATGCTGCAACAAACAGATCTATAAATGGAAAGACATTAAGCAGTAAAGTAAAGAGTTTGCTCCATGCATCCAACAGACAAGACAAGAACACGATTTTTGAATGAACTTTTATATTACAGGGCACCTGGGAGGAAAACAAGAAGGTGTATCCAGCTCTCCTCAATGGGATGGGTTCTTTGTAGTCCTCAGCACTTCAGATCTAAGCTTTCTCTCTCTTGCAAATGTAGAAAACCCAATGTAAAAGTGAAGCTCAATGGGAGCAAAATGATGAAGAAGGAGACCAAGTGTATAGATCCAGAGTGATCTAGTAGGCAACAAAAGGTGAGGAATGATGGGGGAGAACCCTCCTATTTATAACAAAATATTGGGTCATTCTAGATCTTGGTGCATGATTAAAATAATGTTAACCAAATCTAGATCCACCTTTACGGAATATTTTATTATTATTTGTTGGAGGGAAAGGGTGTTTGACTTGGGTCAAATCCCTTGATTAGTGAAAAATAAATAAATAAATGATTTATTTATCTTTTTAAGGAAGTGGTTGGGAGATAATCAAATAAATAATGATTTGTTTGATTAATGGTGGTTGATTTGGTCATATTTAACAGGGAATATTATCTAAATAAGATTTAAATAATTATTCCTAGAAAATAACAAGATAACTATGGGTTTATCTCATTAATTTCTTTGTTTTTGGGTTAAACATGACTGGGAATAATAATTAAATTATGGTTTAATTAATTATTCCTTGAGGAAAATCAAACAAATATAGGTTTGTTTAATATTTCCTTTTGGGGTTTCCTAATTTAACATAGTGAAAGCAGTTTTACTTGGGGTAAAACTGGTCTTACATGGTGTACTTGGGTCCATCTAATGATAAAAGGTTAGATGACCAAAAAATGGTGTAACAGATTGCCCCCCGGCGTGCGAGTGTCAGGAGCAAATCGTATGACCGAAGTACGTTGTAAGAATACAATCACTAGACAGCAAAAAGGGATGTCAGAGAGAGAAATGTGAGGTAGATAGTGTGCTGAAGGACTAGACCCTGAGGAGACGAGACTCGCAGGTGCAACAAGTCTCTTTTATGAGAGGGTACCTGTGCTGAAGGCGGCGGGGGAGGTATACCTATGCCCACCGTGACAAAGTACAAAATAATAGTGTGTCCAGTAAACAAGGGACCGAACCATAGAGTACAGCTGGCATAATCAAGGGCCAGATAAAAATACAATGAAGAGTCTCACATACATGCTGTGCCTGGGATAACAGCCAGGACTAGTACAATAATATCTGAGTACATGAGACAAATACAACCCAAATGCCCCCTGTAAATGGGGAAGGGCTCACAAAATCTGACTGATACATGCAAAGCAAAGAGGCGCTACAAGTGGCTACGGCCAACATCATCAAATATCTGGAGCTGCATCGAAGGCTGCAAGGAAGAGGTCATACGGGCATGTGGGGGGCTACCTGCAGGGCCACCCCCTCATGAGGGTTGAGACATCTCACACACACCCGGGAATCATCAAGAGCTGCTGCTGGATCATTGGACCATCAAGTATACGGATCTCGATCATGCTGAAAGGAGCTGGAGAAACAATCAAGTCAAAGGGCAAGGAGAGATCCCTTTGCCTGATCCGAGGCACCGAACAAGAGTGGAAGCTGGAACCAAGGTACACCGCCCTCTAGACCTGGCTTCTGGAATGACTGAGCTGATGTCGACAGAAGGAGGTCCGCCATAGGTGAGGCAATGAGAGACCCTCAACTAAGGCACGAGAGAAAAGAGTAGAGCGACGGACAGACTGAAACTAATGATGATAGTGAAGTGGAAAGGACTGAGTAGCTAATGGACGACTTCCCTTGTTAGAGCATAAAGGGCATGAATGACATGGCAGCGACTAACACAATATCGTAAGGGATAGGGGACAGTGGGACTGAAGGTCATAATATGCGACACAAGGGAGAAACCAAGCAATGAAGGATGGAGGGCTATAGTGGGGTACAAAGGGACGCGGGATAGACTCCATGAATGCGATGATGACTCAACTTGGATTCTCTAAACAAGGGCGACTCGATGGTGCTGCCACACAGTAAAAGGCCCAATGGGGGACCATAAAAGCATGAGTACAAGGTGGGGACTCATGACGAAAATCGTCACAAACATGGGCAAGTAAGGAGGCAAGATGGTGCCCCAAGTACAAGTGTTGTAAGTGAGGAAATTCGATTTTAAGGAGAGGTGAAGTGACCCTTCTTGGACAAAATAGGTCTTGGCGAAGGATAAAAATAAAAATATGCTGGCTATCTAACAGAAAATAAAACACGCATCTCAGAAAGGAAATGCTAAGGGTAATATTTCTTATGATAGAGTGCCTTGCGAAGATTGCCTTTGAAGTCTTCTAAAAGGTATGCCCCCTTACCAAGCTCCTTACTGATGATGTAAGGGCCTAGCCATAATGAGTCGAACTTCCTGTGACCAAGGACATCATGGGCCTGGTCATATACTAGAACAAGGTCGCCTTCGTGAAAAGGACGAGGCTGGAATTTTTGGTCATATTGAGCTTTTGGTGCGTTTCTTGGCCGCTTCCATGGTTTGCAATGCAACACAGCGATATTCAGAGGCACGCTCAAGCATGATAAGTCATTGTTCTAGAGGTTGGGTGTCAGGGGGAAGTTCAACAGCCAGAGGAAGGAAAGGGATGTACACTCGATTGGTAAGACAACCTCCTCTCTAGAAACGAGGTGAGGAGGGTTATGGTTGAGGGGCATGGGTGCCCCCGAGCATGGTGTGGTCATGCCAAAATGTATTTAGAAAAAGGGGAATCTAAACACATTTTAATGATGTGGTGTGCCATTTGTTTTTGTTATGGGTATGCAGTTTGAGAAAGGAAATGGAGGATTACCAATCTCTTTTGGTACTGCATATGGGGATCAAATGGACTTTAAGTTTCCGAGTTGGCATACCTGGTGTCACTATCCCAAAAAGAGGATTTGGAGATAATGAACTGATGCTCTTGTAGAAAAGCTAGAGGTTGGTCAACAATAATGTCTAAGAGACTGGGTTGCTGACGGAAGAGGAGGGAACGTTAAGAGGTATCATCCCTAGAGTGATCGGAAGTGATATGGGACTTTAGAGGTTCTTCTAAATGTGGAAGAATAATGGTACTAAAGTCAACACGACCAGATACACTAGGAGAGTTATGGAGAATTGCTTCTCTTGGTCTCTCAAATGTGGGTGCCCCCTTACCCAAACATTGGGTTTCGATGTAATGGCCACAAGGTGGATGTGGTGTGAACACATGGGTTCGATGTGAGGGGGAATATATAATGTCAGGGGTGGGAATTTCTTCCATAATGTCGTCATCGTGATAAAAGATGGGGTGATTGGTGGAAGAAGGACCACCGGACGTGGTGAAGCGACCTGAATCATCATCATGAGAAGAGAGGTTCACATGCGCATCGTCACAAGGGGTGACCGAAGAGTAAGTAGATAAAGGATCTACCGATGTTGAGCCCAAGATGATCACTGAAGAACGGTCAAGCGAAACAACAGGGGAGGATTCAGATGGAATGGTCCCCGAGGGTCTCATGGATGATGATAGGTAGAAAATGTTGGATGAAGGCTCCGTCATCTCGACATCAGGAGGGGGAATGTCAATGGGAGCAGTCATATCTGGTAGTTCTGCTGAAGCAGAATGCACAAATATGGGAAAGGTGTACTCATTGCGCTTGGCCTCGAATTGGTGGACCGCGGCAATAGAGTTGCGGAAGTCCTCAAGGCGGGGACAAATATGGGTGTGATGGCCATGGAGATCACACAAAGCACGGGGGTGGTTGGTGTGAATAGTCTTGGGGTTCTTGGCCGCGGTTGTGGAAGGAACAGAGGCTTCTGGGACTGCGGACTCAAGGAACGTGACATTAACCATGGGCTTTAGATGAAGTAATTCAGGACAGGTATGGGAGGCGTGACCGACAACATCACACAAAGCACCCTGGATGGTATGCTTTGGAGGCTGAGGAGGAGCAGGGTTTGTCGGGGCAGCCTTTTCCTTTAATGCCCCCTTGCGAGCTTTGCCCTTCTTACCCGAAGCGGTCGCAACAGGAGGTGGTTCCTGTTGAAGTGACTGAGGCACTGATGCAACGGGAGAAGCCATGGGGACCGGTTGAACCGGGGTCAAAGCGATATAAGGTTTGGGTTGACCAGGCAAGGTGGGGGTTGGAGGATCAAGGTACCAAACGGGAATCCCAAGTGTCAAGTTAGGAAGAGAGAGGGTGGCCATGACTGGTACCGTGTACACTCCTGGTGGGGGAGCTAGGAACGGTATCTGACCAGAGGGGGAATGGCCAGGTGGGACGGCTCCTAAATGGCTAAGGCCTGGAGGAACCGTGCCGGGGGAATAAAGGGGCTCATGACTACCAACTGCAGGTGAAGGGCTAAGAGCAGGTTGCGGAGGGCAAGGTTGCTGACTAGCCGAAGCAGGTTGCTTGAGAGCAGCCCGAGATGATTGCATCATGCAAACATTCGATGAGCTGGGGTCAGAGATAGGAGGAGGGGGGAGACTAGGAAAAGTTCCAAGCAGGGAGGAATCCTTGTAAACGCCGGGGGAGACATTGGTCAAGGAGTCGACGGTTTGCTTGTTGGCTACAGAAGAGATGGTCGTCTCAGGTGAGGTCTGAGATTTTGGCTCATGATATGTCAACTGGTCAATGGTGACTATCTTCCCATTATGGGGGAAAGACATCTTGCGAAAGACCGCGGATGGGACAACAGACATAGCATAGGTGTAGCTTCGCCCCAAAAGAATGTTGTAGTCTAGTGGGGCGTCAATGACTTCGACGTCAACGCAAACAGTCTTACCGGCGAGTGTGATAGGGCAATTATGGAACAAGCCAATGGGCTGGGAGGCATGACCGTCCCACGCTCTAAGGGTGATCGTGGAAGGGGCGAGCTCAGGGGATCCGAGTTGCTTCCAAACCAAAGCGGACGTCACGCAGGTGGATGCCCCCTCGTCAATGATACACCGGGAAACGATGGCGTTTCGTATTTTGACTGAGATTTGGAAGGCGACGGAAGGAGGGAGGGGAGGGTGGTCCGATTGAGTGGCGTCGAAAACAATCATCTGATCGTCAGCAGGATCTACAGCGCCCACGGCAGATAGTAGAGCCTTCTTTTGGGAAGGGCATGACTGGAGGAGTTCCAGTGTGGAAATGGCAGCAGGGGACTGCGCCAAATCATCTACTATGCTATACGAATGAGCGGCTCGACCGGAAGCAGCATTTCGGCGTAATGGTACCTTTGGAATCTTTGGATGAACCTCAACTTTGGGTGGAGGGATGTGTAAGGGGCCATTGGATGTCGAAAGAGGCTCTGCAGAACCTGAAGAGGGGGGCTCGGGAGCAGACTGAGCAGGAGGCTTGGGGTACTGGTGAGACCGAGTTTGAAGGTTAAGGTCGACGATTAGAGGCGGATCAGAGTTCATCATGAGGATCTGGTAATTGGAGGAACCAGAAGGGGAAGGTGGAGTGGCCACCTGTCCGTCAGGTGGTTGGGTAGCCATGAATCCCTGCTGTGCATCCACCTGCGCTTGAGGGGGCGGGGAGCGGTGTTGCAGGGGTTGAGAAGGCAAGGGAGGCGAAAGTGCATATGCGGGAGGAGTTGGCGCGCCAGGCTGCGGATAAGGGTAATGGTTAGGTTGGGCTACATTGAGGTAAGCAGGAGGTTGGGCAAAAGGATGAGGCATGCCGTATCCTGGATGCATGCTACCGGGAGGGGGAGAAGTGCAGGAAGTGGTGCCCCCTCCCCCAGGAAAACCATAGCTCATGTGAGGTTGAGCGGATGGATGAGAGATGGGTCCAATGATACTGTTGGCGGCATGAGGTGCCCCCTGTGTATGGGCATCATTGGGTGTGGGAAGATCAGGTAGGACCGTAGGATCATAACCTGTCTGAGCGTAGATCAGGTCATACTTTAACGCCATTTGGAGGGCATCTTCTTCGGTTTGAGGAAAATGGGATGCGACATCTTTCCCGATAGGGGACAAGAGAGATCTAAGGAACCAGTCCATGTAGACACGGTCTTCGAAGGGAGGAGATTGACATAGGCTCCGTCTTCGTCGCCATTCCTGGACATGGGTAGAAAGGCGGGTCGAAGAGGTTTGCTTGAAGGAAGTCAAGAGTTCGATACCAGTGTCATAACGAAGGGGAAGCTGGAAGTAAGATAAAAAAGCCCGGGCAAGAGTTGCAAAGGTGGTATGGGAGGAAGTGGGCTGGTCAACATACCACTTAGAAGCTTCGCCTGTAAGCGTGCGTTGGAACAGTCTAAGACGAACAGAGTCATCGATAATGGAGGTAGATAAAAACCACATGTGGAAAGATCGAACATGATTTGAAGGATCTTCTCCAGCACGACCTTCAAACTTTGGGATGTCGGAAGGGAGCTTTGTCGGCATAGCGGGCCAACTAGCGTCATGATGTATAGGGTCGTTTATCAACCGGTCCAAATCTGGGAGGCTGAGGCCTGCCAAGAAGGGGAGCAAGGGTGTAGTCGAGGTAGTTCTTGTGGTGGTTCCGCTAGTAGTAGTTCCGGCATTAGGGCCGGGAGCACCACTAGCGTTAGGCCCTGGACCAGACATAGTGAAGGTGACAGGGGGAGAACCTAGAAGGAAAAGGAGAACCCAAAGAATCAGAAGAGGAGTCGGAGGAGGACTAGCTCGACGACGGCGGGGCAGAGTAGGTCGATCAACTGGAAACGGAGGGTGAAGGCCAAGAAGTCGCCGGGAAAGGCGCCTTGGGGGCGCAATGATGACAGGAAGAAGGAAACCGACAAGGGTAGAAAGGGACAGAATCAAGTAACGTCAAGGGCAGATAAGGTGCAGTGATAATTGATTTTAGAGTCTTTGCCAGGCGGTGTTAACCAGGTGCTTCTTCACTTAGGGTCAATGTGTGGTGTGCGTTAATTTTAATTTTTAAACCCTTTTCGTTTTGAGAGCAAGAAAAAGTGTGCTGCGTAACTGAAAAGAAATCTGCAGAGAACAATATAGATTGCTGAAATAACAGAACATTTAACAGCTAACCATGCATCAATTGAACCCAAAAAGGCGGGTCTCTCAAAACTACTCTAAAAGAGGGCAAAAATCTATTCAAATCACACGGAAAAAGAGGCCAATAGATCTAGGGTCAAAAGGGACAGGGATCTAAAGGAGAAAGCTGCTAAAAAGAGGTGCAGATCATAGCCAAGAGGCAGAGGCAAGGTGGCTGGAAAAAATGGGGAAATCAGCAAAAAGCGGAAGGGACAGGGATGAGGTCCTAAAGGGGGGTCCAAACAAAACTACAAGAGGTGATTTGAAAGGAAGAAAAGCTGATTAAAAGGGATCTGAGGATGAGGTATCAGATCAGAAAAAGGGAAGGCTGAAACTCTGAAAAATCAGACACCTGAAACAGCTAAAACTCTTCCACCAAAAGTGGAGGGTACTGAAGCCCTAGGGGGCTAGGTTCCCACTTAGATGAGCAAAATCAGATCAGAAACAAGTCGAAACGGGCTGAGACAGAGGCTGGAAAACCCTGACAGAAGCTTCAGAAAAACCCAGAAAAAGTTCAGAAAAACAGCAGAAAAAAGTCCAGGTCGCGGTTTTTGACTAGTTTTTCGCTCCGGTCGCAGTTTTGGGGCCGTGTTCTGCGACCTGAGGCTTGAGGTCGCACGTTTTGGGCCAAAAAGTGCGACCTGAACTTCCGGGACTCTCGGCGGCAGATTTCAGGAAAAAAATGTCGTCTCAGCTGCGGCTGATGTCGGTCACCTGCGCAATAGGGCCAGAAACACACGGAAGTTAGAAATTTTAATGTTTGAGGGCTTTATGAGGAAAAAACCACATGAAAAGAGGAAAAACAAAAATATGAAAAGAAACCCTAGCTGAAGTAGCTGGATATGCAGGAATAGGAAAAACGACAGCGGTCGTAATTTAAAACCCGTGTGGAGTCGCCATTTGTTAGTATGAATTCTTCGTCGAAGTGTACGAAAAAGAACCACTTTAGCTACGCATAACTAATAGCCCTAACAACAATAGAGGCTGCCAAACATCTTCAGATCCGCGATTAGTAGTTAAAATGCTGCAACAAACAGATCTATAAATGGAAAGACATTAAGCAGTAAAGTAAAGAGTTTGCTCCATGCATCCAACAGACAAGACAAGAACACGATTTTTGAATGAACTTTTATATTACAGGGCACCTGGGAGGAAAACAAGAAGGTGTATCCAGCTCTCCTCAATGGGATGGGTTCTTTGTAGTCCTCAGCACTTCAGATCTAAGCTTTCTCTCTCTTGCAAATGTAGAAAACCCAATGTAAAAGTGAAGCTCAATGGGAGCAAAATGATGAAGAAGGAGACCAAGTGTATAGATCCAGAGTGATCTAGTAGGCAACAAAAGGTGAGGAATGATAAGAAAATCTATTTATAACAAAATATTAAGTTAGTCTAGATATTGGTGCATAATTAAAATATTATTAACCAAATCAAGATCCAACTTTTATGGAATATTTTATTATATTTGTTGGAGGGAAAAGGAATTTGACTTGAGTCAAATCCCCTTATTTGTAAATAATAAATAAATAAATGACTTATTTATCAATTTAAGGATATGGTTGTGAGATAATCAACAAATAATGACGATTGGTTAATGTGTGAAGGATTTGTCATATTTAACAAGGAATATTATCTAAATAAGATTTAAATAATTATTCCTAGAAAATAATAAGATAACTATGGGTTTATCTCATTAATTTCTTTGTTTTTTAAGTTAAACATGACTGGGATAATAATTAAATTATGGTTTAATTAACTATTCCATGAGGAAAATCAAACAAATATAGGTTTGTTTACATTTCCCTTCCTTTGGGGTCAATTTAACAGGAAGGCAAAAGCTTTACTTAGGGTAAACCTGGTGCCCTACATGGTGTACTTGGGTCCATCTAATGATAAAAGGTTAGATGACCAAAAAATGGTAACAATATGTAAAGACAAGGAAACAATTGACCAACAAAAACCTGAAGAACTTAGAGTGACTCCGCCTCCATTCTCTGAGAGATTAAACCTACCCAGACCTATAATCACCCCATATTTTGACATCCTAGGGGAATTAAGAAACCTTTGTATTAAAATTCCTCTTCTCCAGGCCATCCAAGACATTCCCATCTATGCAAAGACAATCAAGGAATTATGTGGAAAAAAACAAATTAAGAAAACAATGGTTGCACCTATCGTTAATGTGGTAGGAACGCTATCTGACTTGCTGTTAGGTATGGAATCACCTATAAAATATGAAGACCCAAGAAACCCCATTGTAACCCTGAAAATTTATGGACACTCATTTCCTAACACATTGGTTGACCTAGGGGTAGCCATTAACATCCTAACTACGGGAGCTTGCGAAAAATTGGGCATATCATTTTTAGAACCTACAACCACACTTCTGGAACTAGCTGACATATCTGTTATCAGACCGGAAGGTATAGTGCAAGACATTATGGTCTCTGTGGACTCATGGGAATGCCCAGCTGATGTTTTACTCATTAATCCAAAAAACAGGATGGAAGGGCACCCATTGATTCTTGGGCGGCCTTGGCTGGCCACAGCAGATGCTTACATAGGTTGTCAAGCAGGTAGCATGAATATCACTAGAGGCAACTCTGTAAAAGATATCATTATTTATCCACCTGCCAAACCAAGTCTACCCATGATAAAAATTTAAAGACACCCAAATACATATTGGGAGCAAAACATTTGTCCACCTCTGACACTAGTAGATGCCCTCGAATTAAAGGATCAAACTGAAGATGATGTGATTAATAACATTATGAATCATCACCCAAACCTAAAAATTTGAAGTGTCAAATGATGAAAACAGTCCTTGAACATGAAGGTCAAGAGGACCCTATGGCAGACTTTGAGACTCAAAATAGCTCCGCAACCACTGTTCCTAACAGTATACCTATTGAGATCGAACCAGGAAAGGTTCTGAATATTAACAGCAGCTTGGATGACAACCAAAAGCAAAAACTCATAAAAGTCCTCCAGAAGCACCAAGGCACATTTGCGTGGGATTACCAAGACATGAAGGACTTGGACCCACAATTGTGCATGCACCACATTTATACTGATAGGGAAACATGCCACGTTAGACAACCCCAACAAAGACTAAACCCACATTTAAAAGAGATTTTAAAAGAAGAGTTGCAAAAACTGTTAGTTGTAAATTTCATTTATCCCATCTCCGAAAGCAAATAGGTCTCCCCTTTGGTGGTCATCCCTAAAAAGACTGGGAAGTGGATAATTTGTGTAGATTACAGAGAATTAAATAAAGCAACTCAGAAAGGTCATTTCCCCCTTCCCTTCATTGACCAAGTCCTTGACCCATTAGTTGGAAAACGATTCTTCTCTTTCCTTGATAGATTCAACGGATACAATCAGATCCAAATAGCCCCCGAAGACCAAGATAAGACAAACTTTACCTGCCCATGGGGCACTTTTTCTTACTGAGTTTTACCATTTGGATTATGTAATGCCCCAACAACATTTCAAAGAGCCATAATTAGCATTTTTTCTAACTTAATAAATGAAGGACTTGAAATTTATATGGATGATTTTACACCCTATGGGGAAGACTTTGATCAAGCGCTTGAAACATTAGACAAAGTGTTAGAATGATGTATTGCTACTAGACTATGTCTAAGCAACGAAAAATGCCACATGATGATGACTGAGGGGGTAATCCTAGGTCACTACATTTCTACAACTGGAATACAGGTAGACCCAACTAAAATAGAGGTAATCCTTTTGTTGGCCACACCGTGTACACAAACAGAGGTACGTAGTTTCCTGGGTTATGTAGGATATTATCGCAGATTTATAAAAAAAAATCACAGATAGATGCACCTCTATATGAATTAACTGGGAATCTTGAATACTAGTGGACTGAAAAATGCAACACCGCTTTTACAGACTTGAAGAAACTGGTCTCAATAGCACCAATATTGTGAGGTCCTAACTGGAAATTTCCCTTTCACATCTCTTCTGATGCATCTGATACAACAATAGGAGCAGTCCTTGGCCAAGAAGAAGACCGAAAGCCTTATGCTATTTATTATATCAGTAAAAACCTTACTCCTGCTAAATTAAATTATATAGTGACCGAGAAAGAATTCCTGGCTATAATTTATGCTATCAATAAATTCAGGCACTACATAACCGGATATCAAGTGTTCCTATACACTGGCCACTCTGCTATTAGATATTTAGCTAATAAACCAATTATGAATGGAAGAATAACTCGTTGGCTATTGTTATTGTAGGAATTCGATATAACAATCAAAGACCATCCAGGGAAGGAAAACGTGGTTGCAAACTTCCTGTCTAGAGTCCCCTTGACAGATGACACACTAACAGTTGATGATAAATTCCTTGACGAACACTAGTTTGCTGTAGTGGTCAAAACACCATGGTATGTAGATGTGGCAAATTATCTGGGAGTGGGGAAGCTACCCAGAAATTTAACGATGAGAGAACGAAAATTGATTATATAGTGCAATGCAAGATTCTCCTAGATTGGAGGATACCTATTCCATACTGGGGCTGATATGCACATACGCAGATGATAAGGGAAGATGAAATCTATGACATATTACGGGCCTGTCATGATGAACCCTGTGGCGGCCTCGACGAACAGGGCATAAAGTGTTGAAATTAGGCTGTTACTGGCCTATGATTTTCAAAGACGCAAAGAAGTATGTTTAGGCCTGCGATAGTTTCCAAAGGATGGGCCAACTAGGCCAAGCTAATGAAATGCCGCTGCAACCACATTTGGTGGTGGAACCATTTGAACGATGGGCGTTGTACTTCGTTGGGCCATTCAACCCACCATCAAACCAGAAAGCTCACATATTAGTTGCCACAGATTATGTCACCAGATGGGTGGAAGAAGTGGCCTTGTAAAGAGCCATTAAAGAATCAGTAATTAAGTTTCTCTTTGAAATATTCGTATGATATGGCTTGCTAAGGGAAGTGATAACCGATGGGGGGGCACAATTCACAGGCAATAAGATCACATCTACCTTAAGAAATCACCATATCATTCACAGAGTTACATCTCCTTACCATCTGCAGGAAAATTTACAAGTCGAAAGCACTAACAAAGTCTTGGAGGCAATCCTTACCAAGACAACAAAAACACACCGTCGAGACTGGGCCACTAGACTACCAGAAGCCTTATGGGCTTATCGAACAACCTGGTGAAATACCATTAGATATTCACCATATCATCTAGTATTTGGGAGAGAACCTATCTTCCCTATTCAGTTCAAAATTAAAACACTGAGAACATCCCAGGAAGTAGGATTGGACTTAACAGACGCTCAAACTAAAAGACTCTAGCAAATAAATGAACTGGACAAAATTTGACTGCTTGCCCTGCAACACACAACGATCATTCAACAACAGCGAGCCAAGTGGCATGACAACCTAATAAGGAGGAAGGTATTTCAAAAAGGAGATTGGGCACTCCTCTATGATTCCAGATTCCAAGACTTTCCAGGAAAACTACAAATAAGGTGGCTCAGTTCATATGAGATTCAGGAAGTACATAGCAATGGTACCCACACCTTGACCAATATAGATGGGTCTAGCTCAACATTTCGAGTCAACGGGCACAAAGTACGCCTCTATCAAAAACCTCTCACGAAAGAATCTTTTTGTCAACAGGCACGAAACGATCCCACCATCCAAGTTGGGGTGCAAGGGGGTGACAACCCCACAAACTCAAGTACATGAGAGGTTTGACAGCATCACTTGTAAATAATGTACATAATTGTTTTGTTTGTTGTACATTCTTCCCATTTGCAATCCATTTTCATTGTAAGATTTTGTTTTTTTCTTTTCTTCTTTTTTCT
Organism: Pinus albicaulis; assembly: GCA_034641835.2. Lineage (NCBI taxonomy): Eukaryota > Viridiplantae > Streptophyta > Pinopsida > Pinales > Pinaceae > Pinus > Pinus albicaulis. Next base: position 46,144 of record JAXQQM020062702.1, read on the forward strand.
TTTCAATCTCTAAATATTTGTCGCTCAATTAAACAACCATTTGCAGTGTTCTTATTTTGCTATTCAATTACGGAACAGCTGATGTTCAATCCTTGAACGACCACTGATTCAACCAAAATTGAACGGTTAGATTTTTTTCATTGCTATTCAATTTATGAACCGCTGCTATTTAGCTGAGCCAAACAACTCTTTGTCGTGTTTTTAATTTTGCTGTTCAATTCGAGAACGACTGCCGTTCAATTTTTGAACAGCCGCGATTTGACCGAATTGAACAACTTTTCGCTGTGTTTTCAATTTTGCTATTCAATTCGAGAACGACTGCTGTTCAATTTTTGAACAATTGCGGTTCAACCGAATTGAACAACTTTTTGTTGTGTTTTTAATTTTGTTGTTCAATTCTTGGACAACTGCTGTTCAATTTTTGAACAGCTGCAGTTCAACCGAATTGAACAGATTTTTGCTGTGTTTTTAATTTTGCTGTTCAATTCATGGATAGCTACTGTTCAATTTTTGAACAGCCGCGGTTCAACCAAATTGAATAGATTTTTGTTTTGTTTTTAATTTTGCTATTCAATTCATGGACATCTGTTGTTCAATTTTTGAATGGCCATGGTTCAACTGAATTGAACAATTTTTTTCTGCGCTTTTAAATCAAATTTTCAATTCCTGAACAACTGCTATTCATTTATTGGATGGTTGCCATTCGGACGAACTGAACAGCTGTGCACCATTGCGTCTTTACTTTTGCTGTTCAATTCGGGAACAACTATTGTTCCATCTTTGAAAAACTGTTGTTCATTTGAATTAAACAACTGTTTTTGAGTGTTTTTTAATGCCCAACAATCTTTAAACAACTACTACTCAATGTCTTAACAGCTGCTGTGTGACGAACTCAAATAGCCATTCTTTTTATAATTGAGTAACTCTGAGTAGGGAATGATAGTTGGAAGAGAGAAGGAAAATGGTAAAATTACAAATATGATGCCCTTTGGCACTATAATTCTTAAACAAGAAGCTAAAATTATGCACACATGAAATAAAAGGCTAAGTCACCCACAGTTCGAATATGATATCAAACAATTCAGGACCTTATGATGATATGTCTTTTTTCACTATTCGAGTAATATGTCCCTACAACATGAAGAAATTGAACAAGGGGTATTAATGGTATTAGTTTATCTACTTCTTTCACCATCCCTCACTCTTAAGGATTCAATGAGCCTCCCTTAACAATCATTGTGTATTCATGCAAATCTTTAAGAGGATAGGGGGTCTCATCACGAGCCAGCCTCCCATGTTCATAAGGATTTAACAAGTGACATGCCCATTACGGCTACCACACTAGGTTAATGACCTTCTCATCTACTAGAAGGACATGAGTTCTCATCACGAGCCAACCTGATCACTCTGTTACAATTCTAGTAAGTGGCATTGTGACTATCTGGCTACCACACTAGCACAGTGACCTCCTTATAGATCAAAATGATATAATCCAAAAGGAAGTACTACATTTACATGCAAATCTTAAGAGAGGATGGGGGGTCTCAACACGAGCCAACCTACCATGTTCATAAGGGTGTAGAAATTGACATGCCCATTATGGAAACCACACCAGGGTAATGACCTTCTTAGTAATTTGAAGGACAGGAGGTCTCATCATGAGCTAGCCTGATCACTTTGCTACAACTCTAGTGAGTGGCACCATGGTTACCTGCCCACCATACCAACATGGTGATCTCTCCATAAAATTGGCAAAACAACTATTCTTACATAAGGATCATGGCTCATTTTTTGGGTTAAATAGCAACCCTGTCAAGGCTATGAACACCTGCTGGCAGTAGTGGCTCTACTTCTGGTATGAAAGAATGCCCCTTTAATAACAAATTTCTGTTATATACACCTTATCTTCCATTTTTCTTTTCAACCACAAAGCTATCACTCGAATTAGTAACAATCATGACTTACCATAAGAATAATTAACAAAGATCTGTTACATATTTTGAACTTTGGAATGACAACGCCAATCATTACTTAACTTAGTCTTGCTTCCGTCATAACTTTTTAGTCGTGCAAAGAAATCATATTGCAATAATGGCAGCTATTTTCTCTCGCTTCCCGGTCATTTCCACACAAGATGCAATTATGAAAAATTCCAAATCTGACCTTTTTTCCGCATATGTAGTAATTACTCAACCGTCGATCCTTCACACATAGACTTACCAAATTCTGACATTCCTATGTCCGCATTCATAACTGGCCAAATCTCTCCTGTACTTGAGGGCGTGGGTGCCCTTTCTTCAAGAGATGAGGTGTAATTGGCCCTAATTCGGGAAGTATGTGAAATCCCTGCACAAATCTCGTCAGACGCATTGATAAACACTACAATTAAGGCATGAAGATTATTTACGTAGAGCCGCAGTATCCCTTTCACTTGCAAATAACACCCAGTCAAAAAAACAGAGCCAAGAAGAAAAATAATCAGAGGAAAAGAGCATATCTGTTATGGGAGGAAATATCCTTCGAAGCGAGCCTGCAAAATTTCTTATTTTAGAAGTGGCGAGTGCCATCCTTCAGTGAGCTGGATGGTTGACATATGTACATAAACTACAAGGATCCAACACGAGAATTGCAATCAAATTTCTGCAAAATCTACAGGAAAGGAAAACTAGAGTTAATGGCCGAACTATAGCAGATACAGAGGGAATTATTGCGGAATTTTCTGGAATACCAGCACAAGGGAAAAGATGGGTAGAAAAGCATCTCCTCTTGAGAGAAGCAATAGCAGTATACCAGGACCCAGATGAACCATTGGAACGAAGAGCTAGAGGGATTAACCTTGCCTCTTTACATCAGCCATGGTAGGAGCTGGTGGCATTCATCCAGAAGTTTATTACATGCGAAGGACATTGGGATGTGGTAAAACCTCGACAACTCAAAATTTTAGCTGCACTCAAACAAAAAATTTCAATTAATCTGCCTGCCTTTTTGAATTTCGTATTGCATGATACTGCTGTTCGATTGAGGAACACCAAGAAGCCCCAAGTAGTGGTTAGTCACTAGGGCTTAATAAAATTAATCATCATTCATGAGCTAGATAGGCTGCAGATAGCATGGGATAATTTCATCAACCCAGAGGCACAGGAACCAGAAGTAAACCCCAAGGGAACTGAAATTGAGCCCCTTAGGTAAATCCTCCAAGAAGAGAAAGAACCTGAACCTTAACATCATAGCCAAACAGGATGACCCGGAACACCCAAGGGAACATCGAACCCCATGGTGGAAGAAGAACCATCCCATGCACCCTTGCAAGAATTCGAGGAGGAAACATCTTGAGTCCTAGGACAAATAAGGATAAACTATGAATTGAGAAACTCATTGGAAGTAGGGGAGAAAGAGGAAATTGCTAATAAAACCGCCACCCCTAGCAGCTCTAGTCACACTAATGTCCTACCTGACCAAGAGGAACCACAAGATGATGAGGCTCTCTCTCCTATTGATAATTATGAAGTGTATAGTGATGGACATGTAGAGGAGATATTGGAATCACAAGATTATTCAGGTGACACTGTCCTTGTGGAGCAGAGCACAAACACAGAGATAGCCCCTTTGTCACCAGGAGGTAGCATCACTCCTCCTAGTCAGGACCCTCACATTGAGGTCAATTCTGAAGATGTAGTCAGAAACACCATTATAGATGTTATCCCTAAGAAAGAGAATTTTTCCCCCCTATCACTTGCTAAAATAAGAACAGGTGAAGGTTCAGATGAGAGGAGAAGTGAGAAACTAAGAAGGACCTGCAAGATATTGGAAAAATTGGTGAAATATCTAAGGAAGAAACTGAAAAAAGAAAGAAGGGCCACGAAGCCAAGGACAGAAACCTCTATTGCAGAAACTCAAACAGAACCAGTAAATACTGTCGAAAGTGAAATGCAAACTGACTTAGCCAGCACCATGGAAACTGGAACACAAACCAATTTGATAACCACTACTGAAATTGAAGTACAAACCAACCTGGTAAACACCACCGAGGCTGAAGTGTAGATAGAACTGGCAAACATCATCGAAGCCTCCACCCAAACTAAGAAGAAGGTTATAGAAGAAAAGGGGACCCAAACAGAGGAAGCCCCTGCCTATGCCCATTTAGTAGAGATAGTTGCCAACCAGAGATTACGAAATGAACTAGTGCAAGTGTGGAATGAACTGACACAGTGCAAAAAGGAGGGGGTTCATTACAAGAATATCAGGCACTGCAAAAGAAGTTCACCGACCTCTCTGTCACAGAAGATGAGACATTTTCCCAACTTAGAGGAGATTAGGCAAAGGTTAAAGTGGCACAAGAGCAAGTAGAGAAAGCTAAGAAGAAAATCTCTACAATTTTCTCTCTTTATGATGATGCTCTATCATGCAGAGCTCTGGCAAACAACTATGCCTTGTTCCTAATAGAACGATATCTACTCTTGAAAGTTAAAGTTGTTAGAGAAGGGAAACCCACTACCTTTAGGACCATAGAGGAATTTGTCCAATTTTGTAACGATCAGGATGAGCACGTCCAGTGCCTCTTGTGTGAGCTTTACATGCATAACTTCTTCTTATAAGAAGACATAGACAACAACCCTATCCCCTTCATAGGGTATGTACAGCTGCAAGGCTTCATTTCATTTGCTAAAAAATAGATCAGGTGGGCCAAAGCCTACGACATCTTCCAGAAAAGAGAACATAGTCTAGATCTATGGGTAAGTGGGGAGCCCACTAAAACCTTGAAACTGATCATCCAACATAAAAACTTCATGAGAAGGCCAGGTGTGAAGACTAGGCTGGGACCCATCCATAAAGATATCATCAAAAATGCACGAGAATAATTTGAGGACATTCGGGAAGCAACCTTAGCAGCAGCCAACCAAAGGTGGATGGCCTCCACAAACAATTTGAGGAATAGGGAACCATTAAATTACAATAATTTCAAGGTTGTTGCCTCCAGATTCCTTTCATACAGCAGCCTTTTCTACAGCATGGGGCCTGCCTGGTTGGGATGTGGATACAAAAACCCTCTCCTCTGGCATCCTCCCGAGGATTATAATCGTAGTTACGAATTACCAGAGGGAGCCACAGGCACTGCCTTTGCACCCATAAAAAGAAAACAAGGCTTCAAAACATACAACAAAAAGGACTACCTTGCCTACTCCTTAATACAGCTACATCTCAATCATATGTTTGCATGAGGACATGCAACTAGGTAAGCAGGGGAGTATTTTGGGCCCAAATTAAGGTATGATTCTCACCCTGTAAATACTTCAAATTATGTTATAATTTCGGGGAAATCCCTCTTCATAGTAACAATAAATAATAAAAGATCATGAGAATGGGAACAATCGGACTAATGATGAAAATGATATTTTTTTATAATAAGAAACTGACTTCTCTTATCTCCACGTGCAGGAAAGCAGAATGCGTGGACCAATAGGCAATGGAAGCCAACCAATAGACGTGAGCATATGAAATCCTAGCAATTCCAGCGGCCGGTAGAAGGCAAACAAATGAATCTATGTCCAAGAACTCAAATGACAGGCATGCATAGCGAGCTGTCATTTGAGAAACACTTTCAAAATTTTTGAAATCACCTTTAAAAGGGCAAAGGATGGAGGAGAAGGGGAGTCGGGAAATGAGATAGGAAATTCATTATGTCATAGACAAATCAGAACAGTATGTCTAATTGCATTTTGTAACATCACTGGATGTAATATAGAGCCTTGAACAATCATCTTTTGAAGTTTTTACAATGCTAAGGCTTCTGGTGGTCTGGGCCCAACCTCTGGAAGCTCCACGCATGTTTTCATACTCTGTGTGGTTACAGAGCCAATGCTATGAATCTAATGCAGTTGTAACATATATTTCCATTTAATACAAATATAGTTCTCTTTCTTTAGGATTGTTAGAAACTGTGTTCTTAAAGTAGGAAAAGTGCAATCGTATTTTTCGACTTACAACAATGTTTTGTTATCAATAGATAGTTCCAGTTCCTTTGATATCAATGCATTTGAATTATAGATCATAGAATAAAATTATTTTAGCATTATCTATCTTTATGAATTGTGTTCTCTTTCTAGCATAAAGAAGCATTCAATCATCGATCAATGTTGATTAATTAAGTCATAAAGAGAACTCCATTGAAAAATTGCTTAATTACTTGCTGTACGAGTTATTTAATTCGCTTTAGTCATACTGCTATTTCATTACTGTCCAGCTTAGTTATCTTTCCGTTCCATTACTGCATAGCTATTTATACTGCTATTCCATTATTGCTTAGTTAGCTAGATTGTTGATTCAATTTGATTCCATTACTGATTAGCTTAGTTAGACTGTTGTTTCATTCAATTCCATCGCTGTTCAGTTCAATGTCTGCTTGGTTCATCTAGATTTCTGTTCGGTTCAGTTAAGCTGCTGTTTCATTCCATTAGAGAAAAACAAATTCCTGTTGCTCAATCCTAGGTTAAAAACCCATCCAAGTCACCCCTCATAGGATAAGCAAGTTCAGGGAGTTAGTAAATTCCCCCTCATAATTGACAAGGAGCATCTGTAGAAAAAAATGACTCACATATATTGTGCTGAAAATCTTGGAATAAAAAGGCTTACCCCGTGTTGATAATTAAATGAGGAAGCATTATAATTGTCAATAAAAAGTCACCTCTTTCAGAACCAAAACCTGCATAAATTTAGATTAGTGTTATCAGAGTGGTTTTCTCTTTCTCTTTTTTTTGGTGGATGTCCCCAACAAGGTCAAGGTATAAGTATTTATGACTTGGACTGGTTGAACCCTTGCAAGACCAGCCTCGCCGAACCCAAAAACCTCCCATGGCAGAAGAAAAGAAAGATGAGGGAACAAGAGATCCTTTCAAAATATTTCATGAATATTCCCTCGAGAGAAAACATAATGAGATGATGGATAAATTTTCCTAGATCCTTCAGCGGGTATTAGTGGGAGAAACATCTTAATTCGACAACCACTTTGGAGGTGCTACCCCCTTTAAGGTACAATTTAACTTTTACATTCCTATATTTGAAGGCCAGATATATGTAGTTGCCATAGTGAAATTTTTAAATATACTGGAAGAATATTTTTTGGTTCATGATTTTTCCAATAAGGAAAAGATTATATTTGCATTCGTCAAAGCTGCCCCCTACATCAAAGACTGGTGGGAAACCTACTGTGAGTAGAGGGATGAGAAGGAACCCACATTGTTTTCAGCCACACTCACTTGGAATTCTTTCCAAGATGATTTCAAGGAACAATATCACCCTTTCGGAAGATATGAATACAATTATATAAAATGGACCACATTGCGGCAAGAAAGGGACCACGATGTGCCGTAGTTCAGAAATATTTTTTCATACACTTCACACAAAGTTGGGTATAAAGGATTCTAAACAACATTTGGTAGTCAAGTACCATGGATGTATACACAAATACATTTAGGATGAGATGGAGTTCCTGGACATCTCCTTTCTTGGCGCTGCATACCAATATGTTATCAAGATCGAACATAAATTTAAATAGAAGAAGCGAGACTTTGGATTCGTGAATCTAAAGCAGGGAAAAGGCCCCCCAAACCGCAAAACAAAGGAAAAATCCAAGGCGAGGTGACCTAGAACAACCCATTGAAGCCACAAGAAAAGAATAGCACCATGAAGATGAAGAAGGACATAGGAAAGCATTGTGAGTTCCACAAGAGCCAAACTCACAACACAAGTGAGTGTTGTGCCAAGCAGTCACTGGTGGTCGAGATGAAGGCTTCCGAGTTAGATGCATGTTCCGAATTTGAGTTAGAACCTAAAAAGGGGAAAGAAAAATGGAAGAATATTATTGATGCAGAGCCCATATCCACTGTTTCCATCACCAAGGTCTAGAATACTGAGCCCGAAGATGCAGAGTACTGCGTGTGTCTCTTCCACTCACAAATGTGGGTGAATGGATCTTTGTTGTAGTCCATTATTGATAGCATTAGCTCAAATAAACTCATATTATTAGAGGTTTTTAAGTTATTGGTCCTACTGAAAATACCACACCCAAAAAAATACACCATCGGATGGCTCCACCAAGGATGAGATCTCCACGTCAACCAACAATGTCACCTTCCCTACAACATCAAGCCCTTCACGGATGAGGTACTGTGTGATGATTATCTTGTTGAAGTATACGATGTGTTATTAGGCCAACCATACTTGTAGAAGAATCATGCTTTGTATGAGTCAAAGCCTCCCACTATTATTATTACTTTGGGCAGTAATTTATACAGGATACCAGAGGTACACACACCTACCACCATCTCTTTGATATCTGTTAAGCAATGCATTAAGATCATCTCCTAGAACATGAAATTTGTTTTCTTTCTAATTCGATCTTAAAGTAGGCAGAATATTGTGCCATATCCATGAACCTTAGGAAGGATTCCTCCACACAACAGAAGTAGGTGGATAAGGTCATGGAAGAATACAGGGACATCTTCTCCTCACCCACGGGGGTACCTTTACACTATCAAGTCAAGCATTCGATCTATCTAAATGTCATATAACCTCTACCCAATGGGAAGATATACCATTGCTCTATTTAAAAAAATGAAGAAATCAAGTTGTAGATCTAGGAGTTGCTATAAAAATGGAACATATGACCAAGTTCCTCACCTTGTAGGAGCCCCATTGGACTTGTACATAAGAATGATGGCACTTGGAGACTCTACCTTGATTATCGGGCACTAAACAAAATCACTATTAGGAATAGGTATCAAATCCCACAGATTGATGACCTTCTTGAATAGCTCAAGTGGGGAAAGTACTTCAACAAGCTTGATTTGAAGTTTGGCCATCATAAGGTTCCAATAGAACCCACATATTTATGGAAGACTGCCTTCAAATATAAGGAGGGAATTTTTGAGTGGTTGGTCATGCCTTTCAAGCTGAAAAATTCCCCTGCAACTTTTAAGAGTCTGATATATGACATCTTGCGTCCCTTCATCAACTCGTTCGTGGTTGTATATTTGGATGACATCCTCATATTCATCAAGATTTGGGAAGAGAACTCACAACACATTTGATAGGTTGTTCAAACCTTGGGGCAACACAAACTATGTGCCAGCTTGGAGAAATGCACCTTTGGCATGAGCTAGGTCCAATAATGGGGTTACATCATTGATGAGAAAGGCGTGGATGTGGATTTGGCTAATATCCAAGTTATTAGGGATTGGGAAGCCTTAACCACTCTGATAGAGCTTCACAACTTTTTATTCCTTGCCAATTTTTATTAGAGGTTCGTGTTGGTATTCTCTCATATCACTTGGCATTTGAGTTAAGTTACCAAAGGCGAAGCAGAAACAAAGTTTTCTTGATACAAGGCCCAACAAAAGACATTACTTGAGCTGAAGCACCACCTTTTCTCTGCTCTATTACTCACATTTCCAGACATACAACAACCATTTGAAATTGAGACAAACGCCTTCGAATATTCTATTAGTGCATTTCTCACTCAACAAGGGCATCCAATGGTCTATCATAGTGAGACACATTATGATACAATTCAGAAATACCCCACCTACAATAAAGATATATATTCCATCATGCAGGCTTGCCAAAAATGGAAACATTACATTATGTGGAAGGAGACAATCATCCACAAAAATCACCGACCTCTTCAGTTCATACAGACACAAGGGAAGTTGTAGAACAATCACCATCAAAAGTGGTCCACATATCTGCACAATTCCATTTGAACATTAAATACAATAAGGGAAACACCAATCATGTTCAATATTGCCTTAGTAGGCCCTCAGTTGCAACACTGACCATTGTTCCAAACTATTGTTTCCACAAGACCTCCGAATGGCTGCAACTATACAAATATGATCCAGAGTTCACCACCACATACCAGATTTTAGTGGATGGAAAGAAATTACCAAAATTAAACCTCTAGAACACATTATTATACTACTTAGGCCACCTTTGTGTTCCTTCAAGTAAGTGTGCCATGTTGATTTAGGAGGTGCACTACAGTTTGGTCGCAAGACACTTTGGTGTGGAGAAAATTGTGGCAATACTGCAAAAGTATTTTTACTAGACAAAACTATGACATGATGTTGGAAAATATATCAGATCCTGTACTGCTTGTGCCATCACCAAGCCAACCATCAAGTGGAAAGGCCTATACACTCCTCTACCTACTCCCATCCAACCTTGGGAATCCATCTCCATGGATTATTTTTCTGGCCTTCATTCCACCAAGCAAGGTAAGACAATGTATTTTTTTTTTGGATAGATTTTCTAAGATGGCTAAATTGGCAGCCCGTAAGAAGAGTATAACAGTAGAGGACACTATCAAACTCTTCTTCGAATGAGTGTGGGTACATTTTGGGATCCCACAGAGATCGAGATAGCAGATTCCTGAGCACATTTGGGTAGATCATTTGGTCATTATTGGATACCAAGATCACCAAGTTGACTGCATTCCATCCCCATACTGATGGCCAAACAAAGGTCTTCAATAGGATGAAAGTGCACATATTATGCATGTAAAACCCATCCACAAACTTGGGATGAAAGCCTTTCCTATGTGCAAAGAAGCTATAGT